>NW_021011552.1:1502204-1599217 GCF_003987935.1 Bombyx mandarina | reverse complement strand
AAAGGGTAGTTTTGCATTTTTATATTAATGTGACTATGCCATAGAAAAACACAAATGTATCAAATCGTGTTATGTTATCTTTAATGTTGCCAACTGAAGATATTTTGGATTGCCGCTATTTAGTTGTGCCATGATTCGCTGGCCAGACTATAAACTTAATCTCATTGAATAACGTAACGTAAAGCACCAAAATCTACTAACAAAAATCATTAAAAGAAATAAATAACTGTGCCATTTAGTTATGACACGAAATCATGTCGGCAACTGCGGCAATTCAAAATATTTTCAACTGGCAATCTTATATAACATGAAAAAGTCGATTTGGTACTTTGAGTTTTTCTATGGTGTAGTTACATTAATAATTTTACTGGTGGTAGGATCTCTTGTGAGTCCGCGCCTCCCGCCCGCCTATCTTTGCCGTAAAGCAGTAATGCGCTTCGGTTTGAAGGGCGGGGCAGCCGTTGTAACTATACTGAGACCTTAGAAGTTATATCTCAAGGCGGGTGGCGCATTTACGTCGTAGATGTCTATGAGCTCCAGTAACCACTTAACATCAGGTGGGCTGTTAGCTCGTCGATGGGTATCTAAGCAATAAAAAATAAAAATAAAAAAGGCATGAAATAAATTGAAATGAAATGAAATGTGATGAGATAATATGGGAGCACGTAATGATTTATATTTTATATAAAAAAGTTATCATATAAATATAGTTTTTCATATAAAAAAGTTTTCATTAAAATTAAAATAAGACTGACCTAAAGGTCTTAGTTACCAGGTCAAAAAATCCCTTAAAAAAATTATTTCGTGCGCAGCGCGTTTCGCATTACGTTGTTTTTAATTTTTGGCTTTCGTTCGTTTTCGTAAACAATCTAACGCGCGATTTCTCGTAACAGGTTCCATTTTTATTTTAAAGCAACCTGTTGCTGCAACAGGTTTCGTAAAAAATTACTCATCTTTAGTAGGAAACAGCCTCAAAAATATAGTTTTTATTAAAATATCTCGAACAATAAACATAACCTAAAATGTAAACATTGTCTGATTTTACCAATTTGGCCATTGCTGGGAGACCTGAAAATTGGACTCATGAAACCTTCTTAGGTATTGTAACTTATGCCCAAATTCTAGCACTGTAACGCCAGGCCCAAGTTTGTATGGATTTCGGGTTTGTCCTTTGTTTGTGTTAACAGATATATTTGCATGACTGGTAGATAATGTTTTAGGCATTAATTCCGGCAATTTAAATAAAATAATACATGTAGTTTAATAAAAAAATTTACGTGTTTGTTAAAAGATAAAAAATTCTTAACCAATTAATTAATTACTTCAAGATAGAAAAGGTAAAGGTCTAACTATCATATTCTGACTAAGTGTGTGAATCACGATAAAATACGTATTAATACAAAACGCCGGCTTATCAAATTAAACAACGCTTTGCCGCGGTCATCGCACTTCATAATTTATATTTTTTATGAAGAAACGTTCGGAGAAACTCTGTCACGATTAAGATTTTATTTTTCGCGACTCTGAAATAGGATTTGGAAGTATTGATAAGCAAAAAATAAAGTCTAGTATCGCGTATTTTAGGAAAGGTTTACATGTGTCGTTACAAAGTGTTATCGATAATTTTCTTAAACATATTAGAAATATTTCAAAGTATTATTTGATTTATACTAGCAATTTGAAAGATAATCAATGTAATAGTACGTGAGAAAACACCAGTTATTGATGTACCATATACTGATATACTATATTAAGACATATCAAACCATGTCTCAAGGTAGGTGGCGGCATTTACGTTGTTGATATCTACAGTCTCCGGTAATCACTTAACACCAGGTGGGCTGTGAGCTCGTCCACCCATCTACGCAATAAAAAAAAATAAAAAAAACGAAGTACCAGTATAGGGATGAGTTTTATTGGTTTTCGTGAGACGTAAGACATAACTAACTACCTTTACGACTAAAAGTCGTCTAAGTCCGTGAAAACTGTAAATTATTCGAAACAACCTTAACGATATAATGACATTAAACTAAGGTACACATAGTTTTAACCCTTTGCGCGCGAACCATCGATAGATCGACCCTCTATTAATGCGTATAAAGTGCGGAGTGTCGGAATATCGACTATTTGCGAGGTTGGCTTATGGATTATGGGTCTCGATCTGTTTCAGCACGTGCATGCATAACCTTTTTTATAAGTCAATAACATTATAAATAACTATTTAAAATTATTTTGCTTTGAATAAATTCATTTCGCGGAAATTCATTTCAATTGCGCCCATTTTTATATTTTAAGTTAAAGTTTTTTATGAGGTACTTTTTTTCAAAAATCTTTTAGATTTTTTGACAAAATATGTGAAAATTAGCCCAGCACTCAGAGTCAGAGTATCAACTTATAAAATCAGCCTACCTAACAAAAATTAAAAGTAATCTTGGCCAGCACTCTCCTGTCTATCCTATGATCTCCCTGACTACTAGTATACGTGATGAAATAGACAGACACATATGATACCCACACTTCTCTAGCCTCACTTAAAGTAAATTGAAGATCCGTGATCCACACTGAGCTGTATAGCTCATTTGATTATACATTTTTTTACATATTTAACATTCATTTACCTTTATTAGTTTTTTAATATGTTGATGCTTTCTGTATATTTATTTGCCATGTTTTTGTTTTCTTACTCTTTTATATGTGTATATTTCTTTTATAATTTATTAATAAAAGTTAGCTTCTGACGATTTTTAACACAACCGACCTTATGCAAGGTGTGTTCACACCTAGAAGGGTGTATCAGTATACTCGTTTTTACTATTTAAGTTAAAAGTTAATGTTTGTAAATATTATCCAGTTATATGAACATAATAAAGAAAGAGAAGAACAAAAAATTCACAGATAACATTCTAATTATACGAAAATTTCACAACTTTTTCGCAATTTTCAGACATTCAAAAGCATAGAGGCCAAAGCCAAGTATCGCAGAGCATCGCAAGCAGAGCCCAGAGCAGATCGTACCTATTTGGTTTTCTGTTGTAATCGCGCAATCTGTTGTATCGCGGTGGTCATTCAAGATGCAAGCTGAATTTTTTAAACAACATATTAGCACTAGTGTTCGTAATTCCGAATTCTTTCAAATAACACCTTAAATGCAAGTGTTACGATTGTATTTAAAATCAACGTGTCGTTGGTCCAATCTCGTCAAATTTTTGTGTATCTCTTAAATCAAGGACAGACGCTGCGTAATGTTTATTGTGTTTTTGGGACAGATTATATAAATTTTCTTCGTCAAAATCGGTATTCACGTAATATTTATAATCAATCGTAGGTTCCCAGTTAGATCATGACATAATCCTTATTAATACCTTCAGAAAAACCATGATATTTTGCCTTCCGATAACTGCTTAACCGAGCGAGGTCCGCGCAACCAACTATCGACCTACGTCAAGTAAATACTAATCACCCGTACCTGTTTGTGCAATTCATTGTGCTGCCGTATCTTGTACTCGAGTTCTTGTAGTTGCGCCTGAAGCCAGCACCAGCGCGAGGCGATCGATGCTCGTGCTCTCTGCCACGACCAGAGCGCCCGTTTTTCTCTGCAAAAAAAGAAAAGAAGATCATTCCAGCGTTGCCATGTTGCCAGTGATACTGAGTGGAGGGTCTGACGGCCACGCCTGCTAGATAGGGTGCAGCAAGTCTGGTTACAGTGTTGAACAAGATCACCTGTCCTAAATCTCTCGGGTTCTGCCTCGGGCATGGACCTAGTGAAAACGCAGGAGAATCATTTAGGGGGTGGCTTCAGCTCTCCCACATACTCCACACGACCCCTCAGCGCAGAAATCTCGTAAAATTCGACCCCCGGCCCAATAAGTGTATCCCAATTTAAAGAGTAGCACACCAGTGTATCATTATTTTTTTTGTTATTGCTTAGGATGGGTGGACGAGCTCACAGCCCACCTGGTGTAAAGTGGTTACCGGAGTCCATAAACATCTACAACGTCACGGTGCCAGCCACCTTGAGATACATGTTATATGGTCTCAGTATAGTTACAACGGCTGCCCCACCCTTCAAACCGAAACGCATTACTGCTTCACAGCAGAAATAGGCGGGGTGGTGGTACCTACCCGCGCGGACTCACAAGAGGTCCTACCACCAGTAAAAATCATCTCTCACGAATAATGTTTACAAGCTCTTATTTAACTTAAAATATTTGTTTAGGTCAAAACTTGAAAGCTAAATTAGAATCACTTTTTCTGAACATATTGAGTTCATTTTTTTATATTATGTTGGTTCAGTTTAGATATCAATGATTTTTTGTCGTAAGCATGACCTGAACCAATAGCCAGAAATAACTCCAAATAGACTAATTTTTCATCAATCAACAGAATAAGCACGAAATTTTGTATACGTATTGCGCTTGCATTTATTTATTATTTAAATTCACCTATTAATTAAATTGTGCAATTTATAAGATTAGCTGTACTTGTCCGCTTCGCTGGGCATTTAAAATTAACCTTATTATTTCTCAGCCCCCACAAAGATTCTCATCATTAACGCCCCCGATACTGGTGTAGAGTCAAACACTCATATAAATATTACCCTATCCATTAAGTACATGTATTTTCTACATGGATACCAAGTTTCAAGTCAATCGGATGCATGGTTCAGTAGCTATAACGGAACATCCGTAAAAACCACTGTAGACTTATACTTAGTCTGGTCATAAATACTGTTACAATTAAAAATAAACAAAATATTACATTTGAATTTGGAATCTGTCATTTTTATATGATTGCTCATTGAGTTTTCTCATTTTGGCGCCAATACATTGTACAAGGTCATTCGGGCAAAAACCAAAGTGATCGATATAGCTCGCAGAGTTAGTAAGCTGAAGTGGCAGTGGGCTGGTCACATATGTCGCAGAACCGATAACCGTTGGGGTAGACGTGTTCTGGAGTGGAGACCGCGAACCGGCAAACGTAGTGTAGGACGCCCTCCTGCTAGATGGAGCGACGACCTGCGCAAGGCAGCTGGNGCTCGCAGAGTTAGTAAGCTGAAGTGGCAGTGGGCTGGTCACATATGTCGCAGAACCGATAACCGTTGGGGTAGACGTGTTCTGGAGTGGAGACCGCGAACCGGCAAACGTAGTGTAGGACGCCCTCCTGCTAGATGGAGCGACGACCTGCGCAAGGCAGCTGGCAGTAACTGGATGCGTGGAACCGAAGATCGGGTTCAGTGGCGAGTTTGCGGGAGGCCTATGTCCAGCAGTGGACTGCCGCAGGCTGATGATGATGATGATGATATTGTACAATATTTTGCGATATTAAAATGGAGTGGGGTGATAAAGAGAACCGAATCGCTGTGATTGCATTACACAAAGTAGGTATGGAGCCAAATGCAATTTTTAAAACTCTCCATACGCTTGGTATTAGTAAAATGTTTGTGTACCGGGCTATTAATAGGTGCAATGAGACCTCCTCTGTTTGTGACAGAAAAAGATCCGAGAAGCCGTCCACGTAGTGTTCGTACGAAAAAGGTGGGCAAAGCAGTAAGGGAAACAATTCGAAGAAATCCTGTCCGAAAGCAAAAGATTTTATCTCGGGAGATGAAGATAGCACCTAGAACCATGTCGCGTATTTTAAAACATGACTAAGGACTTGCAGCCTATAAGAGACGTACTGGTCATTTCTTAACTGATAATTTAAAAGAGAATAGGGTGGTAAAATCGAAACAACTACTGAAAGCGGTACGCAAAGAGAGGTCATAGAAAAATTTTGTTTACGGATGAGAAATTTTTTACAATTAAGCAACATTTTAACAAACAAAATGACCGTATTATGCTCAAAGCTCTAAGGAAGCTTCCCAATTAATCGACAGAGTACAACGTGGGCACTATCTGACTTCAGTGATGGTTTGGTGGGGTATTAGCTATGAAGGAGTGACTGAGCCATACTTTTGTGAAAAAGGTATCAAAACATCGGCATAAGTGTATCAAGATACCATTCTTGAGAAGGTAGTGAGGCCCCTTAACAACACCATGTTCAATAATCAAGAATGGTCCTTCCAGCAAGACTCGGCGCCAGGTCATAAAGCTCGGTTTACGCAGTCTTGGTTGGAAACGAATGTTTCGGACTTCATCAGAGCTGAAGACTGGCCGTCGTCTAATCCCGATCTTAATCCGCTGGATTATGATTTATGGTCAGTTTTAGAGAGCACGGCTTGCTCTAAATGCCATGATAATTTGCAGTCCCTAAAACAATCCGTACGATTGGCAATGAAAAATTTCCCATGGAAAGAGTGCGTGCTTCTATTGATAACTGGCCTCAACATTTAAAGGACTGTATTGCAGCCAATGGAGACCACTTCGAATAAGCTTTTTATACTTTAAATTGTTTTATATTTATGTATTAAACTAACACACTGTAAAAGTAATAAATGTTATTTGCAATAGATTTATTTTATTTTATTGTAACAGTATTTATGGCCAGACTAAGTATATTAGTAGGTATAGATAACAAACTTTCGCGAGTTCTACCTGAAGTAGCATTTTAAAAAATCTGGTTTTAAAAGTATATTTTAATCTGAATCTTTATTTGGTTTTCTGTGAGCGAATAAACTGATGGTCTACCTGACGTTAAGCGATTACAACAGAGCTCTGTTTAAGTAAAGAAAATCACAAGATCGGAAAATTCAGTCAAAAGATCCCTAAATACATAAACGTTACCCCTCTGATCTCAAGACCTCAGGTAAATTCAATGTATCAACGCGCTTTGATTGTGAGACCGATCGAAACTTCAATTGTACTGTAAAACGTCTGTCCGAACCATTCATACCGGAACGTACAACTGTATGTTAAGTGCGAGTTTTTTAACGTTCTCGTTAGCGTAAAAGTTAACTCAAATTTGTATGGAATTGGAACGTTTGCCTACGTTTGCCGCTAGGGGCGCTGTTCCAACTCCATACAAATTCGAGTTAACTTTTACGTTACCGAGAAAGTTAAAAAACTCGTACTAAGCACAATGCTTCGATGCAGAAATACACAGGACGGTGTACCTACTCATAACTGTCACTGAAGAGATAGGTGGATCACCCACTATCATTAAAGGAGATAAGGTAGTGCTATTTTAGGCCCACTCCACACCTGAGTTTAATTAACGCTGTGTTTAATGATTGTAATGATGATGATTCTACATACTTATTAACTAAATAACATTGGGAAAACCAAAAAGTTCCAGAAAATTAATTAAAAATAATTTATTTAGTCATGAAACATCTGTTATTGCTTTATTATATTAATATAGGGGTTAAAGTATGAAATTGCCATTTTAATGTAATAGGTACTTCGAATTGACCTAGAACCTTTATGCTTTGAAATTTTTGAATGAAACTTTTTTCAAATGGTACCTATGAGGTTCTTCTTTTAAAAAATGTGCAATATTCGATTATCGACTTTCATTTGTTTTTTTTATTCAGCTTAGACAAGAATCTTTCTTGTAGGTAATTGTACTTGATACTTCGAAAATTCGAGTGATTTTTGAACGCGGAACTAACGCTGCAGAAACAGCTCGCAATATCAATGTTGCATTTGGAGAGGGGACTGCTAATGAACCCACCGTGCGATTTTGATGTTTTTGTGATGGACATTTTAATTTTAAGAACGAACCACGTGGCAGACTGCCCACACACGTGAATAACAATGAAATGAAAGAGATGGTGAAAGCCGATCCGAGCCAAACTTCCCAGGAATTAGCGGCATGGTTTAACGTTTATTGACTCATTTGCGTCAAATCAATAAAATATGAAAAATAGTTGCCTCATGATTTGACTGATCTGCAGAAAGAAACGCGTGTTGAAACTTGTGTTGGCCTGTTGAATCCAGAATTTAATACAATGAAGGAATATTGGATTGAATAGTCACATGTGAGAAAAAGTGGATTCTTTACGATAACCGTAAGCGAAAAATACAATGGTTGACCCCAGGTCAAACGCCGCAACAGTGTCCTGAAGCAAAGCTTATAAATAAAACGGTAATGGTAATTGTTTGATGGTCTCAGCATGGTGTTATTCAGTAGAGCTTTCTTCGATCTAATCAAGCAATAACGGCAGATTTCTACTGTGCCGAACTCCGAACAATAATAGCAAAATTTGCAGTGAAACAGCCCCGACTCATTAATCAATCTTCACCATTATTGCTCCATGATAACGCGAGACCTCATACAGCACGAGAAACCGTTTTAACTCTACAGGAACTACAATTAGAAACCATTCGTCACCCTCCGTATTCGCCAGACCTTACTCCAACGGACTACCATTTTTTTCGTGATTTGGATAAATTTCTACATAGTAAAAAGTTTTCTTCCCAGGAGCCAGTACAAAATGCTTTCACACATTTTTCTAGAATCTAGCTTTAGAACCAGAGTTCTATATATAGCAAAGGCATAAATGACTTTCCTATTAGATGGCAGCAATGTATACGTAATAATGGTAGATATTATGATTAAATTTGATGTTAAATGAAAAAAAAAAAATTCAGTTTTTCAGTACAAATCGGCAATTTCTACTTCAATTATTTTATTTTACAAACAAACATTCAAATAAAAAAATTTATTAATATATCTTTACAATTTTCCTTTGTAATATTAATTTTTTTAAAGTATCAAAAACCGCTTATTATATATGCTCAGTCTTTGCTTGAGCTTTTGTTTATTTTATTTAATTGATCTCTTCTCAAAGACCAGTACCCCAGGAAAGGAAAAGAAGCTCAAATCATCCCATTTTTTAAATAAGAGACACATTCTGATTACAAACCATAGAATAATATCTTTAGGTACCTACCCAAAACAGGGCATTGTAAAAAAATTTTTTTTGTAACTTAATCATAATTCAAATGGTATTCAAAGTTCTCAACACAGGTTTGATAAGGCCAGGTGAACAATGAGAAACTTTAGACAATTTATTACATAAGGTAGTCATTACATATAAGGTAGACGACAGGTTGACGTGAACTTTAAAAAGCTTTGATTGTGTAGATAATGATGATGCCTACTCCAAACCGAAACCATAGTCAAGTAAACTGATTACATATTTATATAAGTACTAAATATATTCCATAGTAAATACACCCTTAATTAAAGCCTTCGTTTTAGATGATCATTAACAGATAATTAATTTACAAACAGGTTATGCACCTTCTTCATGCTGGGATTTTTTACTTACATGAATTAAAAAAAATGCTAATGCAATGAAAATTATTTCTGTTGAAGTTTAGTAGTCTGAGAATAAAATCAAGAGGTTCTTTTTATATGCAATCACACAATAACAGTAACATTAAGCTATATTAGCTTATAGCCAATGGTAGCTTTGGTACCATTGCCAAAAAAATACATAGACCAGCCTTCATGACAAATTACATTGCACCCAGAGGCTGGCTCTTTGGTGGTGATGGAACTATATTAATAGTGGTTTTCAGAGGTAAGCTAGATATGCCACCACTTTACTTGTTCCTCTGGAGCCGACGATGTCAGCAACCAGACTGAAATCTTTAGGTTGATCACAAATGACACCAGAGTAACTCATGCCTCCACACATAGTCAATAAAGCAGAAAATGGGAATTTCTTTTTTCAAGGCAATGTCCCATAGAAGACTTACGCAATTCATCTTTGTCAAGAAATTAAGGAGGTGGCAAATCACAACCATGAAGAACTAAGAGCAGGACAGGATTCTTTCTAGAAAGACTTGCATATTAACTGACACTGTTAAAATAACACCTCCAGAAAAAATTCCAGTGTATTTTATAAAATAATAATATTAATTTACAACAATTTAGATTTCTAATTTATCAATCTAATAATAATATTATGGAATATGCCAGTATCATAAAGGCAGCACCATTTATTTCCAATAAAGTCATTATCTGACCTATTAGAATACTCTCATATTTTTGTGTATTTATAACAAGAACCAAGAGGGAAGTATAGTAAAGGTAAAAGTTTACTCACTATCTTGTTCAATAGTTTTTAAATACTTAAAGCTCATTGATCATATTAAGTTAAAAATTTATATACAAGCTTTTACTAGTAGCTGCAGTTTTTGCATAATGCTGATTCAAGCAATGTAATTGGAACCTACGCCCAAAACACAACAATATCTTTGGTTTGAAAATTGTATATTAGGTTTAACAAGTTAAATTAATTATACTTGTTAAATTATTATTAAAGCCAGGCTTATATTGACAATGTCACCTGCACCTTTAATCTTTTTTTTTTATTGCTTAGATGGGTGGACGAGCTCACAGCCCACCTGGTGTTAAGTGGTTACTGGAGCCCATAGACATCCACAACGTAAATGCGCCACCCACCTTGAGATACAAGTTCTAAGGTATCATGTATAGTTACAACGGCTGCCCCACCCTCCAAACCGAAACGCATCACTGCTCCACGGCAGAAATAGGCAGGGTGGTGGTACCCACCCGCGCGGACTCACAAGAGGTCCCACCACCAGTAATTACGCAAATTATAATTTTGCGGGTTTCATTTTTATTACACGATGTTATTCCTTCACCATGGAAGTCAATCGTGAACATTTGTTGAGTACGTATTTCATTAGAAAAATTGGTACCCGCCTGCGGGATTCCAACACCGGTGCATCGCTTCAACACGAATGCACCGGACGTCCCATCCGTTAGGCCACGACGACTTCAAATCTCACATTATTTAATTACTAGCTTTTAGTCATAGCTTCACTTACGTTTATGTAGTATAAAACCTATTCCTCAGAAATAATACTTTATTTCTGGACATATTTTTCTTCCTATGTGATTTTTCTGTACCCCTGACAAAATGTGGAAAATTTCATGACATTCAGTTCAGTAGTTCAAGTTTGACCAACAAATGCACTTTTGTATTAATGATACATTCGCATTTTATTAATGACACAGTATAAGTACTTATAAATAAAACCATTGAATAAACAACCCGAAAAAGTACAAATAATCATTTTCACTTCTGACCTCCACATAAATAACTTGGTTGTTTTATTTTATGTTATTTAAGTGAGATGTATATGATATCCACTGAATTTAATTAGGTTTGTAAATTTAACCATTGGTGATAACAGTACCAAATTATAAATATCCAAACTAGTACTGATTAATTCCCATAAACATAATTTAAGATAATTTTAGAGCTTTTCATTAAGACAGTAAATACAGATTGGACCTACCAAGTACTGAAAAAAATATATAAATTTTAAATGTACTGTTTCATTATAATTATCTTTTAGCTGAAATAAACAGTTGGATTATTTAATTCATAATAGTTAAAGATAGATTAAAATGAATTTTAATTTACATTCATGGTCATTGTTATTGTTTCATTACATATAAGTTGTTTATCCATTAGATTTATAATTTACAAAAAACAACTAAGGATATTTTAGCATTGGAAGCTTTTTCTTCAATCATATCTATTTCAGATCTAAATTATTTATAGTCAATCTTTTTACTCAGAATGGTATTTACCTAACCTTTTTAAATATAATTGTAAAGAAAATCAGATTCCTAAAAACTTGTATGTACCAATGTATCTGACATTGGATTGTTTTAATATCAGTCTGTTTAAAGCAATCATAAAACTTAAATACTCACATAGGCATTTGCTGTTGATGTGGATTATTGTAAGTCACCACTTCATCATTACTCTCTGCCCCTGATGAAGATGCAGTGGCATCAGAATCAAGCTGGTACTTCACTGCTGTTAGCTGTGATCTCAGGGCCGCTGCTGTATCATCCAAGCCTGCCAGAGTCCCCGGTGGAATACCAATCGATGCAGACTTGGATGGATCACTTTTTGATGTTCCTGCATTGTAATACTTTGGCCCAACCACAGTCTTTGATGCAGCACTTGCTTGTAATGCTGCAGTTGTTTCTATTCGTTTTAAAAAAGCTTTCAAGCCCATTGGTCGACCTCCACTGTCCTTACGAGCTCCGCGGGTGCATTTCTCAAATGTTTGGACCACTTCTTCAGATATTCTCTTCCCGATGGATCGGGTTTGCAGTATTCTTAGCCTCCTCTGCAGGAAAGCACAACGGCGTTCAAGACGTGCCTGAGTAGCTTTTATCTTATCCTCTATGCTATCACCCTCAGAATCAACTACTTCAGTCAAATCAAAACCAGAGAGAGGAAAAATAGCATCAGGCTCTCCGGTAGATAATACATCACCACCACTCTCAAGGGTTTTTATGGCCTGGAGTAAATCTGGATGGTTAAAGTCACTACCACCCAAATCAACAAGGATCTGTTCCATCTCTTGAGAGTCTTTCGCGAGGCTCGGCTGGTTGGGGAGGCCCATGTCATCTTCCTCCATGTGTATCGCTATGTTATCGACGGACGTGAGCGCCCGCCGCCGAAGGGAGTCGTGACCGTCGGGCTCGTCTCGGGGCGCCAGCGGGAGCGCAGGGGCCATGACACGTCGCTCTCCGCCGGACGCCGCCCGGCCCTCACGCCGCCCGCCCCGCCACCATAACCGCCCTTATGTAACGACACTGCACCGCACAACACCACACTTCACTCAATCCACTAGCACTTCACTGACACATTGCACAAGATTTTCAATAGATAGCGTCAGTCTCCCGCCGGTTCCATGATACGATAGAAACCGATGACAGAAGTCGAACGATTCGGCGCGCTTCTGCAAAAACAAAGACGCTTTGATTATTATGCCGGGCTTTATTGTCTGTATTGGACTGTCTTCTCTGTGGAGTACGAAGTCGTGGCCTCACGAATCAAACAAGGCGGCGTAATTCGAAATTCGGCCCACGTGATAACGAAAACGGAGCAATAGCCGTCGCAGTGGCTTGTTTCTGTTCCATACGAAACAGGAAATGATACATTAGAAACACTTAACGCAAACAAAAAATATTTCACGAGACTGAGTATCTACTGAACATTATCAACGTGATTTATTGAACTTATAATTGACAACAATAAGATTTTCTCAATTTTAATGGCGGAACTAGTCTAAAAACACCACTGTTTGACTGACTAGGTTGATATGTAGGTACTTATTTCCAGTGACGAAATGAAACGTTTGCCGCACTAGACGGCCAGAGTGCAATACAAAGTCATTAAACAGCATGTGAAAAAGAGATAGCTAACATAGCAAAGGTGTAATTGAGCGCGGCAGTTTAAAATTGATTCGACATATTAATGGTAGTATTTGTATGTAGGTATTGGTAGTATTTTGGTGAATATAAATATAAATATCATTACTTAAATTTAAACATACACATACATACATATTAGTGCTATTACAGAATTTATCATTTTGTCGGATCAATTCCTGTAACCCAAGTGATGCATGATTTCCCTAACCTTCAAATGTTTTATAATTGAATTTTAACTTGGGTTTTTTTAATTGCTGACATATTTTTACTTAAAATAAACAATCTCGTGAAAAACAAAAAATACCGTAACTGTCGCAACTTGTAAGAAAACCTTGAAAAATGTTTTAGATTTTACTGTTCCATCCCCCTTGTATAACCTATCGATAAATTTAGCATGACATTAGCCTGTCTGTCATGCGCTTTCCGAGTTTTGTTTCTACATTTGATATTATCATGTTTTAGTTTTAATAGAATTCGCGAAAAACTATATACATTACTACATATTTAAATAAATAAAAATTATTTCACTTCGAATAAAGCAATGTTTCGTTTGAAAATGAGAGAAACCTTTTTTGCCAAATTAGGCAAAAGCTTACGGCGTATACAGCCTTTATGTATTTATGTAAGAAATCATTTTCACAGATTAAGCGCAGTCAGCCGCAGTCTATGAACTCGTAAGGAATTGAAAGAGTAGAAGCCTTTTAGTTTTTCAGGAATTATGAGAAATAATATTTCGTCATTCTCAACAAATACATTTATATAGGCTTGCGTCATTCTAACATGAAGAATAATTTGTTAAAAGGGTCTTATTTAATAACATAATCTGAAAACATTAAAATTCAAATAATTTCTCCAAGCCACTTAGGTTAACTTACAGTTTAAATTATTAAAATAGGAATACCTACACTTTAATGGGTACTTCCAAGAATATTGTAATTACAATTCGTTTTTAATAAATCTATAATAAACCTGATTAATATTGACTCTATTACTCGTATGTCATCAAAGAAAAAATTATGAACTTCTGTAAAAACATTAATTTCTATGGTTTATGCAAAATCCGTTTCAAATAACAATATTATTCCTAAACATAATTAAATGAGTAGTTGGCTTTCCAGACAATATAGAAAAACTACTTTTATTTTAAGAATAATTTGATTGTATATTTTTATTATTTTTTGCTATCTATAACTAATATTGATATTTCATGTTTAGTAATGTCAAATAATACTGATGGTTATGTTGAAATAGCAATTTACTTAATTAGAAAATTATCTTACCTTCATTTGTAATATTAAGCTGAACTGAGTTCTTTCACAAGACTTGAAGTATCGCTCCAGTGAATTTTTCATATTGAGCTAAAATAAATAAAATTGAACTAGAACCAACACTAATTACTAGATGTTGTTTATTTAAGCTTCTAGGCATTGAACATAAACATATGATCTTTATAAGACAAGTAGGTACTTTTGCTTGACATTTTAAACTTCATACTAAGACGCTGATTAATTTTGAAACAAAAAGGTTTTATTTGATCATACTTTGGTCAGTTTTAGAATGAAATAAGTATATTATTTTCTTTTTAGTTTAAAATCAGTTTTGAGTACCAAAAATGGATGTAATGTATCACACAAAATAATGTGAATAAGTATTTTTTTTCATATATTTTTTCAGTTTTCATAAAAAAAACTTTTATTTTACTGTCCTAAACATTTTGTTCTTCAAAGCTCTCAAATATTACCTGATGATTTTCATTTTAGTGGCCCATACATGAAACGATACGCTGATAGGTACTAAATACTAAAACATTTTAATAATTTCAGGATTCATGAAATGCAAGTATTTTGCAATTTAATTCCTCACAAATGTTGGTAATTAACTTGCGAAATGTAGGTCTTAATAGATACGATAATAGTTCTGAAGATTATTTTAGCATAACTTAATGTTGAGGTCAATTCAACAAATTTTAAAAATGTATTTTCAAGAATTTTCTTGTATAATAATTATCTACTTAATGGATTTTTACCTCATTTTTCAAGTAGCAAAATGAAAATAATTTTTTAATATAGTGCTGTGTGAGTCAAATTTTGAGCTACTTTTTAGGCAACTATTTAACAATACGAGAATAAATCTTAAATTAGGTGTTCCACATGTACGTACGAAAGTAAAGGTAGGTATAGTTGGTATACATAAAAAAGGTAATTAACTTAAAAAGTTGGAAATTTTAATTACAAGTTTACAATAAGAAAATGAATGGGAGAAAAATAAAAGTATGAAAATCAAGTTATTTTTTTACAATACCTTTAAAAATTTAGCTCAAAAATTTTCTGCTTTTACAAACTTTTCAGAATGTAGGTAACAAGAACGAGAAGGAAAATCTACCTATTCGAGATGTACAAATAAATACACAATGATTCGTAATAAGTAAAAATTGAGTTCTAGTATTGCCTAATATTTACCTGTTCCGTGATAATTTTCATTGTACAGCTAAAAGACTTTGTAATTAAAATACCTACGTTTTTTAATCTGAAACCGTAACATGACTAGTTACTTTTATTTCGTTTAAAAATCTAGACAAATATTCTTTATTTATTAGCTTTTCCTCGCCTGCAATAGCTTAACTAACATTGCTTAATTTTCGTTTTTCAGTTTATATTATAATGATTTTACCTTAATGGGATTTTACGTTTCCTTCAATAAAAAATAAAATAATTTTTCTAATTAAAATAACGTAGGTGATTTCTACGAGTTTGTAAATTTACTATTGAAAAACGAATTTAACTAATCAATGACATGCTTTCTGTAAAATATGTGTTTTTTCTCATTTATGGACAACAATTACAGGTTACAATATCTGTTTTGCTCTTTATTTTAGACTGAATCACACTACTTTATTTTTTACTAGCGACCCGCCCTCGCTTCGCTTCGGAAACATTAAAACACACATGAAACCAAAAAAAATAAATAAAATAAATAAATAAAAAAGTAGCCTATGTTCATCAGGGACAATGTCGGCTTCTAATGGAAAAAGAATTTTTCAAATCGGTCCAGTAGTTTCGGAGCCTATTCGAAACAAACAAACAAACAAATCTTTTCTCTTTATAATATTAGTATAGATATAGATAATAAATACTAAATCTACTGCCGCCAAGAGAATGTTCCAACTTCAATTCATCGTAAAATGATAAAATTTGTTTTAAGTTGATAGAATTTTGTATTTTTATGGATAAGTATTCGTTATTGGGGTAAATAAGCAATTAAATGTATTTTTATTCGCATATTCAATGCTGTTTCAAAGTGAAAGACGCATACTTTTAGCGGCCAGACAGTATGTGTACCTGATACAGTGATTTGGAGCAAGCTACAACACTAATGAGCACCGCACTGTCAGAATTGTGTCAAATTTATGTCAATGAATATAGATTGTGTTTAGGTATAAAGATATTTTGAAATTACAAACAAAAATAGACAATACATTTTTCAAAACATTTAAAAGTTATTAATGATGTAAAATTAGAAAGAAGCTTTATGTTATCAATATAGTATTGAGGGTAGAGGTACCTCTAGTGCTTATTGCGAGTTTCTTAACTTTCTCGATAGCGTAAAAGTTAAGCCAATTTTGTATGCAGTTGGAACAGCGCCTCTAACGGTAAACGTACCTACCTACGCAAACGATCCCATTTCATACAAATATGAGCCACTTTTACGCTATCGAGAACGTTAAAAAACTCGCATTAAGCACCTTGAACTATGTATCCTACGGCGTTTTTTTTTTTGGTTTAAACCGTATATGTTTAGTGGCTTGAGGAGTTTTATTTTTTAAAACATTTTAGAATGTCAAATGTCGCACATTATAATTTTAATTGGTAATTATATTATTTATCAAAGTATAGGTAATTATATTATTCTCTTACTTTTTTTTCCCTACCTATCAGCATAACCTTGGTAGTTTTCCAATTACAGAGCTTAATGCGACTCAGTGACGCACAATGGCGAATTATGCTAAAGCTTAGTTGAGCATTATGCCGCATAATGCGCTCTTGTGCTGTAATTGGAAAACGGCCCTTAACTAGTAAGTGAGCTCACAGGGCTCAAATCTGACGACGTTGCTAACACAAACCTTAACAAGAGCCGTGCTTCGCAGAATCTACCACTGGATCGAAACGCGACCCACTAAGAAGATCCGGCGAGAAACTCAGTGGGCTGTGTCTGAGGGTTCATTCACAATGGAAGTCAATCGTGAGCATTTATTAGATACGTATTCATTAGAAAAACTGGTATTTGTATGCGGGATTCGAACACCATTGCATCGCTACATACGAATGCAGCGGACGTTTCACGGAGTCTTTCAGGCTGAGCCCCATGAACTCACCTGCACACCCGGTGAAACTAGACCAGCTCCTCGAGGCTACTGACAGTAGATAGGCAAAAAAAGCTTAAGTTATAATATCTCAATGAAAATTTAATATTTAATTATAGTAATTAATCCTAGGAGTTTCTCGCGCCTATATTTTAAACTGAGTTTAAAATAAGAATGTGCGCGTCAATGATCTTAATTTGTCAAAGTTCGATAAAAAAGTATGGACAGCAACAAAAATATTTACATATCTTTCTTTTTAATACTTTAAATAATTATCGTCTTTAGGCTTACCAACATCGAGTGTGGTGGTAAAAACGTCCATAATGCGCACCACACCGTCGGCAAGTTTGACTCGTTGAGAGGAAACGCTAAGAGGGTGGTTGTTCTGCGGGAGGAGAGCGTATAGTGTATGGCCCGCGATGCAGTGTTTTGCAGCTGTGTCCACTAAAGTGGTGCCGTCAAAACCCAGTATATTTATGTTAAAAATCGGCCGTACGTCATGACTAATAGGGGATCCCGTAAGATCGCCATCTCCGCCGCAACCATAAAGCAATCAAATCCCATTACATCACGCCTATTCCCATATTTCGGAAAATTCGCGTTTATCCCGTATTTATCACAATAATTTTCAAGTAATGGTATACAAATCTTACTTTCGCCCGGACATCTTTGATGAACAAAATTTGAATCCTCTGCGACCGCGCAGGTTAATGTTTGACATTGCCAGTTTGCATTGGTATTGCAGCAAGGATGTCCGTCGACGCTAGGAAACTTAACCATATTATTATTTTTGTTGAAAAAAAAATTATCATTTTTACGTTCGAACATTTTTAGCTGTGGCGGCTGAAGGGTTAACATGAGTAAGATTTTCGCTCGGACTATTATTATTTTTACGATCGTCACTCGATCGGTTATTACATGTTATGCATTTCGTGTTGCATGCAGCGATATTGTGGTTCTTTGGGCGTATGTGGGCGATCACCACGAGCTCGATCGGCGTTATCACTGTTATCAGTAACCTTAAACCGCGAAAGAGTTGAATTATGGGCAGCAAAAGTATAATTTTGTGGAATTCGCCGCTGTTCATACTGTGTGTAGGCATCAGTGCATGCATCACTATGTGGCAAAATAGGTATACAAGTTTCATGCGCAAAATCAGAACTATGAATGCGGTCTTTTACTGATTTTTCGTTTTCAAATTTAAAACACACTTTGGAATCGACACAATAAAATGACTGATCTCTTTTAACTTCACTTTCACTAGATTTTGAGTGAGTTTTATTTTTGGTAATTGAAAGGTTTATACCCAATCTACCCCAAAATGCCTTAATCGTCATGGACAATGTTCCGTATCATAGCAAGGAAATCGCAAAGCCTCCAAATATCAATAATAAAAAAGCAGAGATGCAGCATGGCTCCAACAACAACAGATTGAATTTGACTCAAGCTACACTAAACCAGAGTTTTACGAGTTGATAAAAAAAACACCAAAGTCCTATATCCGAGGTGTTGAGGTTGGTGACTTAAATCCTATAGACTATATGGCATTTAATAAAACGTAGGGTAGCAGACAAAAATGTGTGCCAACTAGAAACCGAAATTGAAAAATTAACCCTCGAATCCATAGCCTCAATCTCAAAAAACGAATGGCAGAGGAAGAGCAACCACGTGAGGCGTCTCGAAAATGAATACGGGCAACGAGAGTTAATAGAAGATGATGATAATTTTAGTTTCGTTATAAACACAGGTAATATGTATATATTATTTTTCTTCCATGTGTATGGAAGAAATATAGAAGAAAAAGATGTGTGGTATCGTGGGACACCAGATAGGAACGAAGTCACTTATTGTAAAAATATTAATTTTAAGTTCTATTCGAGGTATAAAGAAAATAATTATTCGGGTATACATTTTTTATTATGATTTTTTTATCAAGCCCAAGGTTTCGTAGTTAACGGTTTTCAGGATACTAACGAATTATAAAAAAGAATGACTCGTATCGATGCTAGTGGAAACTGTCGTCGATAGTTCTAGTTTTAACGATAAGATTTTACAGAATATTGTCAGAGTTTTCTTAAGGTTCATAATTTTCTATCAGCTGTAGAAAAATGATAGTAATAGTAATGCTAATAATAGTAATAGTAAAAATTTCGCGGCAACAACGTTAACTTGAGAACTCACCTAAACTTAAAATGTTGGTAAAAAATCGATAAGTAGTGGTGTGATTATTCAGGATGATATCATTCTCATTATGTAATTATTTAAAGTAGTTTAAAAAATTATATAATTATTAAAAAAATATATAACATATTAATACTTTTGAATTTTATATTACTGTTTTATTCTGTAGAAAAATATATATTAGAAAAGATTATTGGTAAAAATAGTATTTTTGTAATTGTCTATTTACGTGATTTTGCTAGTTAATAATTTTTTTTAATTATCTTATCAATTTATTTATTACTAGCGACCCGCCCTCGCTTCGCTTCGGAAACATTAAAAAACATATGAAAGCAAAAAAAAAAAATTAAAAAAAAATTAAAAAAAGTAGCCTATGTTCATCAGGGACAATGCCGGCTTCTAATGGAAAAAGAATTTTTCAAATCGGTCCAGTAGTTTCGGAGCCTATTCGAAACAAACAAACAAACAAATCTTTCCTCTTTCTAATATTAGTATAGACTAGCTTTTGCTCACGACTTCGTCCGCGTGGAATAGTTCACAAATAATGCTTTATTTTAGAACAAATTTGGTTAGGATAATACCTCCATGACGACCTGGACTTAGAGTCCATCAGTGAGTATCTGCAGTCGGCGTCCATGCGCCACTTCGATAAAGCGGCACGACACGAGAACCCTCTCATCGTGGCCGCCGGTAACTACATTCCCGATCCTGCGGACAGAATGGAAAGCAGTCGACGTCGCCCAAAACACGTCATCTCAGATCCTCCCGATCCACTAACGGTGCTTTTAGGTAATTCAAGCACCGGTCACCGTTCTCGTCGAACCCGTCGCTTGCGACGAAGGGCTCGACGAGTAAACTAACTCTCAGACACAGCCCACTGAGTTTCTCGCCGGATCTTCTCAGTGGGTCGCGTTTCCGATCCGGTGGTAGATTCTGCGAAGCACGGCTCTTGCTAGGGTTCGTGNCTGAGTTTCTCGCCGGATCTTCTCAGTGGGTCGCGTTTCCGATCCGGTGGTAGATTCTGCGAAGCACGGCTCTTGCTAGGGTTCGTGTTAGCAACATCGTCAGGTTTGAGCCCCGTGAGCTCACCTACTAAAGTTAGGGTTACGCTGACATAGCCGCTAGGGCTATCAGCTTAGGTAGGAAAAAAAAAAAAAAAAAAAAAGTTAGCATAAAAACGTTATAGTGAGCCAACCTTAACATATAGACATACTAGGCTGCACTAAAAGTATCGGGAATGGAATATTTCCACTGTTCCTGTCATATTAAAATCTTTTTAATTGAAAACTCCTTGGTTTTAAAAATCGAATACCATTTATTTATTTAAAAAAAGATTCTCAGTCTTGTCACGAGGTTTTGTCAAACTTGTTTAGTCGTTGAGAAAATGGAATTGACTCGAGAAAATTCAAAAGCGATGATTTATTATGACTTTCGAAGTGGCTTAACACAAAAACAGTGTGTTGACCGGATGATTTCTGCATTTGGTGATGAAGCCCCATCCAAAACCACAATTTATCGCTGCATCCGCCGTATAGCCCCGACCTAAGCCCTAATGATTTCTATACTTTCCCTAAAATAAAGAATAAATTGCGTGGACAGAGATTTTCATCACCTGAAGAAGCTGTGGACGCCTACAAAACGGCCTTTTTGGAGATCCCAACTTCCGATTGGAATGGTTGCTTCAATGATTGGTTCCATCGTTTGGAAAAATGTGTCAAATTTCGCGGAGAATACTTCGAAAAGCAATAAATACATTTTTAAATAGTAATGTTGTGTCACTTCGTTAATTCCCGAAATTTTCAGTGCCGCCCTCGTATGCTCTCGCGGACTTTCTTTTAGATCTTTTAAAGGGGAACAATTCTGTCATACATTATTTTAGCGAAACTTTAACCGTTTCTGCAGCGTACGCAGCGGAAGCTCTCAAAAGGTAAAAATAACCCCGATTTTGAAACATTCTTTAATGGTGCTCCGCTTGTATTGGTCTTAGCATGATGTTATATAGCCTATAGCCTTCCTCGATAAATGGGCTATCTAACACTGAAAGAATTTTTCAAATCAAATTGGACCAGTAGTTTCTGAGATTAGCGCGTTCAAACAAACAAACTCTTCAGCTTAATAATATTAGTATAAAAGAGTATAAATTCGAGAAGCCTGGTCGAGGAGTTTACATTTCTTTTAGAAAAACTAATTATTATCTACTGGATTTGGTTCCATACATATTATAATTAACACTATGTACCTTTTCAGTTTAATCTCGCGTTCATTACGAAGCCTTTATTTTAATGATAATACTTTTCAATATTGGACTGTCATCACGGACACTAAGGTATGTACTGTAAATGGGGTCGGAGGAGGGCGTTTGTCCAGCTCCGGGCCCTATGAGGAGGCAGTCTCCTCCCGGTGATGGTCACGGGGCGACCTAAGGGGGTTGAGACTGCGCCGCACGCTACCGTCACTCTAGCGCGCTGGCACCAGGAGGACGGGACGACGCGTCGGCGGCTGCGGATTGCGATGCGGTCCGCATTTTCACCGTCGCTGTCGTCCCTGAACATACTGTGGAAGAGCAACCCGGTCGGCGGTGTATCGCGTTCCGACCCGGCAGGCTGGTTCTGGCCCAGCGGGGTATCCCGGAACACCAGCGGCATCGCCCGGGCGGCCTGGTAGGGCCGCCGTACCGCGGAGACTGACGTCGTTGGTCGTCGACTATCGCCTCGACGACCCGTCGGTCGGGCGTCCTCGGGGTGGCGCCNCGTTGGTCGTCGACTATCGCCTCGACGACCCGTCGGTCGGGCGTCCTCGGGGTGGCGCCGCGTGTCTGGTTGTAGTGTTGACCGCGGGAACCCCCCTACTCTGACCGGGTTTTGACCCCGGACGGAGATCGGACGCCGGGTGTAAGAGTGCAGGGGAGTCGTTTAGTGGGTGGGCCCTAAATTCCTTGGGCCCGCGGTCTGCTCTTAACATCTGCAGATCGTTGAGTCTCACATACCCCGCGCGCCCCCTAGGCGCGGGGACCTCGTAGGAGGTTCGGGCCTCGGCCCGAAAAAAAAAAAAAGAAAAAAATGTACTGTAAATGAATTATAGTTATAGATATGAAAAACAATTTAGTCATTATAAATAATAAACCCAAGATAAACCTTACAAGTAGCTTTGGCATAGTTTTTGAGTTATTCGATGAATTCCTATTGCTGGAAATTTCTGTTAATAGCAATTAACTAGGAACACGATTGTCATTTAACTCTGTGACTTATACAAACGGAGTAGATACCTTGGCTTAAAGGACTTTGTTTGCAAGCCAGTAAAATTTGTTAAAAAAGAGTGGGTTTTTAATTTCTAAATTTTCAGGCCATAGATTATACCATAGATTATACACTTAATATATTTGAGAGATTATACACATAATATATGTTTCAGGCTACTAACGCTAATTTAAAGTGCATAGATTATACACTTAATATATTTTAAAGTGTATCATCTATCATCAGTTTTCAGCCTGTATTGACTAGAATTAAAGCTATTTTGCTTTAAAAATGGATAATACTTTGCAACTACATTCAACGCAGTATACTCCTTTAAGAAATAAGAGAAGCCGACATTTACTACAGAGAGAAGAGACGTTAAATGTTTCGCCTATTTTGAACGATACTTCTATTTTTAAAAACTTAAATGATTCGAGTTTACGGCATGTACTTGATGAATCTTCCATATTGGTGAATCCCAGTAGCACGGGAGATCATTTGAGCGAAGAATTCTTCGAGATAATACAAAGCAGTAGACCTAGCAGTGTTTTAGATACATTAGCAAGGTTAGCTCAGGTATGTTGTGATTCGTTAGAGTTAATCGAGCCATGGAACAGATATAACGTCCACAACTACTGGTTGGCAGAGGAAGCCAACACATGGAAACTAATACATTGCCTGTACGCAGATTCAATCTCAGAACATCCAGAGTCTTTGGAAAATTTAGTTACTGAAGCAACACTATCACAGCAGAGCTTAGTGAATGCTCTATTTAGAAGTGATTCTGAACTGAGACTGTTGCAGCTTCTGGTAGACTGGTTGGAAGCAACTGCTGCTTATCAAGAGGAAGCGACAAAAACTTCAGCACCTGTCATCGGAAATAACATACACTGGGGCAACACTTTACATGAACTGCTGATTGGAAATAGTCTATTCAACAAAGAAAAAAACAAGTCTCTAGTCACATGTATGGATCCAGATGCACCAAGAAGACAAAATAAATCTATACACTCTGATGATATGAAAGATGACAGCGATTTATGTAAACGCATATTTACTGAAGTCCGTTGTGGTAAATTTCAAGAAGCAGTCTCATTATGCATAAGTGCTGGTCAAGCATGGCGAGGAGCAGTACTACAAGGTTGGAAATTATTACATTATTTGCCCAAAGATGATCCAACTGATCCATTAGAAATTCAAGGGAATCCTTCAAGAGACCTTTGGAAATGGTGTGCCCTAGGAATTGCTAATTGTGCATCTGAAAATATCTACTACAGAGCGACAATTGGTATTTTGAGTGGCCACCTGCCTAGTGCACTTCTAGCTTGTCAAGGTAGCTGGGAAGACATTCTATGGGCTCATTTGAAAATACAAATAGAAGTTAGAGTTGACAAGTTTCTCCATGAACATCATTTAACTGTTGATGCTAACACTACACCTTCAGACGTGCTGGAACTATTACAAGCTGAATTTCAAACAGATGAAATATCTTTACAGCAAGTATTTAGTGCAGTAAAATCTCTGATGGATGGAAAACGTGAATCGAACTATCAGTTGTGTCAGCGTTATTTAATGCTTGGTCAAGTAAGAACAATAATGTTAAATTCATTAGAATGGCTAGAAAATGCTAATGAGAGGTTTATTCGATTTTTAGCACATCTCATATTAGTATTGAGACAAATGGGTAAAGATCCTCAGCATGACGTTGGTGACCAAGTCTTGGAAAAGTATGTGACATTACTTACCAATAGATTGGTTGATGGATCTGTGGAGTCCCCAGAGCTTATAGCATATTACACTTCTACAGTTCCAGCCGAAAAACAAATCATTCTGTATGCAAACTTTATGGACCAAATTCACAAAAGTGATTATAGGCAAGGTGTTGTAAAAGCTGGGTTGGATGCTGGAATCGATGTTGGTGCATCAGCTCGCATGGCTATTAAGAAAGCTATTGCAGATATACAACAAGGATATGGAAATGTAGAATTGAACTTCACACAGACAAGTGTTATAGAAAAGGATAAAACATTGATATCCAAAGTTATTTCTTCTTTAGAATGGTTGGCTTTAGTTGACAATCAGCTTGAAGAAGCACTATGGTTGAATAATGCAATGATCAGAACATTTATATTCATTGGAAACACTGATGCTGCCAATGCATGTCTGACTAGCTTCAACAAAATGTTTTCTAACTTTATAAACACAGTTGATTCAAGTACCTCTGAACTAAGAGAACATTTGTGTTTAAAAGCATACTTGGATGCTCTCGAGGGATTCGCAACTTGGTATAGACATTTTATAAGTGGACAACCTAAAGATGTGCAGCCATTACCACCAGACGCAACATTTTCTGATAAAGTATATCATGAACAGCAATGTGCACAAGTTGAAAAGAAGAAAGCAATATGGATTAATGCAGTTTCACATCAATCAAGACATACTAAAAGCTTACTATACAATGTTTTACTGTTTCCAGGAGGTTGGTTGCAAGATGAGAGTGATAGTACATCATCAGACAATTTCAACCAGGAAGAGAAAACAGAAAGATTAAAACAGTTGGACACCCTTAGACGACTTTGTGTGCCAGAAATTGTGATTTTATTACTAAAGATTTTACAGAGTAATGAGGATATTGAGAGTCACAAGGAAGCCATTAAATTGGGCAACTTAATTGCTGCAGAAAATAGAGCTCTATATCAAGTGTTCAACAGAAGTAAGCTGATGGAGATTTTGGAGAGGATCAAGGAGTCATCTCTGTTCCTTATGGAAAAAGGAACAGACATTTTAGGTTTTGAAATAAGGGAATAAAAATTTAAATTGTAATATTTTATTTAATAAAAATAAATCAAGTTCAGAATAATTATATTTCTTTACACAAATAGTATTTACAGGTATTTGAATTAAGGCACAGTGACAGGGGCCAAGTTGATCAAATCATTACTGCATTCAGCTAATTCTGCAATGGACACCCGTCCTCTTTGCTTGATGAATTTTGCAATCGATTCTAGTTCACTTTGTGAAATATAAATGAATTTTCCCCTGTCGTCAATGACACCAGTTAGTTCACCTGAAGCTTGCAGTTCTGTGATCCTGTCAATTGCGGCTTGAGTTTTCAGCTTAAAATGAGCTGCTAAATCTTCCAGTAAAACTACTTTCTGGGTCTGAAAAGAGCGTCAACTATTTTATTGAATATACAGATACGCTATAGTATTTGGTACACCTTAGGTCATTTAATGGGTAAACGAGGCTATGGCATGTTAGGTTTTAATTGAACGGTATCTATAGACAACTACAATGTGCATCTCATGCGAGTGTATAGTCATAGATAGATTATTATCTATGAACGTGAATGCTCCTGTTCACTTTGAGTCATTACAATTATTATTGTAATGAATTCATTTACAATTACATGCAGCTATCCCAACCTCAAGTTGGAATGAATGTTGGCCACAAATGTTACCATCTTTAGTATGATAAAATGTGATTTTCAAAATTCATTTCAAGTACATGGACCCCTATTACAAGCTTAAAATACTAATTGTATTATATGATTAATACAAGAAAATTCCTAAAATTGAATGAACATCTTGATGGACTGTAAACTTCCTGTAAGCATTTTTGAGTGTAATTTCAATCGCAGTTATTTGTATTTAATTATCAATAGGTACTACGACCGGCCACAGTTGGGATCTGTAGCGAGTTTCGGATAAAATCTTGGTTGTTTTTTTCATTTTAGATGACTTAGAACTTTCGTACTAAAATGAAGAGAGCATGATGCATGAAAATTGTGATTGCACACTAGTTATTTTATCATTGCATTCACCCTATGTGTATGTGTGTAGTGCAGTTCACCGTATTTTAAAATTACCTTTATATAACCAATGAAGTCACGCAACAAACTTTCCCGGTCCTCTTCTTCATTCTCATCAAAGCCTTCTCCTTCAATACTAAACGCCGCCTTCATTGCTTCATATTCCTCTTGCTCACGTTTCTTACGTTCATCCTCGGCTTTCTTTTCTGCTTCTTCACGTTTACGTTCTTCTTCCTAAGCATGATCGGATTTAATAAAATGATTCTACTGGTGGTAGGACCTCTTCTGAGTCCGCACGGGTAAGTACCACTGCCCTGCCTATTTCTGCCGTGAAGCAGTAATGCATTTCGGCTTGAAGGGTGGGGCAGTCGTTGTAACTGAGACCTTAAAATTTATATCTCAAGGTGGGTGGCGCATTTACGTTGTAGATGTTTATGGGCTCCGGTAACCACTTAACACCAGGTGGGCTGTGAGTTCGTCTACCCATCTAAGCAATAATAAAAAAAAAAAACAATTATAGCTTTTGTGGTCAGTTTAAAAATGTTCATTTCCAATGTCGAAATTTCTGATGGTAGGTCATCTCTGCATAAGATGAAGCAATCCGAAATTGCCTATAGATAACAGTGGTTTATATTGTTTATGGGCAAAACATATTTTTTTGTTTAGCTTACGGCCGACCTGGTGTTAAGTGGTTACCGGAGCCCATAGACAACTACAGCGTAAATGCCGCCATCCACATTGAGATATGAGTTCAAGGTCTCAGTACCGTACAATCGCTGCCCTATCTTTCAAACCAAATGATACTACTGCTTCACTATAGAAATAGGCAGTGTGGTGGTACCTACCTACGTGTGGACTCACAAGATGTCCTACTACCAGTAAAACCTATTTATGTACCTCTTGTTTCTCTTCAATCTTCTTGCGTTCTTGTTCTTGTTCTTCCTCTTTCTTTTTTTTTATTTCCCTCAGGTGATCCTCAGCTTCGCGGGCTTTCTTCTTTTCTAATTTAGCTTCCATTTTAGCTCTTTTCTGTTATGAAAATTTCTAAGCTTTTGTTATTTAATAATTGACATACAAAGTGTAATGAAAAAATTCTTATTGGTCAAAACTTATCATTATTATAATACAAAATTAGATGTGGTTGTTCATACTAATCCAAGCCTATATATTAAACAAATCATAACTTGGAACATCATAAGTCCAGGCTTGACTGGACTGCTAGACTTCGATTTGGCCTGGAATTCTTATCATTAAATATGATGAAACTGATGAAAGTTGTACTATCTTTGTCTGTATCTGGTTAAGTAATTCAAATTTTGAAAATGAACACATTACCTTTTCTTCTTATCTGCCAATTTTCCTATCTATTATATATTTGTAATTTAATTGATCACCTTAGCTCCCATTTTGTCATCAAAGTCAATTTTCTGGTCAATATCAGGCGCACCCTCATCAGCTTCTTCTTGTATTTCTGGTTCTTCTTCTAAGGCAGCTTGGTGCCGAGCAGCTGTTAATTTTTATTTCAATTGAAATGTGTTTGCCAGTAGTGAAGCGATTTTTTTAAAATTAAAGACAAGTTACCATTCGCTCTCATCCGCGCCCTTTGATTCCTAACAGCTTGTACTCGACCGGGTCCTCCATCCCTTTGGACAACAGCCCTTGGTCTGGCAGCAGCTGAAGAACATATCGAGAAAAATTTAAATTGCAATTTGAGTGAAGTTTTCAAATGAAAATAATTCAAGTATACGTACCTTGAGGTTTAACTTGTGACACACGGAGGAACGCTATAGATAGTATGATGATGACTATTCCACTTATTATAGCAGCTAAGATGAATGGGTCCATTTTGAGTTACATTAACTATCCTGAAAAAATCTTAACTTTCTAATCTAAAGAAGGTATTGCATTTTATTACGTACTAAATTTATTATGTACCTTTAACAGTTTTAACACGTTTAGTATCTTCGTAAACACATTTCAACGATCACTTCGTGACTTCTCCATAAGTAGGTACCTACGTAGGTACACATTTTTTTTTATGTTTTCTATTAAAACGTCATCATTAACGTTTTCATTTGCTGTCAGATGTCATTATTTGAGGATTATTTTGTAATATTAATGTCTAGCTTCAATTTCAAAAGTAAGAGCTTTTGTTTTCTTTTTTTTAATTAGGTTTAATAATAGATAAGCAGCAAATTAATTTTGATTCTTTCTAAACGAAATAATTACAATATAAATATGTTTGTGAAACACATTTTTTTTTTGTAACTCGTAAAACGGAGTGTAATTTCGGTGACGTGTGAAATGTCAATTTTTCACAGTCGCTATTAATTTCCATTCCTCGCATTTATGTGGCCGAAAACATGGAGCTTATTAAATTATCTTCACTATTAGTGATAGCATTGCTTGCCGACTGTGCTTCGGCTTTGTACTTCCACATAGCAGAGGGAGAACGAAAATGTTTTATAGAAGAAATACCTGACGATACCACAGTTATAGGTAAGAGCTGTTAATGCTTCGTTATGTTCAATACTAAGTGTAGATATTTCAACCATAACAATTCCTTATCAATGAATATTGACACCGCTTTCTTTATTTTTATCATTATGTTGTTCTATATTTCAGTAAATTACAAAGTCGAGTTATACGATCCGAAATCTGGCGGATTCATGCAAACAACACCGGGCATAGGCATGCACGTTGAAGTCCGCGATCCGAATGATAGAATACTGTTGTCTCGAGTCTATTCGTTGGAAGGAATGATCTCATTCACATCCAGCACTCCTGGTGAACATGTAATATGCATGTACTCTAATAGCACTTCATGGTTCAGTGGTTCACAGTTAAGAGTGAGTATTAAAAAAAAATTGCTTACACAAGTCGATTCTAACGGTTTTCATTGCCATTCTTATGATACTTAACATTTTATTTTACAATCCGTATAAAAAAATGCATGGGTTTGATAAAAACACACTTGTGCAAACAATACTTGTATCGGTTATTATCTATGGTTTATTTGATTTGCTCATAATAATAAAAATAAAGACATTAATTTTAAGTGTTCACCATTCACACTTGTAAGATTTGATGGCTTACTTTGAAAATTAATAAATGAAATTACAATCATTAAACATGTAAGCATGCAAAAATCATTTTTTCTCGTTTTTTCTAATTTGTGCCAGGATTATTTGTGGCTCATTTTTCTAATGGATTTTGTAAAGTATTGGATGTACTCAATCATATCATGCTTATAAATTCCTAGTAATTAAACACGAAGAACCCAGTCCAAAGCAGCTTTCTTTCTTCCTTATAATCTAAAATCTACTAGTATATTGTTGTAAAAATAAAAGGTAAAAAACAATGGTTTGTAAGAGAATTATAATATAACTTTTTTTTTATTCTCATTGTAGGCAGATGAGCATACGGCCCACCTGATGGTGAGTGGTTACCATCACCCATGGATTTAAGCAATGCCAGGGGCAGAGCCAAACCGCTGCCTATCTTTACTCTTATTATAGTTTATGAGTTTGAAAAACTAAAATTTAGGGAGAAAACTAAAAAATTTGAGTAGAGTGAATTTGCCCTCAAAAATTATAATAAAAATCTATAACCGTTTGTCACAGGTTCATCTTGACATTCAAGTTGGTGAGCATGCTGTAGACTATGCAAATGTTGCACAAAAGGAAAAACTGACCGAACTTCAACTCAGGATTAGACAGTTGCTGGATCAAGTACACCAGATCACAAAGGAGCAGGCTTACCAGAGGGTTCGTACAACAAATTAAAATACAATATATTCTAATATGGATAATATGCTTACCTCTATAGGTTTATGATTTTAATTTGGAATTGGTATCCAAGTTTATGAATTGTTTCCTTGACGTTATTTGTTATAGGTCAGAAAAATAAGTAAGGTTGGAAACAATGGGGAAAAACAATTTTACAAAGATTGCTACTAGCAATCATGGTCAGCCAAAATATCATTTGAACTTTTTTTTTTTAATAAATATTTACACTTACCTGACATTGAAATATGAGGTAATTTTCAATTGTATAGTGTAAGGGCTCTTCGTATACAATGGAAACTAAAAGTGCTTTAAAGTAGGAATTAGCAGACTGGTTGTATCTACCCATCCTGGCTCATAGAATGCTCTTTTTTGTATTGATGGAGAATCTCAGTTTACGGGTACCCGGCTGACTGGGGTGGAGACTGGGATATGTCGGACTAAGGCACCTCCAAAGAACTAGAGAGAGAGGTCCAAATAATATGCCCTTCTACCAGAAATTACACAATTTTTTTGTGGCTCTGATTTATGTTACACAATATTCTTTCATCATAGAAGTCATTGTTGTGTTAAGTATGCACTTCATTAGAATTGGTACATGTTTGCCTGATCTGAAAGCTGACATAGTTACATCACTCTTTTAAGAGATGACAACTTGTTAATGTAAATTTATTATTTACAGCAAAGAGAAGAGCGTTTCCGACAAACATCAGAAAGCACAAACCAGCGGGTGCTCTGGTGGAGTTTGCTACAGACAGGTGTCCTTGTCATCATCGGTTACTGGCAGATGAGACATCTCAAGAGCTTTTTTGAGGCTAAGAAACTAGTGTAAATAAATTATAATATTAATAAACAATTTTTTAATTAAATGTCTTATCCTTATTTTTCTGTAAATCCGTTGAATGTGTAATACTTTGTAATAGTGAAACTGTTCAAAAAAGTGTTTTGTAACAATCTGTATTTTTCAATAAAATTAATTTATAATTTGGTATTTGTGTCGTGATTAGTTAACCTAGATTTTTGTTATTCCCATTTTAAACATTACAAATATGCTCCTCTGGTACAGTGTTAAAAAGAAACACTATGTTTTACTAATCAGTCTATATTTTTATATACTCTGAAAATATCATCCAAATATCTGACAAACAAAATAGGATTTGCTTTGGGAAAGGGACGTAATAATTCAAAGTCAACAACATTTAGTGTGTTGACCAGAGTATCGCAAGTACAATAGTATAAATGTCCATCTATTTGGAGCTGTTCTGCGAGTTCTAGTTGGTGGTTGTCCATCAAATCCTCGTTAACAACCACCAAAAGAGGTTTCTTTTCTTCTAACACTTCAAGACAGCTTCCTGCCCCGGCGTGACTTATAACTAAATCGGCTTTTTTTATATCTTCTAATATAGAGTCCTTAAATCTGTACAAAGTGAACTCAATCTCGTTTTTAGTAAAATTTCCTGGATCTACGTCACTATTGCCAATTTGTATTACAACCTCTTTGCAGCCGATCTCCTTTAGTGCATGAATTACGGCTGGTGAAAGTATGTATTCGCAGAGTAAGTCAAATCGTGTTGTCCCTACGGTTATGAAAATTCTGTTATATCGTTTCGGCATTGTAATTTTTATGTACCTATCACCTACCAAATAAAATGTTGATTGTTCAGTAATATGTAATGTTCAAAATAAAAAATAATAATTGGATGACAGATAAGTGTTGGCCGTAATTGTCAAATTGTTTTTATTTGCAATCACGAGCAGTGACTTCGTTGTCTCTGAGCCTTCAGAAAAACTCTGAAACGGAAATATTTTTATTGTCATTACGAAATTGATGCTATTTTATAATATTGTTATCTCTTATGGGAAAAACTAGATTGTTGGAAAGATAACGGTAAAAGTGTAGAATGTGAAATCGGAAATTATGTTATTAGTTTCAGGTATAGAATGTGAGAAAATAACGTAACAAAGTATAAGAAATAGGTAACAAAGATTTATAATTTGTAAGAACAGACTTTACATAATGTAATATGTATAGTATCTCCTTAAATTAAATCGAGAAGCATGGAAAAATCCAGATTCGTGAGTTTCACATAATTTTTACTTATACTTACGTTAAGAGGCGACAAGTTGGCTGATTCGAATTGACAATGAGCAGCTATCGGCATTGATCATGGTGTTGATGTCTCTTTTGTGTTGAATGATATAAATTTGGTTTTCTATTAGTATGGTTATTTATTATTTTATAAAATAATAAGTCGCTAGCGTTAATAACAAAATTGTACTTCTATGAGTTTTAGTAACGACCTAACCTCAATACTTGGATATTAAGCCATGAAAAGTTTCTTTAAATAAATGAAACATGGAAAATTTTGTTTTTCGAAGTTTATGTGCGGTTTTAAATATATAGAATTAGATGGGCCTACGGTTTTTTTTACCGTTACGGTGTTGTTGTTGTTTGTGATTTTGTTTGGAAAATCAATGAAAAACAAAATTGATGTTACAAAATAAATTCCTACCTTTCCAACTGTAACCCTACCTATGCCTAAGCGGGCCCACAATACGCTCTAACATCATTAATTACGTTGTTTTATAAATTATGGGGATTTGGTTTCTATAACACGATGTTTATCTTTCATTATCGAAAACGTTCGTGAGCACCTGTGAGTCCTTATTTCATTAGAAAAATTGTTTGTTGCCGGCGTGATTTGAAACCTAGGCAATATCGCATTACCGAGAAGATGTGAAGACGCCGGGCATCTTATCCTATAGGCCACGAGCTAATTGACAGTTGTACTAGAGATAATTGTTTGAGTTACAGAATCTCTTAAAATTTAGGAACTAATGATTGTCTAGGTATTCGATCTGATACAACAAGATTTGTAATTTCTATATCGCTTCACGTTTACGTGATACGACTAATTGCTATTAATTTTTAATTCGATCGTTTCTGACCTTTTGAAACTAGATCTCGGAATAAAGGATGTTTCAAAAGTAGATATATTATGTTTTTTTCTTAGAGGTATTTAAATAATAATAATATTAATAAAAGGGGTTAAAGTATGAAATTGCGTTTTATTGTAATAAGTACTTCGAATTGACATGGAACCTTCATAGTTTGAGATTTTTGAGTGAAACTTTTTTCAAAGGGTACCTATGAGGTTCTTCTTTTAAAAAATGTGCAACATTTGATTATCGACTTTCAGTTGTTTTTTTTATTCAGCTTAGATAAGAAAGATGGATACTTTGTATATTCGAGTAATGTTTGAACACGAGTTCCGACGCGGAACTGACGCTGCAGAAACAGCTCGAAATATCAATGTTGCGTTTAGAGAGAAGACTGCTAATGAACGCACCGTGCGATTTTTGGTTTAAACGCTTTCGTGATGAAACTTTTGATTTCAAGAACGAACCACGTGGAAGACCTCCCACACATGTGAATAACAATGAATTGAACGAGATGGTGAAAGCCGGTCCGAGCCAAACTACTCAGGAATTAGGGGTATGGCATAACGTTACTTTACCAACAATATTGACTCATTTGCGTCAAATCAATAAAATAAAAAAAATATGAAAAATGGGTGCCCTAGAATCGAATTGAATCGATCTTCACCATTATTGCTTCATCGGCATTACAAATCGGTAATTTCATACTTCAACCCCTAATAATAGGTTTCGTGGTCACGGAAACTGTAAAATAATGGGGAATCATAAAAGTTCTTTTAATTTAGGACACTTGATAATCTGAAATATATTTCATGCTAAGGTACCTAGTAATATACTTGAGGTATGTATATATACTACACATATTATTGAGGGTAGCCAAATTTTTTTCTTTAAATTAATGATAATTGACAGGGCTCGGAAACTGCGAGGCTTTACGACAAATATTTTTTCTGTATGGAAACTAGCGACATCTTGTAGCGGATGCCCGTAAACTTATATGTTGTTAAAGTTAAGGCATTTAATTATTGTATAACTAACCCAGAAAAAAAATTCGTACAAGTCCTTATTTGTTATAGATGAATTGATTAAATTTTATCAATTTGTGGTTTCTGAAAATTTACAAAATCCTTCATTATAAATAAAATATAGGATAGGTACCTACTATGTTACTGGCATCTACAGGAGCAATGAGAAACTAATTGAAGCGAAGCCATCTAGTGGCCGACGGCCGTAAACTTTTTTTTGTGTGCTTGAGTTGTTTATCTACAACCAATTTATGTGTATTATCTATGATAATTGATAAAATTCAGGGGAAATAGAATGTCATAGTAATAGTTCGTGGTGATATATCCTAACAGACCTAAGAAGATTCTCTGATCTGAAGTAGAGTTTCAAGGGGGTATCCTGGCTTCGCCTTGGTCGATGAGCGCGCTCACGGGGCTCAGCCTTATAAAGATTGCTAATATCTGTCGCAGCAAAAGCAGTGGTTTGCTGAATCTACCACCGGATCGAAATCGCGACCCACTGAGAAGATCCGGCGGGAATCTCAGTGGGTTGTTTCTGTGGGGGTTAAGTTGCAAGTCGCACCCGAAATCTGTTCTGTGCTCCGTCGTCTGGGTCGGGGATGGAGCTTGCGATGGATATGTTAAGAGGTTTACCAGGTCGCTTTATGGAAACATATCGTTAGAAGACTTATTTTAACTCTATAATCTTTTCTTAATGTATTGTTAATAGTACACCGCAACATACCTGCTGTATCTTTTGTCTTTTCAGGATTTCTGTAAATAAATCGATTGTCTGGAAGAGATCGCATTTAGCGATAAGACCGCTTATTGTATAAATATATCTTTTTTTTTACTTTGCTTAGATAGGTGGACGAGCTCACAGCCCATCTGATGTTAAGTGGTTACTGGAGCCTATAGACATCTACAACGTAAATGCACCACCCACTGTGAGATATGAGTTCTAAGGTGTTAGTATAGTTACAACGGCTGCGCCACCCTTCAAACCGAAACGCATTACTGCTTCAGGACAGAAATAGGCGGGGTGGTGGTACCTACCCGTGCGGACTCACAAGAGGTCCTACCTCCAGTAAATATCTGCTTGTTGACTGTTTTTTTAAATGTTATTTGTGTTTTGGTGTGCAATAAAGTATATTCTCTCTCTTTATCTCTCTCCGCTTGTGTCAATGATTATATTTTTGTTCTATTACTTTTTTTCGGCAATATTATATTCGTTAAATTGTGTTACTTCTGCCCATTAAAATGTAACTTATTTACGAATAAACTGAAAACATCCTGTATTTATTGGTGCGTCCTCACAATACAGTTAGTCTTTGTACGAATGTTAACATGCCACGTGCGTTCGATGCTTTAATGAGACCATAAATAATAATATTCTCTGATTGGATATTGGCAGTTATTTTGACGAATTATGATTGGTTCATTCAGTTGCCTATTCTTAAGAGTGTCTAAGACAGGGCAAGATGAAAATATGGGTGTTAGGTGTTCTTTGTTTAGCTATTTTGGTACACGGCGAAGATTTTCCATCTTTGATAACCGCAAATGCTTCTATAGGTGAGAAAAATAATAGTTTTACGAAATATAAAAAAAAATCGAATTGGTATAGTATTTTGGTCAATTCTTTGGTTGTAATAATGATAATAATAAAAACTTCTGTTTTCCAATTATAGTTGACCTTATTGTAATAAGGTGGTGTATCTCATTGGGTTTATGTCGAAAATGCCGTTAACTAAAATAAAAAACGCGGATTCTTCAATACGCGATTTTTTTATTCCCTAGATGGGTGGACGAGCTCACAGCCCACCTAATTTTTAGTGGTTACTGGAGCCCATAGACATCTACAACGTAAATGCGCCACCAACCTTGAGGTATAAGTTCTAAGGTCTCAGTATAGTTACAACGGCTGCCCCACCCTTCAAGCCGAAACGCATTACTGCTTCACGGCAGAAATAGGCAGGGTGGTGGTATCTACCCGTGCGGACTCACAAGAGCTCCTACCACAAGTAATAACAATAATATTAAGCCATACATAAATTGACAAACTGACATATTTAAATTCGTAATCCAAATAAAGCAAAGGTGTCTACTATTTCAAAGGCTTTTAATGAAAATGAGCGTCGTTAGCCATCAGATGACACAATGCCTTAACAACAATTATAGTCTTTACTGCTTGACTCTTCATTCAAATTTGGAAAGGAACAGATTTTTTTAATGAGGTTTTACGATAATCATCAGCTATATTCTTTATGTGTAATTGTAAAAAGGTTTTTTTTCGACAGCCGTAATTTTGGATCGCCAGTACCTGGGTGACAAGTACCAAACCGTGCTAGACGAACTGAAAGATTATATAAAGGAATTGGCGCGGGTTGAACTGAAGCATGGAGGTGTGCTTGTCCATTACTATTCGTGGACGACCATTAGCTTGAAGAAAGGTATTTCTTACTACCTTTATAATTGAAGACATGAGTGGATGAAGCGAGTATGATAGATACAGATACAACTTTTGTTCCTTGTACTTTTTCTTTGTAAATAACTCCTTCATCACATGCAATTTCTAAAAATAGTCTTTAAGGCCGGAGTTTTAAGGTCTAATATAAAGGCACATGACACCTTCATTCAAACTTCATTCACTCAAAAATCTTAAAAATTGTACTTAACGCCTTCATCCACTCATGTCTTCAATTTGTCCAATCAATTTGTTCTTCATTTTGTCTATACAGCTAGTACTTCTCCTTAACTTCATTCTTTTCATGGTCACTTGGATCTGCTTTATTATTAAACAATCAGTAAATATTCAACAAACTATTCTTAGTACAGACCTTAAACAATATTTTATCTAATTGTGGTACATATTATTAGAATCTGTTTTAATTTCGGGTCTTAGATACTGGCCTCCTTAATCCAGGGGAGGTGTTAACTCTAAAGTGATCATATTATAGTTAAGTGAATTGTTATGCGAAAAAAGACCTTATCAAACATGAATTAAAAGTAAAATATATCTGGCAAGTACATTTGGCCCGGCTCCTTTGTAGAAATTAAAAAAAAAAATTGAAATTAAAAGGAAATTGGTCGTCATAGAAGGAGTTTGGTTTTGGGTGATTTTCAAAGTATAATGTGTTAAAAGCTGTTTGGTAATGCGATAGCTTTTTAGCTAGTGGAATCCGTCTTGCTTCGGAGGGTCTGCCTACGCCATGAATTCGTCTATTTGTTGAAACTAAATACACTTGCGCCTCTTTGTCATTATTGTGACAAAAACCTTCCTTAACTAAGACAACTGTACCAAGTTAAATGCATAGAATACCTCTGTATACATTTGTATGTAAATAGCATTTAGGAGTCTTTTACGTTTGGTGCTTAGTTTCCCGTATTGCGTACAGGTTTCCTAGCGGTATTCAGTATAGCGTCATGCGAAGACACATGGGAATTATTCTCGCGTACGGAAGAAGAAGATCTTCTTCTGTTTGCCTTGACAGAAGTGGACTGCCCACGGCTCCCACAGCGCTCTGCTGTAACTGTAACTTATTCAGAGCCCGGTGAAGAATTACCGCAGCTTCTCTTAGATTTGAGGAGTTCGAACGCTATTAGTTGGAAGTCTGCTGTCATACTACATGACGACACTTTAGGTGAGTCATTTATACGTTTGAATTTTATCGTCGTAAATATTTGTGGCGAAATCATAATGCGAAATTAATTCTATACCTAAGTCATAAAATATTTTAGACAAAACAAATAAAATAAAATATATAGATCAATTGAAAGTTATTTTTAAAGTACCGTATAAAATATTGTTAGAGTCTGAAACATAAAAGAATTAAATAAAGTATTTTAACATTTTGAGCTATGCAGCTAGATAATATATTTACTACCGTCATCGTCTTAAATGTCGAATACTAATCTGTATATTGAAGAAATAACAACTTTTCACGTTTACTACAAAACTATAGTTTATATCAATCTTTTTAAATACTATTGCCGATGGGCAAACGAGCGGCGCAAGCCTGGCATTAAGCATTTACAAGAGCCCATAGATGTTGAAACACACAAAAAAACAACTAGGTATATATGTAAATATGCGCATCCGTATTATTTAGGGATAGTAAATACTTATAAATAAATGATAGCCTGTAGATAGTTTGTTCTACCAGAACCAGAAGTAGAAAGAGTATGATTAAACTTTAGGCAGGGACATGGTGTCCCGTGTGGTACAATCATTGACTTCACAAATTGATGAGGAAAGCGCGCGACCGGTTTCCGTTACGGTGTTTAAGATGAAACACGAAATGAACGAATATCTAAGAAGGAAAGAGATGCATAGAGTTTTGTCTAAGCTCCCAGTTAAATATATCGGTAAGTTAATGCACCGAATAGATTTTTTTAGCCTAGTCTTTTTTTCTGGACCGGGGAACAAAGTATCTACCCCCGGGGGTAAGTGGGACTCGAAGGTCCGCAGATGCTAAGAGCAAACCGCGGGCTCAAGGATGGTATTTAGGGCTCTACCCACGAAACGACGCCCCTGCAAGTGTCCCCCGAGGTCAGAACCCGGCCGGGGTAACGAGGTTACCGCCGTCAACCCTCCAACCAGACGCGCGGCCACCCTAAGGACACCCCAACGAAGGACCCTTCGAAGCGATTTCTAGCGTAGCCTGTACATTGTAATTCTATTTAACTATTTCACCAACTCCTGAAAATTTTCTGTTGGTCATATAAATTATTCAGGCTTGAAGAGTATACAATGTAGAAATTGTGAGTTATTAAATTTACAGTATTTCAAATTCTGCTTTCCGTTGTAAGCTTCGTTATAATAAAAAAGAAGTACTGGGTTTTGTTTTTTATTTAGGCGAAAACTTCATAGCAATAGTTACTTCGGATGTGATGACAACAATGGCGGAGATTGCGCGGGAGCTATTAATGTCCCACACCATGGCTCAATGGTTGTATGTTATCTCGGATACTAACGCTCACGCAAGTAACCTAAGTGGATTTATTAATACACTCTATGAGGGCGAGAATGTAGCTTTTATATACAATATCACTGAAAATGGACCGGATTGTAAGGTATGAAAAACGCAAATACATAGGTTTCACGGACGCACCCATTGACAGACTTTTATAAACGAACTAGCTGTATCCGGCCTCTTCGCTGGGCATTTAAAATTAACATTATTATTTCTTACCCCCACAAAGATTCTCATCATTAACGCCCCCGCAACTGGTGTAGGGAGGCCAACACTCATATTAGCCTATCCATTAAGTACATGGGTACCAAGTTTCAAGTCAATCGGATGCATGGTTCAGTAGTTATAACGGAACATCCGTAAAAACCACTGTAGATTTATTTAATAGTGTAGATTAACCTCATATATGCTTCCCTCTTGAAATGCACCATTCTGTTGAATTAAAAAAAGTCTCATACGTCACCTTACGTCGATGGTATTATGACAAAAAACTTTTACATTAGCCGTTCAACTCGCGAATTATCCTAAAAGTCACAGCGCGAATGTACTCGGAAAATGTAAATAAAAAACAAACAGAGGTTTCGTTTTCATCGGGGCTATATACGGGAAGCTGCTCTCGTTCAGTAAAAAAATATATTAAAGGAATTTGAACTTTTATAGGTTTTTTTTGGATTGAAGGATTACTGGTGGCCCGGAGGCCTTTCCAGTTTCACCCGGACACGTGGGCGAGCAAAGGTTCAGCCAGGAGGGGTGGGATCAGCTAACAGCTGTCCGAGCGCCTCCAAGGGAGACTTAACAACTCAAGAGCAGCTGCTTCGCGAATGAATCTACTACTGAATCGGAATCGCGACCCGCTGAGAAGTTCCGGCGAGAAACTTAGCGGGCTGATGCATGGGTTAGGCTGCACGTCAACCTCTTTGTCGAGTTCGACGAGTACGGTTACCGGGGTCCCTAAGCCTGCTCCTAGTGTTAGAGCTGAAGGCGTCTAATCCTTTGCATTAGACGCCTTTTATTGGACCTTTATTGGACTTTTATAGGTTTCGGCGATCGTCGAAAACAATATGAGATCTAAGTGTTTTTATCCAACTTTTGAGTCAATCCAAAATTTTGATATTAAATACTTATATTGAAGCCAGGTATTCTCTTTGTAGAACGGTTTGATGTGCTATAGCCAAGAGATGATGAGTGCTTTTATATCGGCACTGGACGCTGCAATACACGCCGAGTTCGATGTGGCTGCTCAAGTCTCAGATGAAGAGTGGGAAGCGATCAGACCCAGCAAAGTACAACGGAGGGACATCCTACTTAAGCACATGCAGGTAATTATGCATATGTTGCAGTTGATAGTTCATTTGGTTCCGCGAAGCTTTTTCGTATCAAATACTTCTTTTCAGCAGGCCGTACAGTAAGGTTTATTATATCTGGATTTTTTCACCTATTCCTAAAAAAACTCCTACATTTGATACGATCGTTTAATAACCCTAAGTTGCGCTAAGGAGTTACGGTTTGAATTTGCTGTACAAATATTTGCATTAGTTGACTAGCTTTTGCCCGCGACTTCGTCCGCGTGGAATAGTTCACGAATAATGCTTTATTTTAGAACAAATTTGGTTAGCATAAAAAATATTATAGTGAGTCAACCTTAACATATAGACATATGCTGTCGTGGACTTTTTTTAGATCTTTTAAAGCGGAACAATTTTGTCATACATTATATTAGCGAAACTTTAACCGTTTCTACAGCGCACGCAACGGAAGCTCTCAAAACCCGATTTTGAAACATTCTTTATTGGTGCTCCGCTTGTATTGGTCTTAGCATGATGTTATATAGCCTATAGTCTTCCTTAATAAATGGGCTGTCTAACACTGAAAGAATTTTTCAAATGAGATCAGTACTTTCTGAGATTAGCGCGTTCAAACAAACAAACTCTTCAGTTTTATAATATTAATAGTATAGATACGGTAAACCAAAGTATGGCCTTTTTACTTTATAAAGTGTTCAGAAACCGTGTGTTTAATAGCAATACATATTGGCGAAAAGTGTCTGTGGAAACTGCACATTGTGGCGAGCATTAGCGGCCGATACTTGGGGCGTTACGTACCGGCAAAGTGATGTATCTGAACAAATTAATGAACATGCGAATGGTTCTACCGGAGTTATTGAGCATCTTGAATTAATGAATGTAAGTTAATAATAACATATTTTCAGTTATTTGGGTAGATGAGCTTCACAGCTAACTTGACTCGACTTAGTGCCAAAAAGTTACTTGACTGATTTGTTAAATTCTTGAACAGGAACTATAGCAATACCTAATAACTGGGAACATATCACACACGGTCGTCCAGCCCCAATTTCGGGGTCTTTGTATTATGGGTAACACAGACTGATATACATACTTATTCATGTTTAAATATATACCTAGTCAGGTCATAAATTCTGTCACATGTTTAATGTAAAATAATTGAAACAAGTTTATTCATTATGTAACCATTCATATACCAAAATGAACTTAACAAAACATAGATTCTTATGACACTAAAGTTTATTCAAAATGAAATCCATGATTTTGAATACAGGCCTCCAATCTGCGCGGCCAGTCGTCTATCGCAGCACGAACGAGGTCCATGTCAATATCGGCGGCTGCCTTAATCAAAGATGTCTTGAGTGACTCCAAATTGGGATGAGGCTTTGAGCACGCCTTTTCCTCCAAGTGTTGCCATATCTTGTAATCTAACGGATTCAAATCTGGACTGGAGGAGGGCCAGTCTTCGTGCTGGATAAAGTCGATTTCACGCGCCGCCAGCCAGTCTTGTGTGCTCTTCGCTCTATGAGCTGGCGCCGAATCTTATTGGAATACCCAGTGCCTGTTATTGAACATGGTATGAGAAACAGGTTCCACAAGGTTCGTCAGGACTGTATTTTGATACACAACTGCATTCGTTTTTACACCTTTCTCACAAAAATGTACCTCTGTTAAGCCCCAATAAGAAACTCCCAACCATACCATGAGCGAGGATGGAAAATGACCTCGTTGGACACGCGGAATACGGTTGCTCGCTTCTTCACTACTGTGTGCGTACACCTTATCATTTTGTTTGTTGTAGCTCTCTTCTACGGTAAAAATTTTTTCATCCGAAAAAAGAATTTCCCGATATTTTTTTCCCGCGTACCGCTTCAACAAAGCGCGGCATCTCTTCAGTCTCAGGTCCATTAGACGAGCATTCAAACGATGTCCTGTTTTTCTTCGATATGCCCGAAGCCCTAAGTCTTCATTTAACACCCTTTTCACCGTGGTTCTGCTTAACCCCATCTGAAGGGCCAACAGTTTCTGCTTACGTTTGGGATTTCTTTGAATTCGCGCCTTCACAGCTTTTATCACTGCTGGAGTCCTAACAGACCGAGGGCGACCACTTCTTGACCTGTCATCTACACTAGAGTCTTCATTGTATCGTTTGATGGTACGATAAACGAATCTTTTGGTTATATTCAAATTTTTCAGTATGTTAAAAAATTGAATTGGCGCGTAACCGCAACGATACAACGCAATAACTGCCACACGGTCTTCCTTAAGCGTCCACTCCATATTTAAAAATGAGTAAAAATTCTAAAAGTATACATTTTTATTTTCATGAACAATTCGAAATTCGAACTCAATAAACTTTTTTGTGGCCAGCATTCTAAAAGAAAGTTTTTACTGTGTGACAATACTTATGACCTGACGAGGTATATGTATATAGACAAAGAGCAAACAAACTGCTTATCACACGAATGTTTGCCGGATGTGGGAATAGAACTCACAATCCTCGACTAAACAGTCAGGAGCGCTAACTTATGCACCACCGAGTAAATAATTAAACATTATCGGGATTTTGTTGATAAGGCTTTGATGTGTGTTCCATCTCTAAAACACAGATACTCACTTCCTTACTTCAAGCTATCGGCACAAAGTTAACTTTGAGGTCACCATCAATTGCATTCCACAGGTCGGAATTTGGCGTCCAATCGACGCTATGACGTTTGCGGATTTATTATTTCCTCATGTGCATCACGGGTTTAGAGGGAAAGAATTACCGATAATAACTTATCATGTAAGTTAGTTTTAAATCGTTCGTTCGGGTATATTTTGATATATTTACTGCTTCAATAGGCTGAAATAAGCAGGGTGGTGGTACCTACCCGTGTGGACTCATAAGAGGTCCTACCACCAGTAATATAACTTAGTTACAATACATAATTACAACTTATCTTTTTATTTAGCCGTCTGTGATTAGGAAAATGAAATGAAACCGTAAAAGTAGTTTTAATTTGTATTTTTTTTATCTAATACAGAATAGAATCCTACCGAAAGACTCGGAATGAAATAATGAAACAAATGCAGAATGCTAGAGTTATTCTAAGTCGGACTAACTACATTTCTTAGGGGTAGGATAGGAATAGTATATGGGAAGGCTTTATTATCACAGTTTCTAGAAACAAATTTTAGTTCCATCTAACATTTAGTTCTTTTGGACATTAGAATCCTCCGTGGACGTTCCTACAAGCAAACGAATCGGGCACAATCGTGAAATACAGTGGACTTATGTTTGATATCGTCAATCAATTGGCTAAGAACAAAAACTTTACGTGAGTATGTAACAGTATAGTAGTGAAATTTCTTGTACTTCATGTGATATCAAATTCAATTATTACAATTATGTACATATAATTAGAGCACAACAGAAAGAACCTTTGTCATCAAATTCGTTAACATCGACCGTTTTGGTATTTTTCGGGCAACTTCAAAACGTATAAAAAGAATTATTATTGTATAAGTATCGTCAGCTGTTCGTTCTGATACCAATGTAAAGTCCCTACAATAGTTTAGTCGATAGGTAAATATAATAAAAGACACTTCTATGTGCTTAGTGCGAGTTTTTTAACGTTCTGGATAGCGTAAAAGTTAGCTCATATTTGTATGGAAGGATCGTTTGCGTACGTTTGCCCCTAGGGGCGCTGTTCCAACTGCATACAAAATTGGGTAAACTTTTACGCTATCGAGAACGTTAAGAAACTCGCACTAAGCACACTGGTCTAGAGCCCCTAGGGGGGTAATACTTAGGATCAAGATCTGTACATCGTACTATTAAATCGATATCAATTTCATGAATTCCATCCACAATATCTGATTTGAAAGGAGACATGAAATTACTTCTTGTCTTTTAATTATACAAAAAACAATTTAATGACTACGAATGTAATAGTAAAATTGATATTGCTTTTGCATTGCAGGATCAAGATAATGCTCCCGAGTCATGTCAAACACGAGTTTTCCAATGAAACTGACGTATGTATTTCTTTCCGCTTGACTTTTTCGGGATTCTGTTGAACAATTTTTCATGAATAATCCTCAGCGTTTATTTTTCTTTCATCAAATTTTGGAAATGTACCTTCGTTTATTTATTCTTTGTTTGATTTATTTAAACTCTGTTAAAGTTCCAGATGGCCCTTTTAAAGTTTTCAGCATACACAGTAGGTACGTGATATAGATGGCGAACTTATAATTGGCTATAATATGATCAATTGGCAGAAAATAACCTAATTTTGAATTTTGGGCAAATGCAATGTTTTGGGGATAATTTATCATATGCAAAAGATTTTTCAAATTAAACTTATAAACGCCATGTCCTTATCATAGGTACTCGATTTCGAGGGCTGCCATTTGATGTATGTGATCAAACGCTATATTGCGATCCGTGACGTCACTCATAAATTCATATGTACAGCCATTTTGTTTTCTACAGTTGAGTACTCTTTGCAAACCCTAAAACCCTAGAGCACGAAATCGACAGTCGATAATTCTGCATTTTCCTTACATCTCTCATGCCTCTCGCTCACTTTTCGCTCTTTAGATGGGTGGACGAGCTCACAGCCCACCTGGTGTTAAGTGGTTACTGGAGCCCATAGACATCTACAACGTAAATGCCGCCACCCACCTTGAGATATGAGTTCTAAGGTCTCAGTATAGTTACAACGGCTGCCCCACCCTTCAAACCGAAACGCATTACTGCTTCACGGCAGAAATAGGCAGGGTGGTGGTACCTACCCATGCGGACTCACAAAAGGTCCTACCACCTGTAATAATGTTCCACTTTACTTCCGCGCAGTTTCCATTGCCCATCAAGCTGGTGTTAATTTAAAAAATAATTATTACAGATGATGCACAGTCAAAGTGCTCGGCTAACAATAGCGGCCATTGCAAAAGGCCATGCGGCTTTGGCTGCTGCCCCATTCACAGTATTACCTGGTCCTAATCAAGGTAGATAATTTTTCACAAAGTTATTAAATCTGTCACAATCTATGTATTTTAATGTATACTTAATTGGTTATCGATGCTACAAAGTGAATGCCGGTCATTGTCTTTTTATTTTTTTATATGTGTATGGTAAAGTCATATCTTCCTGTATGTAATATAATTCGAGTGTTGTATAAATAATTACTGTAGTCTACCGCTTTTAATTGATTAGCTAAATCCCAAATTACATGCAAAAATATGAGCATATAAGGGAAAAAGAACCATAATTAATGATTTTAGGTATCAACTACACAATTCCAGTGAGCACTCAGCCGCACACATTCATTGTTGCCAGGCCTCGGGAACTCAGCAGAGCCTTACTGTTCCTACTGCCTTTTACTACCGATGTAAGTTTGCATACCGTTCCTGACATTACCTGTGAAAATGACAGAGTTGATTAATTTGAGACTTTAATCAACTGGGATAAAATTAAAACGAAACGAGACGAGACGGGATAAAATATAATATAATCTCAGTAAAATGGGTATAATTACGGAGACTTTTTCTGTGGACTTTTTGGAAACCGTAAATCTACGTTCAGCAGCTTTGTTTAATTTTTCCACATTTGTTCACTTTCACAGATACTAAACAGTTACTGAACCCCCATTATTACACATTAAAACCCAAAGAAACACTAAGTTAACAAAATCAAACGATTCACACAACTTCGCTCCTCGCACTCCCGCCAAACACTCGGGTCTAAAACAAAAGTGAGAAAATGAATTAATCCAATACATCTTTGGGATTAACGACAAAAGGAAAATCTTCCAACGCGTTGGTGATTTTACTGGAGTTGTATATCTGTAGGATATTTGTTGAATTCTCTTGAAAATGTAGTTAGCGACATTTAGGCATCTGTCAAATATCTTGTGTGCTATGATGGCTACCTAAATCTCATTGTAAAGCATGTGAAGTCAGGCACTGATTTCACATAGATCTTTATCGGCACTTAATATTTAGTTCTCGTCGATGATCACAGAAAACACAATCGAGTGGTGATGAAGTTCAACGCGGTCTAGAAGAAAAGTAATTAGCATTGATATTATTGTACTACACTTATTGTTTCATGTTATGTGGTAAAAAAATGTTTTTCATTAAGATTGGATAAGTTCACGGCCGGTATGCCGTGGTCTGTACAGTAATAGATTAGCGCACGCTCGATACGTCTTAGCACAAGTTCGTGAACGATTTCAAAGATGAACGTATAAAACATCGTATAATCAAAGCCGCATATATTATAATTAGCGAAATTACTGGCAATAAATCGTATTCCACTCCATCTCCATGCTGCCGCGGAAGATTCTTTCGAGTTTCAATTATACGATGCAATTCAGACAAGGTCAAACCTGAGGGCTGGTGAGGTCAAACTCATTACAATATATTTACACTATTACAATATACGCAGACTCCAAGAGGTTCTTAACGCAAAAGAAAAAACGAATTTTTCTTCAATACTTGCCTGTTTTGTAATGAATCATTAGACGCTTTCGTTAACAATGTTAGTAAATCATCTATACTAATATATAAATCTACAGTGGTTTTTACGGATGTTTCGTTATAACTACTGAACCATGTATCCGATTGACTTGAAACTTGGTACCCATGTAGAAAATACATGTACTTAATGGATAGGCTAATATTTATATGAGTATTGAACTCCCTACATCAGTTGCGGGGGCGAATATTGAGAATCTTTGTGGGGGTGAGAAATAATAATGTTATTAAATGCCTAGCGAAGCGGACGGGTACAGCTAGTCCTTTATAAAATTTTAATGAACTTCAATTTCATTACAGACATGGCTCTGTTTGGGTTTCGCCGTGATATTAATGGGTCCTATGCTGTATATAGTTCATCGTTTAAGTCCATATTACGAAGCCATGGAGATCACACGCGAAGGAGGACTGGCCACAATTCACAATTGTCTCTGGTACATTTATGGGGCGTTGCTGCAACAAGGTGAAGACCAGTATAAATAAATTATTGCCTCAATTATCCATTTAGCTAAACATAGATTATAAGACAAAAAGGTTAGACACATATCTATGACGTCACACGTTGCATCGTAACTTTTTTTTTGTTTGCTGGTTCTTCACTCGAAGATACTCAGCCAACAGACATCCACTGCTGGACATAAGCCTCTACCAAGCCTCCCCACAAAGACCGTTCCTGCACTGCCTGCATCCAGAGGATCCCCGCGAACCTCAATAGGTCGTCGGTCCATCGTGTGGGAGGCCTACTTTCTGGCCCCAACGACCACCCGGTCTACAAGCAATGTGTCCTGCCCACTGCCACTTCAACGTCGCCATTTACTCGAAGATCGAATTCTAATATGGAAATATATTATATACATATTAGGATTATAAAAGGAATAGAGCATATATCTTTTTTTTTCTCTATTCGCTGGTAGCCTAAGGGGCTATTCTAGCTTCACGCGGACGGTAGGTGAGCTCCCGGGCTCAATCTGAAAGAAATTTCTAATACTAGCCCTAGCAAGAGCAATGCTTCGCCGAATCTAATCTGATCTACCACCGGTCCTATATCACTGAATTGTTTTATCTTCTCCGTTGCATATGCATAGACTAGATTCATTGTCAAAACATTTTTAGTTTCTGCAATTACTTTGCAACTTTATTTTCAGGCGGGATGTATCTTCCAAGGGCAGACAGCGGTCGTTTAGTGATCGGAACTTGGTGGCTAGTCGTATTAGTTATAGTTACCACATATTCTGGTAATCTTGTTGCGTTTCTAACGTTTCCAAAATTAGAAGCGCCCGTTACGACAATATCGGAGCTATTGAAGAACAGCGATGCTTACACTTGGTCCGTAACCAAAGGATCTTATTTAGAAATGGAGCTGAAGGTAATTAATGGTTTGGGTGAAATTAACTGTCTATTAAGTTACCTGGAAGAGATTACTTTTAGCGATAAGCCTATTGTACATGTGTTATACCTGCCTAATGAATTATGTTCAATATTAGTTATGCTATTTTCAATGTTCATAATTTTTTTAGTTGGCCTTAAAGTATATCATAGTATAACCTATATCACCTTTAAGGTTATAAGGGATAATCCTATTAAATTGTTAAAGATTATTATTAATTGCTTAGAATAGGCAATATGGCTGTAAGTACCCCACCATCATGTCTATTACATGTAGACAGCTGTTATAATTATTTTACATGATTTTATTTATATTAGAATCATTTAAATTATGTAACGGAATTTTTCATCGTAATAATTAATTTTAATTTCAAGACAATCGTACTGAGAATTTGATCGATGACAGTATACTGCGTATAGCTTTTTCTTAATATCCTTATCAACAGAATCATAATAATAATAATTTTAGTATTTAATTTGGAATTCTTTTTTTATATGTTTATTTTGAATTATCTTCCCTTATTAGAATTCAGAAGAACCAAAATACAAGCGACTGATAAAAGAGGCTGAGTTGCTTAAGGAAACTGGGGGAATCGAAGGAACTATACATGCCGGTATGTATCGTAGCTTCGTAAGATCACGTATATTAGATCCGTCGTACTCAAGAATTTTTAATAGGATTAACCACGAAGCAGTGTTTCAACTAAATAAGTATTTTACAAAACTGTGGACAGAGAGAGAGAGAAAGAGAGACACGTCAGTACGGCGTGAGCGCACACATGTTAAAGACACTAGTTGTTTTTTCCTACCTATCCTAGTAATCTTTTTTTTTTATTAGCTTAGATGGGTGAACGAGCTCACAGCCCACCTGGTGTTAAGTGGTTACTGGAGCCCATAAACAACGTAAATGCGCCACCCACCTTGAGATAAGTTCTAAGGTTTCAGTATAGTTACAACGGCCTCCCCACCCTTCAAACCGAAACGTATTACTGCTTCACGCCAGAAAATAGGCGGGTGGTGGTACCTACCCGTGCGGACTCACAAGACGTTCTGCCACCAGTAAAGGGGGACCCACCACCAGTAAGGTCGAGGAGTTATATCTGGTTCACCTAACGTATAGGCGAACTTCCGGGCTCAGCCTGGGGAATTTGCTAACACTGACCTCAGCAACTCCTCACTCCTCGCGTTCCCCGAAGACCTTCTCATCGTCACTACCATAAGCTAGTGACAGCTACATCTCTCTATCTTCCACCTTCGTTTGATTTACAACTAAACAGCGGTCGATTTAGTTTTTTTTTGAATGAAATTCCATAAGGGACGATGCGTAGGGGCACCCTAACCGGGAAAAAACGTCCGTAACGTAAGATTTTTATTAGTAATGCACACAGTGTACGACTTAATTTTGTAATAATGTACATAAAATAACATATTTTTTTATCATTCATTGACCACGATCTCAGAGCGTTCGTTTGCGCAATACATTAACTCTTATGCAAACAACCGTGAATGAAGTGTACCACAATCAGTTCGCACGTTACTGAATGACCGTGGGTTGTTGCGAAACCTCCAGTTTTATTTTCTTTATACCTCGAATAGAACTTAAAATTAATATTTTTATACTAAGGAACTTCGTTCTTATCCGGTGTCCCACGACACCACACATCTTTTTTTAATTACGTCTTTGCTAAACTGTACTAAAAATTGTATGTATCTGTTTCGAATTGATTATTTTGTAGCAAGGGGAACCCTGGATCGTGTGCGCGGTCAGCGACATCTGATCTTCGACTGGAGGCTCCGACTCACGTATTTGATGAGCGCCGATCACATAGCGACAGAAACCTGCGACTTCGCACTGGGTACTGTCTGACTTTATGCACTCACATAATTTATACATAAGTTTTTTGAAGTGAAACTTCTTTAGAATCGTTGTGATTTGAAACTCGATGAAACAAAAAAAAAATTCAAAGAGACACAAACACATAAATTTGTAGGATTCAGCCGGTGAGAGAATGAGATAGAACATATTAGACGTTCTCGGTCTCCTCTTTGTGCGACTCTTCGTAGCATCCCCACTATCGTCTACTAAACATTGTCCATATGTATGCTCCTGTGTAGTGGGATAGTCAGTATATCTATATCTATATCTTATTTAGAAGTTTCACTTCTACCACACAGACATTTTTTAGCACGTTGACTGCCATGAAGATCACCGGTGTCCTACGCGGCGCACTCAAGTAATTATGTCTATTTCTTCTTACAAAGACGATCTAGTAGACTCTGAGCTAAACGAACCCGATGATACTGAGGATGAATCTATTTCTAAGAGGCCTAAAAGACTGACACATACATTAACAAACAAAACAAGGCCAAATTTTAGTAACAAAAATCAACTTGATTACTTTAGGGCGTAGGGCACCATTGACCTAATTTTTTTTTCCCCTACCTATGCTGAGAGCCTTGAGAGGCTATTTCAGCTTCACCCTAACATGTAGGTGAGCTCACGGGGTTCAAACCGGCGTGTTGCTAACACTGACCCTAGCAAGAGCAGTGCTTCGCAGAATCTACCACCGGATAGGAAACGCGAACCACTGAGAATATCCGGTGAGAAACTCAGTGGGTTGCGTCTATGGGTCAATTCGCTCGTGGAGCCCTTCGTCGCAAGCACGGGTTCGGCGAGGACGGTGACCGGTGCTTTTGGTACCTAAAAGCACCGTTAATGGATCGGGAGGAATGCGTGTGATTGGAAAGTTTTAAAGCATTTAATTGTTACAGCCGTTGAAGATTTCATGGAGGAACAAGTGGCTATGATAGTACCGGCCGGCAGCCCTTATTTGCCTGTCATCAATAAAGAGTACGTATATTTGTATGTTAACTTTTTTTTCTTAGAGGGATGGACGAGCTCACTGCCCACCTGGTGTTAAGTGGTTACTGGAGCCCATAGACATCTACAACGTAAGTGCGCCACCCATCTTGAGATATGAGTTCTAAGGCCTCAGTATAGTTACAACGGCTGCCCCACCCTTCAAACTGAAAAGCATTACTACTTCACAGCAGAAATAGGCAGGTTGGTGGTACCTATCCGTGCGGACTAACAAGAAATTTACCACCAGGAGATTCTTTCAATAACATTACGTTTACAGGTAGCATTTAGTAGTATGTAGTAGTTTTATTTTTCCAGCTGGAAAGGTAAAGGTATCATACCATACAGCTTTAATATTTTAAATTTATATTTTATATAAACAATGATAAAATAATGTGAAATGAAATGAAGTTGATTAATATGAAACATGGCATGAAATGAAATGAAATGAGATGCGATGAGATGATATGATATGGGATGAAATATAATCTCAGTAAAATGGTGGTCATTTACTGAGACATTTTCAGTGGGCTTTTTGGTGGATACTGAGAAGTTACGTCTCGCGGCTTTGTTTTATTTTCCGACATTTGTGCACTTTTACTAAACAGTTAATAAATCACCATTATTACGCATTTAAACCTGAAGAAACACTAAATAGATAAAATAAAACAAATCACACAACTTCATTCCTCGCGTTCCCGCCAAAAACCTATCGCTAGCATTTTTAATTTTCGATGACATCTGTCACTGGCGTTACGTCCCAAAAATAGTTGATCCAATACATAGAGGTGTACTTTCAATTAATATTAACTTAATTTACAGGATCAATCGAATGCACAAAGCCGGCCTGATATCAAAATGGCTGAGTGCGTATTTGCCTAAGCCGAATCGTTGTTTAAAAATTTCGACAGTGACTCAAGAAGTGAGTAATCACACTGTCAACTTGAGTGATATGCAAGGATCCTTCTTCGTACTGTTTTTAGGTAATGATATATATATATAACTCAACTCATTTAATTCACTTAAAATATTTTTTGCAAACAAATTAATAATATATTTGGCCAAATGCCATATAAAATAAAGAGAAGAAAATGTATTATGAATCTCTTTGCTGCCTACTATTATTTTTTTTTTTTTTTTTTTTTTTTTATTGCTTAGATGAGTGGACGAGCTCACAGCCCACCTGGTGTTAAGTGGTTACTGGAGCCCATAGACATCTACAACGTAAATGCGCCACCCACCTTGAGGTATAAGTTCTAAGGTCTCAATTATAGTTACAACGGCTGCCCCACCCTTCAAACCGAAACGCATTACTGCTTCACGGCAGAAATANTTTTTTTTTTTTTTTTTTTATTGCTTAGATGAGTGGACGAGCTCACAGCCCACCTGGTGTTAAGTGGTTACTGGAGCCCATAGACATCTACAACGTAAATGCGCCACCCACCTTGAGGTATAAGTTCTAAGGTCTCAATTATAGTTACAACGGCTGCCCCACCCTTCAAACCGAAACGCATTACTGCTTCACGGCAGAAATAGGCAGGATGGTGGTACCTACCCGTGCGGACTCACAAGAGGTCCTACCACCAGTAATTACGCAAATTATAATTTTGCGGGTTTGATTTTTATTACACGATGTTATTCCTTCACCGTGGAAATCAATCGTGAACATTTTGTCGAGTACGTATTTCATTAGAAAAATTGGTACCCGCCTGCGGGATTCGAACACCGGTGCATCGCTTCAACACGAATGCACCGGACGTCTTATCCGTTAGGCCACGACGACTTCAAACCACTAGTAACCTCAAGGGATAATACTAGCTTCACCGTACTTATAGAAGAGCTCACGGGGCTCAGCCTATGAGACTTATTACTAAATCTATGGTGTGGGAAAGACTTTTCTTGATTTTATTTCAATATTCAGCGATTGTTAGTCGGCCTTTTGGCTAATGTTGAACTTTAGTATATATCTGTTATTTTCTTCAGACGTTTAACGAAAGACACGGACTAAGTTTATGTATATATTTCGTCTAGACTTATCGAAATGTTTTTAATAGAAGCTATTAAGCTATTGACGTCATTTCCAGTAGGTAGCTTCAGTAATGGAATATTTGAAATGTCCAATTCACGTGTACGAAATTTAACCAAGTTTTTTAAATTTTTTATTGCCTAGATGTGTGGACGAGCTCACAGCCCACCTGGTGTTAAGTGGTTACTGGAACCCATAGACATCTACAACGTAAATGCGCCACACACCTTGAGATGTAAGTTCTAAGGTCTCAGTATAGTTACAATGGCTGTCTCACCCTTCAAACCAAAACGCAAAGAGGCCCTACCACCAGTGCCATAAAAAATGAATAATCACACATCACGTTTGATAATAGTATGTATTGTTTATGAATTTCAAAACAAGATTTTCGTGACCACAATTATTATTGAATATTAATTTGTTTACATTGTAAACCTGATTTAATCAACTTTAGAGGAAACTTGAAGGTATTTTTCTTGACTTGTGAAGTTTGGGCGTTTTTATTATTATTATTATAATAGCACGATTCTTAGCTGACCCGACAGAATATCTTTGCAAATTTTAATATATTATGTAATATGTGTTTCTGGTCATTAAGTGAATTTATAATTATTGCCATCAATAAGGGATTCGGGTAAACTTTACAAAATTTCCTTTTCACTGTAGTATACTTATAGAATATAGTTGAAAATTACTGTTTGGAAAAGAAGCGAGAGGTTAATTAAAAAAGTGGTAATAATAATAAATGAAGCCTGGCCAAAAGACAATTATCCGCGCCGTAAAATATTACTAAATCATTAAAAAAAAACCGCAAATCTGTTCAGTTTTCAAAATTATTTGCCCACTAACGAATAGTAATTCAATTATTTGTATTGAGAACGGCTCTTAAGCTTGATTGCATCGAAAACGAAATATAAATAAAGGAATTTAGAAAAGAGCAAGCCTTCATTGCATTATTGGTTCTTCTTAAAAGGCGAGACTGTATTTTGAATCGGTTTTCGACGTCTAAAGCGCCTGCGAAGATCGATTGGGCTTAAAAGGCTTAGTGATTTCTTGTCTGAATTTCATGTTGTTATCAAATTTTCTAACATTACGTCCGGGTACTTGTATCGAGCAAGCAGATACTTATTGTAACTCGTTGTCACGAACGATTCCCACAACGAAGGAGCGACATCATGTAATCTCATGTCAGGTGAAGCTGGAATAACCATTTGAACTTGAACTTAAAATCTGTGTTGACTATCAAATCGCCAAAAATTAAAACTCATGTAATAGCTATACAATTTATACCTCAAGTATCAAGGAGGGTGGCGGCATTCACGTTGTGATGTCCATTGACTCCGGCAACCAATTAACATCAAATGGGACGTATACTCGTTTGCACAATAAAAAAGGGTAAGTTGAAGTGGTTTTTCACAATAAATTCTTTCGTTTGTTCGTAGGACTTTTCTCCGCATTGACAGTGTTGATTCTGGAGTGGTTCTACAATAGGAGGAAACGAAAAAGCGAAGAAATAGTCATCAAGCCTTATGTTGAATAAAACGTATACGCGAACGTAACGTAAACGTGCCGTGACGTGTTTATACCACTGTTGATAACGAAGAGCGATTTCCTGAGATGAATAAAAACTCAAACAAAAAGAGCTAGTGTTAAGAGTCAATGGTTCTGAGGAAAGCTCAGAGTTCGTGCGTTAAGTACCCTCACATTTGTTTTATTGTTTACATACGTAGATAACCGGAGCTTATCAAAATTACAAGGTACCGAACTCACCTTGAGGCATGAGGTCGAGCCCTCAATTAACTTGCATGACGGCTGATGGTGATACGACGATTTTGTTAGGCGACGGTAGGCAGCGGCACGATTGCATTCTTGACATAGCTGAGGTCCACGAGCCACGGTGACCACTCACTATTATCTGGACCAAATGCTCTTCTACGAAAGGCAATTAGAAAAAGAAGTTTAAAAGGGAAGGAAGCATTTTTTTTTAAAGTAATTGTTACCTTACTAGTATATTATGACAATTTCATTAAATCGTCCTCATGCAAGTCACAATTCAAAATGGCTCTCTATAGATTTTTTTTTTTACCTATTCGTTGGTAGTCTAAGGGGCTATTCTAGCTACGCTCGGACGGGTTACAGCTGAGCTCACGGGCTACAGCTGAGTGATTTTTCTAACACTAGCCCTAGTAAGAGAGAATCTACCACCAGATCGGAATCGCGAACCACTGAGGAGATCCGGCTAGAAACTCGGTCTGTTGCTCTCTATAGAAAGCGACACTAGCAGCTTGAAAAAATAATTTTTTTAATCGTATATGTATACTGATGCAGAAAATGTATTCTTACAGCTTAAGCTTCGAACATATTCTTGTAAAACTGAGAAACTGTTACCAAGTAAATTAGAATTAATGAATAATTTTAATTACAAACTCAATTGTTCGAGTTTAATTAAATCGAAATATCGAATAAAATTAAATTGTTTTCATTCATAAAGGCCTTTACGGGAACTTCAAAATCCTTACAAATGTACTTTTTTTTTAAGGGATTTTATGACCTGTTAACTAAGACCTTTAAGTCATGTCTTATTTTAATTTATATTCTTATTTTTATGAAAAACGAAATGAAGATGAGTAATTTGAGACATTAATCAGCTGGGATGAAATTAAATGAAATGAGATGATATCGGATCAAATACAATCTCAGTAAAATGGTGGTCATTTACTGAAAAATTTTCAGTGGACTTTTTAGAAGATCCCGAGAAGTTACGTTCAGTGCCATTGTTGCATTTTCCACATTTGTGCACTTTCACAGATATTAAACAGTTAATAAACCACCGTTATTACACCTTTAAACCTGAAGAACTACTTAATAGACAAAATAAAACAAATCACACAACTTCACTCCTCGCCGTCCCGCCAAAAAGTCTTACAAATGTACCATAGATACGGAATGCAGTTTCATCGCTGGCAACGTTCTTCTTTTTTTTTAAACGGCTGTGTATAGGATGAACACATATATCAAACTGTCAGTTCAGACAATAACAATTATTATTATTATTATTTATTTATTATTAACATAGAAGTAGAAACACAAGCATAATGTGCATCTGTGCTTGAACTAGGTGATAAAACCTGTATCTCAAGCAGCAGTGCTCCTCGTACAAAGAATACAACAGCTTTACTTCACAGAAACAGAAAGTTAATAGACAAGAAATACACTGAAATTCATGGTTTACATAAAAGTGACAAAATGTAAGCTTAAAAATATAAAAATTAAAAAAATAATAATATTGAAATGAATGTATTAATGGACCCTCTGTGTGTAATGAGTCTGCGCATGAGTGAGTGTAAGAGGGTGTGTGTGGGTGAAGTCAAAAACATTAAAAGTTATTTAACAAATTTTCAGTGTCCTCATAGTTGAAATTAAGCAACCAATTAAATACAGAAGTTCTGCATTTCTTACTATTTAGGGGATATATATATATAGTCAAACCTGGGTAAGTGAGAACTGGATAAGTAAGAAAACTCTATAAGTGAGAGTAATAGGAAGGACCCGTCATTTTAAGCTCCCAAAACCTCTATTAGCGAGAAACAGAAACCTCTGTAAGAGAGAGTCGTTTTTTCCTCATGGACCTCCGTAATGAACAAATGACAAAAAAAATTACAAATTTAACATCTGCTATTTTATGACTCATTTTTAACTTTCGTGGAACTTCTTATCTTTTGTTTTTGTATTGTTTTCTCGTGAATATTGAACCTATTCTATTTCGTGGAACTAAATAACGTTGTTATTTTATCGTATTCTTTTCTCGCATTATTTTCGAATGGACACGTGTGTGTGTACCGTCCTGTTTGTCGGACTTACTCAGTTTATCGTTAATCAATTGCGAAGGAAAGTTCTGTTCTGCATCATGTAAAAACGGAAAATTAAAGTACTGTCATTAGTCATAAACTTAAAATAGTGAATGCGGAAAATCGCGAATCGAAATTCAGAGGGAGCATTAGCGAGAAACTCGGGTTAGTGAGAAACCTCTATAAGCGAGAATGAGATTGTGCTCCCTTGATCTCTCGCTTATCCAGGTTTGACTGTATATCAATATATCACGTCCTACACTTACAGACAATCGGCGTATCGGTTCATTATTATATTTATGCCTTTAGTAAATGATGTATTGAATGATATGCGAAACCAAAAAACGTTTAAAAAAACACTCGAAAAGTTGATGAATAAAAAAAAAGCAGTATAATCATTTTGAAATAAACAATATTAAGTTCACATTAATATTACAGTTGACAATGACGATTATCAACTGGTTCAAGATACAATTTGCATAAATTGAAATGTAAAGTTATTGTAATCGGCTAATAGGAAAAATCCTTTGCTTGCGAACTGTGCTTAAGGAAGTTACTTGGAAGTGTTTTTATAGTATTTAATTTTACAATAATAATTTCAAAAGAGTCCTCAGTTAAGAGGCTTGGTTGTGCTCCTGGCATTGTTGATATCTATGATCAATGGTTACAATTTACTACTAGAGATCGTAGTGAGAACCTTTTTCGAAATCCGCTACTTATTTTATTTTTCCTACTGATGGTCTAGAGAGACCATGTCAGTGTCGCCGGGCTAGTAGGTGAGCTCTCGGGGCTCAAACTTGACGACGTTGCTAATACGAACCCTAGCAAGAGCCGTGCTTCGCAGAATCTACCACCGTATCGGAAACGCGACCCTCTGAGAAGATCCGGCGAGAAACTTAGTGTGCTGTGTCTATGGGTTAATTTACGGCGAGGACGGCGACCGGTGCTTGAGGTACCTAAAAGTACCGCTAATGGATCCGAAGGATCCGTAATGACATGTTTAGGGCGACGTTGACTGTTTACCATTCGGTCCACAGGATCGGGTATGTAACCGCTACTAATAATAACGAGGTATTTGTATACTCGAAAAGGTTACATCCCCGTAATACTAGATGGCGCTGTTTAGCTTCCGCACTAATTGCGAATAAGTTTACACTACGGGTTCATGCTGTGGGCATGCGAAGACAAAAAAATAAGTTTCACCATCAGGCCTGTTTTGAAGAGTAGGATGGCCGTTTTACTTAGATCAGTCAGAGTCAGATACGATTTTTCCATCTAAAAAAAAAAAACTCATGACATTTGAGTTTTTCTTTTCATTTTTGTGCCATGATTATCAGTCAGCATTTGCATGTTACATTGTTGACTCAACCGGTTAATTAAACATTAGCCACCCAAAAAGGATTGAAGCGACCAACTGAACCGGTAACCTTCTCGAAAAAATATACATACTTACCGTGATTTGTTTTATTTATGATTTTGCATCAGCATCTTTAAACTTAAAATGAAAACGGATAACTAGATCTCTTTTCGCAACAACTATTTTGATTACGTTAATTTATTGTCGTCTATGACATAATTAAAATGGACGACAGCAAATTTTTGCACCACGAAAACTGTGAAATACCTATTCGAATGGTCGGAAATGATATAATGACAAAAAGCAATCACGAGGCTCACTCGTAAAATTAATTTTAATTATTCCTAGCATACGCGAAAATTGTACAAAATACTGTTTGCTGTAAATTAGAATTAAGTTTTTCGGCCAGTAACTTTGAAATCTTTTAATACATTATGTTGTTATGTGAACAAAACATTGAGATGAAGTTGATTAATTTGAGATTTAACTCAATTGGGATGAAATTAAATGAAACGAGGTGAGATAGGACGAAATAAGTCTCAGTATCCAGTCAGTATGCCTACATACTGGCTGAGATTCCTCATATACTTGTGAAGCTGGAAAAGCCTTCGAGCCACCAGAAATCCCTACGCAGGGAAGAGCGAGATGGCCGTTATGTAATAGAATTTTGAGATTTTGACCTCATTCACGATGTCTATTAGCTCCAGTCACCACAAAATAGTAATAGTTCAATGAGCAATATGAATAAGACGCTTCCCTTTAAGCCATTGCGAAATAAAAAAATAGTAAAATAAAATTGCACGGAACCAAAAAACTAATGAAACAATCTTGTGTCAATGACCGGACACAGACATCTGGTTTGCACAATACTTAGCTGAGGCGCTATATCGGAGTATCGGATGTAGTAACGATTAATCTTGATACTGGTGAAATCAAATCGACACGGAAATGCATAGATTATAATGTATTGCATATTTAAATTAACTACTTTTCTCTAGTTTTGTTCAAATAGATTCATGATTTTCGGAAAGACAGATTTGCGATGGCGTGACGATTTCACTTGCCAACACAAATTTTTTTTTTCTTTAAATGTTTGTTGGGCTGTAGGAAAGGTTGTTGTATTTGTGAGCTCAATGACCAGGTTTTTTAAAACGAACGGCTATTTTAGACCGGCAGTTGGTTCAGACATGGAAAACCGGTAGATACCGGTAAAAACGATTTTTATTAGCTGATAAATAAATATTATAGAGGAAAACTATTCAGCAGTGCACGCTTTGTGTTCTGTTACGTGCGAAATGCGACTTTATATCATTGTTAACATTGAGTTTAAAGTAAATTAGCTACATTGTACCCTTGAACGCAGTTGTAAAGACCTCGGGAACGTGATAACGTAGTACACGGACACAAAGAACTTAATTTCTTCGTAGTTTTGTACGAAATTATATTGAAAAGAAGCGGCTTTGGTATTGCTTGTTGGTTTCAATCAGTTGCCTCCAATTGACGGTGTTCAAGAACCGCTGCTTATGGTATCTATCTATCTATCTATCTCTTAGGTTTATGGCGTTTCCTTTTAGATTTCGCCAATGTCAAGTGTATATAATACTCTGCTTTCTATAGCGGGCTTCGTGAACGAGCTGCTTATGGTAACGCAATGCAATCTGGAAGTGACATCTCCTGCCTACTGTCAATATAAGGGGCCATCCATAAAGTACGTCACACGAATTTTAGGACTTTTGAACCCCTCCCCCCTCCTTGTCACAGGTTGTCACATTTTTATAACCCCCCCCTCCTGATGTGACGTCACACATTTTTTAAATTTATGTATGTATTTAAAAATAATCGAGAGAAAACAGCTATTTTCATTTTTTACTTATTTTTATTAAATAATAATCTAATAAAATCAACATAAAGTCCAATATTTCATAAAACCGAAAAAACAAACGACTAGTTAGAAAATAATAAACGATTAATTATATTAATTAAAGATAAAAAACTTAATTATCGAGTGTCCATGGACTTTGGATCCACTCTTTTATATCAGCTATTACTGGTAAATCAGGCACTTCATTTTCGTTCTGAATTTGAACGTCAGGAACATCCTAATTTGAGTGTCTCANATTTTCGTTCTGAATTTGAACGTCAGGAACATCCTAATTTGAGTGTCTCACTTGCATTACAACGCCGCTCTAGAAGTTAAATGACGTTGCATGAGAGATTATCGCATAGCGAGAATGCTAAATTATTAATAAATATAGATCAAGTTTGTAAATTTTTAAAATTTTTAATTCACATACAAACTTTGCGTTTTAGTATTTTAAATTTTAACCTGTGACGTCACAAAAGTATTGACCCCCCTATGCCCCTTGTCACACGATGTCACACTTCGGTGATACCCCCCCTCCCCATTAACGTGTGACGTACTTTATGGATGGCCCCTAACTGTCAACTTTATTTTTCTATTTGACATAAAAAAGTGCTTGAAAATTACATGGTGCACTATACGAGGTCTTAATTTACCTAATTGTTGGATTTAGAGTATGATAATAATAATTTATACTAATATTATAAATCGGAAAGTGAATTTGTTTGTTCGTTAAGTTTTTACATGTTTAAGTCATGAAATTCTGCACGCACGTTGTTAAGGGTACAGAAAAGGACATACCTATAATGAAGAAAAAAAAGCAGTGATTCCGAGGGTATTTATATTTTTGTACACTAACACGAGAAAAACCGCTTATAAAAGCTAGTATTTTATTTAGTACAAATTATCAGTTAATCCAAAACATTTGTAAGGTATGAATAGTATATACTATATACTATTCATACCTATATTATATATACCTTACTTAAGCTATATAGTATATAGCTTAAGAATTTTGCAACAGCTATTAACAAATCGGTGCAAACCATCATGATATATGTATATATTCGAAATAGTAGCGAGAGAGCATGATGCGTCGTAGAGTTGGAGGTGCTGAGTTTTTTTACTACCTAGATACTGGTAGCCTAAATGACTATGACCAAACGGGTAGATGAGCTCATGTGCTCAATATGAGAGTATTTGCTAACACTAGCCCTAGCGCAGTGCTTCGTAAAATCTACCATTGTATCGAAATTGCGACTGAGATGCGGCGAGAAAGTGAGTGGACTTTGTCTATGGGCTGGTTCGCTCGTGTGGTGTCAAGAACCTGCTTCAGGCGACGCCTTCCCACGCGCGAATCCGCGTATATAACCGTGCACATATTATATTCACTGTTTCTAAAGCAATGCAGTTATTAGGAATGCAATAATGTACTCAATAATGCAGAACATTAATGTAAACGCATTATATAAAGACACGTGGACACGTTAACCAAGGCTGATCGCGTTCGACATTAGTCTCACCTCGATAACGTGCTATTTAGAATCGATTGAAATAATAATGTTGCATTTTTCAATTACACGATGGAAAGAGTGAGTTTATTTATTGATATTTTAGTCGTTTAGTTTTTTTTTTAATAGATGGGTGGACGAGCTCACTGCCCCCCTGGTGCTGAGTGGTTACTGGAGCCCATAGACATCTACAACGTAAATGCCGCCACCCACCTTGAGATATGAGTTCTAAGGTCTCAGTATAGTTACAGCGGCTACCCCACTCTTCAAACCGAAACGCATGACTGCTTCGTGGCAGAAATAGGCAGGGCAGTGGTACCTACCCGTGCGGACTAACAAGAGTTTCTACCACCAGTAGTTCTAGCTAACGGCCCAAACGCTGTGACCCAAAGAGGTGAAATTCTCACTTTTTATCTATATATTAATACGTGAAGCAAAATCTTTGTACCCTTTTTTACAATACAATACAATACAATACAATATGCTTTACAAGCGATACAAACGATTGGCAATTGCAGTATACTCCGTGGGAAATTTTTAAACGTTCTCGATAGCGTAAAAGTTAACCCAATTTTGTATAGAGTTGAAACGTTCGCCTACGTTTGCCGCTAGGGGCGCTGTTCCAACTGCGTACAAATTTAAGTTAACTTTAACTCTATCGAGAACGTTAAAAACTCGCATTAAGCATACAGTACAGTGGCAAGGTGGAAGTTGTTCGCGGACATCTGCTATGTATTCTTCTTAGAGTACTTGGCACCGTTGCATCGTTTGACGAGAGCCGTGTGCGTCTTATTAAAGAGCTCGGAGTCGGGAGATAGTTCTGAACGATATACCGATACGTTAATATCAGATCTTCAGACCTAAAGCTTAGTGTCTAGTTCCTCTTGCTAACACAAAATCACAAAAACTAAACAAGGTTTCTCCTTCTTTTATTAAGTAGGTACATACGGCAATCAGCTTCTTGCGATGCCATTGTTGCCATTTTCGAGTTTATAAAAATATTCAATTAAAAGCTTAAACTATTCTGTTTACAATAATGTATAGAGCGAAATGAGATGAAGTTATTTGTTTGAGACTGTAATTAATTGGGATGAAATTGAATAAAAGGAGATGAGAATTGACGAAATAAAGGCTCACTAAAATGGTGGCTTTTTACTGAGACTTCATTGAAATTTTTTTTTTTTTTTTTTCCTACCTAATCTGAGAGCCTTGAGAGGCTATTTCAGCGTAACCCTAACGTTTGTAGGTGAGCTCACGGGGCTCAAACCTGATGACGTTGCTAACACGAACCCTAGCAAGAGCCGTGCTTCGCAGAATCTACCACCGGATCGGAAACGCGACCCACTGAGAAGATCCGGCGAGAAACTCAGTGGGCTGTGTCTGAGAGTTAATTTACTCGTCGAGCCCTTCGTCGCAAGCGACGGGTTCGACGAGAACGGTGACCGGTGCTTGAAGTACCTAGAAGCACCGTTAGTGGATCGGGAGGATCCGAGATGACGTGTTTTGGGCGACGTCGACTGCTTTCCATTCTGTTCGCAGGATCGGGAATGTAGTTACCGGCGGCCACGATGAGAGGGTTCTCGTGTCGTGCCGCTTTATCGAAGTGGCGCATCGACGCCGACTGTAGATACTTACTGATGGACTCTAAGTCCAGGTCGTCATGGAGGTCGACGTTCTTGACGAACCACGGGGCTCCGACGGCTATCCTGCAAAAACGGGATTGAATAATTTGGAAGGATTTTAAGTGAGTGCGGGCCGCGTGAGCGAACACTACACTTGCATAGGTCATGACGGGGCGTATACAAGTTTTGTAGAGAGTCACCTTATTTCTAAGGGACATTTTACTTCGCCTACATATCATCGGGTAGAGACGTCCTAGAATGAAGGCGGCACGGTCGCGTACTGTCTTGATGTGAGGGCGGAGTTTTTTTTTTGGAAGAATCCGAGAAGTCACATCTTGTGACCTTGTTTTCTCACATTTGTGCACTTTTGCAGATGTCAAACGGCTAATATGCCACTATTATTACACGCTTAAGCCTTTTAAGCCTGCGAAAAATTTAAATTAGTAAAATAAAAATTTACTGGTGGTAGGACCTCTTGTGAGTCCGCGCGGGTGGGTACCACCACCCTGCCTATTTCTACCGTGTAGCAGTAATGCGTTTCAGTTTGAAGGGTGGGGCAGCCGTTGTAACTATCTTGAGACCTTAGAACTTTATCTCAAGATGGGTGGCGCATTTTCCACCCATCTGAGCAAAATAAAAAACAATTCGCCCAGCTTCGTTCCTTCAAAAAGTCGTAAACAGAACTTTTGTCACGAAATTGTTTGTCCGAATTCGAAATTCCCCAAATGCGTAATTTATTTTTGAATTTTCGAAATAAACGGAAATACGTCGCAATAACACAGTATGAGAGTACCGCTCCCCGCGTAAATAATAATTATTAATCTACAACGGTTTTAAATTAGAAGTAGACCAGTTTGTTACCGTGCGAGAAACAGCGTCGTATTCCTCAAGACTTGGGTCATGTGACTGAATGACGTAATGGAACGTAGGTACATTAGCATTTTTCTGTTGTTGAGGTAGTCTTGCGAAAAAAAAACTTGCGAGTTTGGTAGAGGTAAGGTGAACCGTCTCTGTTGTGAAAAAGTTTCCGTTAAAATCTGCTACATAAGGGTGGCGCTATAGTAGTAACCGGGTAAATTTAAAAAAAGGCGATGAAAGTTATTAGAATAAGATAGAGAAATAAAAAAGGACGAAAGAACTGTAAGCACTAAAAAATTACAAAAAGATTTTTTATTTAAAGCTCATAAGAAAATGTAATCGATGTCTCCACGTTTTACCACAGCAATAATTTTAGGTTATATTGACGAAATTAGTTTGGACTACGTAAACATGTGAGGTCTTGTATATTACACTGTCACTAACTACTCTAGTCATTAAATATATTAAATTTCCTAACTCAGCATACTTCAATCAGTTAACAACTGCTCAATTCATATCATACCCTGTGCCGATGCTAGCGCCATTCTGGAGGATTTTTGAACTGTTATTTAGTGCTGAAAGTGGGACACTTTTTCAAGTTTCTCCCATATGAGACGGTTCTCCTTGCCTCTACCCTCCATACAGTTAATGTCCCAGGCAAGTGTCAATTTGACGTTGACAACTGAACATTGAATGTCTAACACCGCACGGCCTAAGCAGATTCGAGGGAGTCCCGAAACCGTCTTCAGGTTCGGTCTTAGTGCGACTTTTGGGACGAAAGGAAAGAAAAGTTTTTTTTAAATTATCTTGATGTCTTTTGGTAGTTTTACTCATACAGAACATTACTGTATACCTACATAGAAAAGCGAATATAACCGCGGCTTTACCTTTTACTCACCTACCTTCTTTTACGTTATAATATTGTATAAAAATACTTTATAAGTGTAAATTTATCAAATTAACAATATCTCTTATTAGGTAATTTGTAATGATTTTTTTGGCGTTTGAAGTTATCAAGTTAAATCTAATGATGGAGAAAAAGAGAAATGTTTTAAACTTGTTTGTGTTACACAATGACATATGTTCGCTCATTTCTTCAAACATGTTGTAACATTATGCAGTTATTGGAATTTCTGTGTAGAATTGTGGTACCGGAATCAAAGAGCAATGGGTAATGGGAGTACTTCATTGCACTAAGATACAGCTTTGTATTTCGTGATAATCATCGCAAATCAAGCTTAGGATCCGCTAGTAAAACACGGAATAAAACTAAAAACCGTTCTAAAGTAGCACTTCTTGTCTCTTGATAAAAAACCTGATGTTTTCACATCGAGCGATGCGACTATGCTGGAATCTTTTTTATTACTTAGATGTGTGGACAAGCTCACAGCCCACCTGGTGTTAAGTGGTTACTGGAGCCCATAGACATCCACAACGTAAATGCGCCACCCACCTTTGAGATATAAGTTCTAAGGTCTCAAGTATAGTTACAACGGCTGCCCCACCGTTCAAACCGAAACGCATTACCGCTTCACGGCAGAAATAGGCAGGGCGGTGGTACCCACCCGCGCGGACTCACAAGAGGTCCTACCACCGGTAATTACGCAAATTATAATTTTGCGGGTTTCATTTTTATTACACGATGTTATTCCTTCACCGTGGAAATTAATCGTGAACATTTGTTGAGTTTGTTGAGTTCCGAATCACGGAATCACGTAACAACCTACGCACCTAGTTATTTAAGCTAAGCTATCGGATTTGAATTCCTTCCACAAAGAACGAATAATGTAGTTTTAAGCAAATTTCGTAATAACACATTTAATAATAACATATTTCAAATATACTAGACGTTTTTCGCCAAAATCATATTTTATAGTTGGTGACTGCATTTACGACTACCTTAAGTCAATTATAAAAAAATCCAATGGGATACGTGACAACGAGCAAAACAGAAATAAGTAGAAAAAAATAAATAGGTAGGTAGCCTCAGTGTTATAAACATTGTAAGTAGATACAGCATAAGGTCAACGCCAGACGACGAGCATGCAGCCGAAACGTGTAACCAACAAAACTGGTCCGATACGTTTTCTATCGGAAAAATCCGTGTTTATTACGTATTTATGAGCATACGTGATTTTGTACACATCTCGATACTATACAGACGATCGAAACGTTGTAAGACGCATTTAATAGTTACTAGTGGTCCCCTGGTAGTCGATATTCGACTATCATCATCATCATCATCATCATCAACAGCCCACAGTCGTCCAATGCTGGACATAGGCCTCTACCAATCCACACCACTGAGCCCGGTCTGCGGCTCTCCTCATCCACTTCTTGCCGGCCACCGTGCGGAGGTCATCGCACCACCTAGCCAGGAGCCAGGGGGCCTCCCACGTTACGTCTTCCGCCTACAATACAATATAATACAATATTCGACTATAGTTAATTAAAATTATAAGTTTGTACACTATTATGATTCTATTGTCAAAGACTATTATTATATTTCTATACTCACAGATTTCGCCAAGACTACACTTTAGGTAAATATTGATAAAGATAAATAATATTTAATCTATTCTCAATTTGATCACAGACTATGAGCCATAAGAAAAGTTTGACAACAAACAAATAGAATGCATGCATACGTGTGTGTGTCAAATATATGGTAGTGTGTGTAATGTTTCTTTTTATTGATTTAATGTATTTATTACGCATAATTAAAAAAAAAATTAACATTCTGCACTCCTTCTCTATACCTAAGTGTGGGAAATTTCATACTCCTCCGTCCGCGCAATATTCGTAAAAAGGGGTGCAAAGTTTTTGAGGTTTCCTACTTCAGTGACTTTAGGTAAATATTAATAAAGACAAAATATTTAATGTATTCTCAATTTGACCACAGACTATATATATAACAAACAAATCGTATGCATACGTGTGTGTGTGTGTGTGTCAAATACACGGTAGTGTGTGTAATGTTTCTTTTTATTGATTTAATGTATTTATCACACATAATTAAAAAAAAAATACATGTGTGCAATTCACACGTGGTAGAAGTGAAACCTTCCAAAATTAAAATACAATTATCCTAAACGTCTTAAGTATATGTAAAATTTTGTCATTAGTAAATAATTGTAAGGTAGCGCCCTCTGTGAATTGATATTTTGATTTCACGTATAATCCTAAATTAAAATTCACTACAAGAGCTTTCATACACACGTTAGTATTAAAAAATCTCACAGATGGCGCTGTATTAAATAGTATGTATATTTCTGTCTCACTGTTTGCTGGCTTCATCCTACACATTTTTGTATTTGTGTCTCTTACCTGTCGTTTTTTCCGTTGCATCCGGTTTGAAATCACAACGATTCTAAAGAAGTTTTCACTTCAAAAATTAACATTCTGCACTCCTTCTCTTTATTCTCTATAAGTGTGGGAAATTTCATACTCCTCCGTCAGCGCAATTTTCGCGGGGGGTACAAAGTTTTGGCTTCACGTGTTAATATATAGATTAGTGTCAACTGCCAACTGTCAATCGGCTGAATTGATATGTAATCTCCTTTCTTTGTTAAGTCTTTGTGCGAGTTAAGAATGCGGATGTAATTGCCTGCCTTGAACTAAATATATGTTGTTTAATTGAAAACCAGGCGACACGTCATTCTTTTGAGGCCCGCAAAAACCGTGGAGTTATAACGGAGACGTCTTTAAAGCATTCCAACATTTTCGGGTGGTAATGATAAAGCGCAGCGTTGGTAGGCCTTCCACGAGCTGAATCGACCACCTGCTAAAGGTCGCTGCATTCCCTTGGATGCAGGACCGATTATCGTGGCAAGAATTGGGGGAGGCCTATGTCCAGTAGTAGATGAAATTGGGCTTATATAAACATATACATTTCAAAGACCAATGACCTCCTTCAAAAAACTGCAGATACTTATTGATCCTTATTGTACTTCCTCATACTTTGTGTCTTAGTTTTAAATGTTTTTATGTGAGTTACCTCAGAACTTTTTGTTGTCCCATCTAAAATTTATCAACATCTGACTTGTAATATTTGAGTCGTCCTAATTAATACATATTCGACTTCGACTGAATTTATGGCAATCTCATTTGATTTTGTTGAAGTCGGTTGTCTTTCGTTATTAAAATATTTTCATAGCTGCATTTTTTTTATTCCTTAGATGGGTGGACGAGCTCACCGCCCACCTGGTGTTAAGTGGTTACTGAAGCCCACAGACATCCACAACGCAAATGCGCCACCCACCTTGAGACATAAGTTCTAAGGTCTTAGTATAGTTACAACGGCTGCCCCACCCTTCAAACCGAAACGCATTACTGTTTCACGGCAGAAATAGGCAGGGTGGTGGTACCTACCCGCGCGGACTCACAAGAGGAGCACCTCTTTCCTTTCTCATATACTGGTGGTAGCAACCACCAGTATATGAGATATCTTTATGGAAACTCAATATATAAAAAATATATTGCAGACTGTATTAAGACAATGCACTTCGTTAGATGACTGAAATCAAAATAAACAGAATACTGAATTCGAAAAATTGTATTCTTTATATTATTATTCCTTTACAACGTTCGGGCTTTTACAATTCAAAGTCCTGGCATAACCGGTGTGCGTAGCTTACATATAAACGTGTATTAACAAACTCGCGACAGTTGGAATTTGTTCGCTGAACTGTTCACCGACAGACACATCACGGAGTCTAGTTTTCGAAATACAACGATAAACCGCAGGTGTCAATGACAAAATCGAAGAGAAAATACGCGATCACCGACAAATTCTTGCCAAGGTTAGCTAATTGTTTTTATTTTACAGAAATAACCTCTTTAAGACGTGTATGATTTGAGTCGTCTATTAACAAAGGTGGCAATCTGTGCATTTGGACAAAAAAATGTTATTGATATGTCAATACAGATTTATTTGAATATAATCGTCTCTTTCAAAGAATACGGTTCAAAACCTGCATTAAATAAAGGTTAATACTTAACCTGTTATTTATCTATTTATATATTTATATTTATATATATATAAAGGTTAATACTTAACCTGTTATTTATCTAAGATGTCGTTCAGAAGAGTTTTGTGACTGCCAATGGAATACAAAGTCAATAATTCGTTTTTCTGATTTACCAATAATTGTCCAAAAGTCACATTGCCGGCTTTGATAATAGTCGACTCATTTGTCGAAAATTCTCTTGCGCTCGCTAGATAATAAGGTCGTGCACGAATTTATGCATGTGGCAACACTTTCTCAAAACAAGAACCACGAGCGATAATTATTTATTCCTTTGAATTAATTGTGAATTAATATACATTAATTAGAGATAAATATTTTCTGTTTTCTTTCTTTTTTGTTGTACTAAAGAGAACAAATAAAAATTAAGACATCACAGGTCGTAGTCTCAGTATAATTTAATATGACGGCTGTCTGACTTTAAAAAGTCTGTTTTTTTAATTTTAATTGTCAATAAATATTTTTCATTATGTTTATGTTTAGATTATTGTACCCTATTTATCGTTCCATATTTTTTTAAGAGAATACATACCCGGCTTAATTTATGTTAATTCTTGTTGTATTGTGAATACCTTTTCGACGTTGCTTAAATTAATTCTAGATGTAAAAGTTTGCAGTAAAGATACAATGTATAATTATTTGACATTGAGATTATTTGACACATTCTTTTTTCTTAATTTGTTTTGTTGTGAAACAGCGACATCTCTTGATCAATGTCATAACTAAATCCAATCGAATCTTTTTCAATATTCAACACAATATTGTATTCGATACTTTCGGTTTTTTGGCGGTGTAATATTGTGGTACAATCATGTCGAAAAGTTAAAATTAGTGCAGTCTGCGCTTTAGATTGGTGATGAAAGAACCACGTGCTTTACTCGTCTTACAGCAACTAGTGAGCTTCCAGTATGGGTGAGGTACGACCACCCTGCTTATTTCTGACTTGAAGCCGTAATACTTTCCCTTTGAAATGTAGGATATTATCCCATCAAACAATAAAAAGGCGACGTCGCCCTAAACACGTTAATTCCGTCCCTCTCGATCCTTTCCCGGTGTTTATAGACATTCCAAGCACCGGTCAGGTCAACGTTCTCGTCGAACCCGTCGAATGCGACAAAGGGCTTGGCGTGTAACTTAACCTACAGCCCACTGAGTTTCTCGCCGGATTTTCTTAGTGGGTCGCGTTTCCGAACCAAAGATACATAGATTCCGCGAAATACTGCTTTTACTAGCACAGATGTTAGTCTCTTAGGCTGTGGCCCGTTACTCGTCTACAAGTTTGGTGAATGTAGCATAATCCCTCGAGGTTATTAGTTATAGTCGTATTAGCTATAGTCATATCAGCTATAGCCATATTAGCTATAGTCATATCAGCTGTAGTCATATTAGCAATAGTCATATCAGCTATAGTCATATTATTAGCTATAGTAATATTAGCTATAGTCATATATCATCCTATGCAATGGGAGCTTAGACCTCATGTCTCAAGGTGGGTGACGGCGTTCTCGTTGTTATAGACACCAGGTCGGCCGTGAGCTCGAGTACCGGTATCTGTAATAAAAAAGATATAGCTTTGATTATATTTTGCTGTAGATATTACTAGATCAGTTAATTCTACCACTACTACTCCAAACAGTGGTGTACGAACAGTAGTGGTATTACCAGTGCACCACACCCGTGTTATCTACTTTATTTAGTGATCAATATATTCACTAACGTATTCATATTAAATCCACTCGCCACACTGGCTTACTTTCTCCATCGTTCCCTCACTGCTGAGGATCGCGACCACATGTGACTTTCCTCCACAGTGCTCGGTCATGCGTGGCACGGACCGCATGGTATAGATTACCACTGCTTTGTGCTTAAGTTTTTGTATTGCATACTCAACCTCGGAAAGCAGTATATAGGGACCCAACAGATGGCCGTCCCATCTTTTTACGGTGCATAGATTGTCTCCGTCCCGATATAAGTCACAACAGTAGGTTCTCCATCTCTCCAGAACATGTTCCATTTCTGTCAAGATGTTACCTTTACTATCTTAGATAACCCAGTTCATCGGTTTGACGACACCTGACGACAGCTGTCGACACTTTCAGGAAGGCTTATAGGAAGTTATAAAATAATTATCTTATTATTTTTGGCGGCCGTCTGGTGTAGTGGTAAGTGACATGGTCACTACACAAGGGGGTCGCGGGTTCGAATCCCGCCAAGCGAAGATATTTGTATGATAAATATAAAATGTCTTTTCCAGGGTTATGGATGTATATCAAATATATGTATGTGTATAATAAAAAATCTTATATTTATTTCCGTTATGTGGTACCTGTAACACAAGTTCTTTACGAACTTATCACGGGACCAGTTAACGTGGCGTGATTGTTAGTAAATATTTATTATTATTATTTATTATCTTAAAGACTCTTTTCTCTATCAACTCTGACAGTGTCTTTTATGTCATTATCATCGTCATGGCCTAAATTGTACCAAATAAAGTTGAATTAGCAGTGCACCTATCATGTCCACCTAAAGGTTATCTGAAATACATCGATTAAGACGATAATACAGCTCGCTATATTACACATATTACATATAAATTATGTAACATCATTTTGCATGAACTTATATTTTTTACTTTTCAGCGATTTATAATACATTTTCTAACGTATTCGCGTGTCGTAAACATAGATAATTAAACATATTTTTAGGGTTTTTTTGCTTAGATCGGTGGACGAGCTCACAGACCACCTGATGGTGAGTGGTTACCGTCGCCCATGGACTTCAGCAATGCCAGAAGCAGAGCCAAGCCGCTGGGCAGAACCAAACACATCTTTCTGCAGTAATTTTTGAGGCATCACTTAGGAAACTGAAACCCTTTTCTATTGTGGCGGTAGTTCACGAACAAAACAATAGATCGATATTTGACAGATGCCTGAATCTCGGTACGTAATTTTCAAAATAAGCTTATAAAATATACAAGTTCCGAACAACAACATTCAGACCGTCGACCTACCAAGCGATTTCACCAGCTCGGTGGAAGATCTTCCCTTTCTCGTTAACCTTCCAAATTATCGAGTCAATTTACCGTCAATTTTTGGATTTGCCGTCAAAAATATTTTATAAATTTCAATAGTAAAAATTATGATAGTTATGCCAAATTTCGAGTTAATTCGACATTTTGAAGTGGTCAAAATCATGTTCAAAGTTTCCGTTACATACTAACATACGTATGAAGCTAATAAAAGCGTCTTAAAAAGATAGGTCTCTCTTTTCTTTCTTGTTTATAACTTGGAGGACAACAGAAATAGTTATCATGAATTAACTAGAGATATTTTATTTGCACTGAACCGATACTTGTTTAATATTCATCGAATAATCACTCGCTGCTGGCGTGCCGGCAATATACCTACCTAACTGTTTACAAAATGCCATTAATGTTAGAAAACCCGCTTATGTTCACGTTTTGCGATTGTTTGTTTTCCTTACGCCAATATGACGTCTTAGTTTATACGATTGATCAAGCTATGCTGCCACGACGATATCATATTTCTTTGAACTAATTCACTATTTCTGGAAAATTCTGGAAACTAATTTACAGAAATTTATTTTGTTGAGATTTCGATCTCATACTTCAAGGCAGGTGGTATCAACAACAAAATATCACAAATGTTATCTTGTTTACCGATATTTAATTGATCTTTTTTTTTATTTTTTTTATTGCTTATTTGGTTGGACGAGCTCACAGCCCACCCGGTGTTAAGTGGTTACTGGAGCCCATAGACATCCACAACGTAAATGCACCACCCACCTTGAGATATAAGTTCTAAGGTCTCAAATATAGTTACAACGGCTACCCCACCCTTCAAACCGAAACGCATTATTGCTTCACGGCAGAAATAAGCGGGGTGGTGGTACCTACCCGCGCGGACTCACAAGAGGTCCTACTACCAGTAAACAAGAATGCTCACATGAATTCCATTCACTTCTTAACCTATACGGTATCATGTGGGATATATGTGACGTCATCTTGATGAGCTATGAATGGCCTGTGTGCTTGGTGCGAGTTTAACACTTTGAGAAGGCGGCATGACATGAAAACCCTCTTGTCGTGGCCACCGAGAATTACATACCCGATCCTGTAGACCCAATGATAAACAGTCGACGTCGCCCTAAACATGTCATTACGGATCCTCCCGATCCATTAACAGTGCTTTTAGGCACCACAAGCACCGGTCACCGTCTTCGTCGAACCCGTCGCTTGCGACGAAGGGCTCAACGAGTGAATTAACCCATAGACACAGCCCACTGAGTTTCTCGCCGGATCTTCCCAGTGGGTCGCGTTTCCGATCCGGTGGTAGATTCTGCGAAACACTGCTCTTGCTAGGGCCAGTGTTAGCAACTCTCCCGGTTTGAGCCCCGTAAGCTCACCTACACGTTAGGGATTAACATAGGTAGGATAAAAAAGCGAGTTTTGTAACGTTCTCGATAGCGTAAAAGTTAACTCAAATTTGTATGGAGTTGGAACGTTTGCCAACGTTTGCCGCTAGGGGCGCTGTTCCAACTGCATCCTTTGAGTTAACTTTTACGCTATCGAGAACGTTAAAAAAATTGCACTAAGTACGGGGATAGGTTGGACGCGAGACACCACGTCACTTTGTCTTCCGCGTTCCTTAGTTTTGTCTCATCTTCAAACTCGGAAGAGGGTTTATATGAACATCGGATAGTTCGACTCTAATAATCCCAGTTTACCAGCACACAAGCGTCGGCGAGAGCCCGGCGATTACAAATTTAATAATAAAAGACGATTAAATAATTTCTGTTGTAAACACACAGATGACATTTCGACGTCCTTAATTTTAATATCCAGAATGATCAAGGATTTCCTCTGTGCAGTCTTTAGTTTTAAATGTTAACAATATTTTAATTAGGATTATACAAACGCAACTTCATATTGCGTCATCTAGTTAATCCAGTTATGGGCTTACGGATACATTTAACAAACGTATTCCTATGGTAATTTTATGCAGTAGGCATTGGTGTTACGTAAGAAACTCGCAAGGTCATTTTGTATGATTTTTTTAAATATTCATGCTATTCATTACTACTGCGAAGGAAACCTGCAATTCCGTTTGAAACATAAAATAGAATTTGATGTTGCCTCCAGCAAAGGCATCTCTAGCCCATGTAGCGCTCGTGTGCAATCATTACTCCAGCGCCCTCTAGTAAGCGAGCGGTCAAAACGGAATAGGTATTTTTTTACGATTGAAGTATTACTGGTGGCCCGGAGGCCCTTCCAGTTTCACCAGGACAGGTGGCTGAGCAAGCCAGGAGCGGTGGGATCAGCTAACAGCTACCGGAGCGCCTCCGAAGAAGACCTAACAACTCAAGAGTAGCTGCTTAGCAAATGAATGAATGAACTTTCGAATGGTAATCGCGACCCGCTGAGAAGATCCGGCGAGAAACTCAGCGGGCTGATGCATGGGCTAGGTTGCACGTCGAACTCTTTGCCGAGTTCGACGAGTACGGTTACCGGGATCCCTAAGCCTGCTCCTAGTGTTAGAGCTGAAGGTATCTAATGCAAGAGTTATTGGATCTGATGGATCCGTAAGGGCGACAACGGTGACTTGCTCCTGCGTGTAACTGAATAGGTACAATTGTAACAGGTTCATTAAAAGTTAACCCACAGACACAGCCCACTAAGTTTCTCACCGGATCTGCTTAGTGGGTTGCGATTTCGACTTTAATTATAGCTATCTCGGGCTAGCAAATTCTCTCAAGTTGAGCCCGTGAACTCACCTATACGTCCGCGCGTAGCTGGAATAACTCCTAGGCTATTAGCGAATAGATAGGGAAAATAATGATAATCGAAAGTTCCGAAGCTGGCGTCCCCTAACACCATTGTACCCACACCCTGCACCATAGACGAAGCCCCCTCTGGTCTCCGGCTCCGATGACATTCAACTTAGAAAATGGCGGCGTAAACTGACGAATGAATTAAATATTGATAAAATTTTCACGAGTTTCAATCTTGCGATGTAAAGGTCGGCTGCAACATTGAATATTCAAATGGAATAACGAACAAGGGACTGTTTTTGAAACGTGCCGAATGTTTGTGAGCTTAAATCAGTTGATTGTGTGAGAATCGTGTCCGAAATGTCATACAGATCTACAGATTCTTAATTGTTTTTACTGTAACTGTAACAGACAGTTCCTTTAGCATTAAGTATTTTCATTGTATTATATTATTAATCGACGTTACGAACGTCACACTTTTCATGGTTATCGAACGACTAAGACTTAATTGATTTAAAATGTCGAAATAAAATATATTTAACTTTATTTGCGACTCGCAAAAACGGATGAAAATTCTATTATTGTTTTTATTTATTTTTATTTATTGCTTAGATGGGTTTGCGAACCCTGGGATATCAAGAACGTAAATGCTCCTATAATTTATTTATAGAGAGTAGAGAGAGAGACAGAGAGAGAATATGCATTGTACATCCAAATAAAAAAAATGCAAAACATTAAGTATCAAAAAGTATAATGAGCGGCCTTTTCGCTAAGAGCGATCTATTCTAGACAATTGGTGGTATTATAAAATCCCGATTAATAATAATAATAAAAACGAATAGAAATTAATTTTCGTATGTTTTTATTTCAGACTCGCCAAAAACCTGTGCACCAGGAAGGGTAGTCGCCGCGCCAATACTGGGAACCGCCTAGAACACGCGGTACTCACCCACATCCAACACGTGCCCTAGACGCCAGGTCCCTGAACTCCCCTCACCCCCATCGTCCATCCGCCTTCCACCGGTGTCAGCTTAACACGAGTGAAAGAGATAAAATTGAATGCTAGCAGCCATGGCTCGTGGAGATGAATGCAAGACCGCCAACAAGGCCAATTACGCTTGCAAGTCTTTTGATGTGGCCGCTCCTATGAAGTAAGTTTATCCGAGAGAAAAAAAACACCCTGTATTTTTATTTCAAATTAAGTTTACGGCTTAACATCTCATTTCCCGGTCACCGTCCTTGTCGAACTCGTCGCTCGCGATGAAGGGCTCGACGAGCGAATTAACCCTCAGACACAGCCCACTGAGTTTCTCGCCGGATCTTCTCAGTGGGTCGCGTTTCCGATCCGGTGGTAGATTCTGCGAAGCACTGCTCTTGCTAGGACCAGTGTTAGCAACACTCCGGTTTGAACCCCGTGAGCACACCTACATGTTAGGGTGAAGCTGAAATAGCCTCTCAAGGCTATCAGCATAGGTAGAAGAAAAAAAACTCAGTTTTTAGCTTAGATTATGTCAGCCATTCACGAAAACCGAAGAAAATACTACACCCTGTATATATTTTGCTAATCATTTTATGCGAAACTAGCGACCCGCCCTCGCTTCGCTTCGGAAACATCAAAACACATATGAAACCAAAAAAAAAATAAAAAAATAAATAAAAAAAAGTAGCCTATGTTCATCAGGGACAATGTCGGCTTCTAATGGAAAAAGAATTTTTCAAATCGGTCCAGTAGTTTCGGAGCCTATTCGAAACAAACAAACAAACAAATCTTTCCTCTTTATAATATTAGTATAGATATAGATGTGGAGGAGTTATAAAATGTGTTAGGAGAATTATGCAGGAAAGGAAATAACACAGTACTAAAGGTAGGGCTGAACGTGATTATGGATACCACCATCATCCTGACTGTTGCATATTTAATATTTTCATAATTTTTTTTATTGCTAAATGGGTGGACTAGCTCACAGCCCACCTGGTGTTAAGTGGTTACTGGAGCCCATAGACATCTGCAACGTAAATGGGGTGGCACATTTACGTTGTAGATGTTGTAGATGTATAATGCGTTTCGGTTTGAAGGGTGGGGAAGCCGTTGTAACTATTAAAACTGAGACCTTACAACTCTTGTCTCGAGGTGGGTGGCGGCATTTAGGTTTTCTCAATAATTTGGAATCTGTAGCAGCCACATAAGTTACATTAAGATAATGATGTATTTTAGTTTCAAGGTAGTGAGATTAAACTAATTGAATGTCAATCCTAAAAATAGTTTGTATGATAGGCTGGTAATATAAGTAACAGCTCGAACCTTGTACAGTTGGTATATAAATTCGACCTTGTCGCATGGAATGATGTGAGAATATAAAATTAACAAATAATTCGATGTGTTTGTTAGACCATAAATATCTGTGCCCTCGAATGATACTTAAATAGATGATATTTACTATTCTCTTCCACTCAATAAACGTATTTTTATTTCTAAAGCACATTTTTAATAAAATTACAATGCATTCGATAAACTTGCAAACCAGTCGTGTATTTGTGTTGAAAAATGGCGCGTAAAATAACAAGGTTGATTAAAAAATTTCAGCGCGATCATGATCGATGGCTACTCGCGCGTTTTGAGGATATTTTGAAAATGTTCGTTCGAATTTTCAGGAAGCCAGCTTCACCAACTTACCAGCTGGTCAAGCAGCAGGAACAGAAGAAAGACTATGGTTCCTGGGGGCCAGTTTTCAAGGACAAGAAGACTTTCACTGACATGCACTTATGCTGAACATGACATCGAGCCGGTGTTCATCTTCATTGCTTTATCATTATCAATCGTGACGTCACTATATTATAATTTCTTTATTCCATGTCATTGTCAAATCAAAAAACGCCTTTTGAATGTTTCCGTAACACGCTTTGCTTCTTTTTTTTATTTTCGTTAAAATTCTTATAATAAGTTCTGTGTCGCCAGATGAATTTTATTTTGTGTTAAAAGTTTGCGTGTGCTCCAAATTGTTTTTTATAAATAAAAAAAAGTGACGTTTAGATTATGTTTCCAGTGGTGTAGGTATTCTTTTGCATACTAACCTTATCGTGTATTCATATTAACATTAAAATTCATCCCCATCTGTGAGATTTTTTGTTGAACTACCCTACTTACGAATGATGATGGAAAATGGGTTTAATTCTATCTCTGTCGGTATCATCAATTATAAATTTGGATGTTTATTGGCTCTTGTCGTTGTTTAAGAGGTGTTTAATTTATTGAAACGAAAAAAAAAACAGTGTTGAAAATTTTTCTTATTGTTTCTCATTTATGCCCGTGACTCGCTTTAGCTGAAGTCTAGTTTAGAATGAAGTCGTCGTGGCCTAAAGGATAAGACGTCCGGTGCATTCGTGTCGAACGATGCACCGGTGTTCGAATCCCAGGCGGGTACCAATTTTTCTAATGAAATACGTACTCAACAAATGTTCACGATTGACTTCCACGGTGATGGAATAACATCGTGTAATAAAAATCAAATCCGCAAAATTATAATTTGCATAATTACTGGTGGTAGGACCTCTTGTGAGTCCTCACGGGTAGGTACCATCGCTCTGCCTATTTCTGCCATGAAGTACTTAGTAATGCGTTTCGGTTTGAAGGGTGGGGTAGCCGTTGTAACTATACTTGAGACCTTAGAACTTATATCTCAAGGTAGGTGGCGCATTTACGTTGTAGATGTCTATGGGATCCAGTAACAAAAAATAATCTATTAATTTAAGTCTGATCTAAGAGGATCGGTACTAAATAATCAATACAGCCGCTTCTATTGTGAGACATTGGTTGCAATGATCATATTGCCGATGACACGTGCAGGCATAAAAAAAGTTTATTAATAATTATTAAACATAAATCAACTTGAATATCGAGTACAATTTGCGCATTCTTTATTTATTGCGCAAACCAATCGACGAGTTCATTATGAGCCTGGTTGTCAGTGGCTGTCAAAGTATACATCACAATGTGAACTTATCCACTGGCCTTGAATGAGGTTGAGTCTTAATCGTATACTGTAATGGCTGTGTTTTGCGGCAGAAACAGGCAGAATTACGGTACCTATCCGTGCGGGCTTAGGCACCCTACCACTATTAAAAGCCGCTCGGCTATTTATTGACTTACGCATGTATAGTAAAGTAAATTTGTACTGTAAAAACTATACATGATACAAATTTTTAACAAAAAAAAGTAGAAAGCGAATTAAACAAAGTAAAATGAGAATATCAGCAATGCGGTCGAAGTTAATTAAATATGCATTATTAAAGATAGCTCAAAAACGATTGATCCGATCTTGATGAAATTTAAATGGGACAGATTCGAAGCACCAGCTTTAAAATACAAACAGGAGTAATCAAAATCGATTCATTTAGAAAATGGTTCTGAGGGAACGCATATCAAAAACAGTTTTGAAGTCGAACCTTTTTGGGAGACTGTTAAAAACTATTACAGCTTTAAGACCGAAGCCCAGATATGTTGTTTCTTTTAGGATCAATTGTGAAGCTGTATTTTTATCGTTTGTGTTTTGGGAGAACGCTGTCTTATCTTCTTCAGTAAATCTTTTAATCGCCTTTTACAACACCTATAGAAATATATTGGGTGGCGCTATGTTGAGATTTAACTCACATACGTCTTCGTCTACCACTGTCTTGAGACTACGATGTGATGTTTCTAGAGATGAACGGCGTGTACATTGTGATGCCTAAAACCTTAATTATATCTTAGATTAACCCACAGACACAGCCCACTGAGTTTCTCGCCGGATCTTCTCAGTAGGACGCGTTTCCGATCCGGTGATAGATTTTGCGAAGGACTGCTCTTGCTAGGGTTCGTGTTGACAACGTCCACAGGCTAGAGACCACCAGCCCCGTGAGCTCACTTACTCGCTCAGTGAATTTAGCATGACTCCTCGAGGTCACTAGAATAGGAAGGAAAAAAAGATATATCTTCGGACATAGAAGCAAACAAATTTGTTCAGGACACGAATGTTTGCCCGATTTGAGAATCTAACCCGCGATTCTCGGCGCAACAGTCAGGGGTGCTAACACCATCGAGTCAGTCAGTAAATTAATATTGGAATCCGTTATCGTAAGGCACCCGTAAATTGAACTGTATTTATTTATATAAGCATTCGCCGCCGCAGTATACACGATAGCTACTCTGTACAAAGTGGTTATTTTGTATTCAACCGAGAACGAGGAACCCTGAATATTTTTGTGTATGAACGCAAATTTGTATGTATGAGAGTTCCGCTTTGAAGACTTATATATTCTTATTTTAAATATTAACATAGTAAATTTCATTAAAAGCGGCCGTTTTTCTTATTTTATTTGACTTACACTTCAAAAATTAAAGTGCTCAGTGCAGCCATGTTAGGGCCAAGATAGAAGATTTTCCTATGCGACCAGAAGATCTTCCCTAATAGTAGTCTACCCGGGTACCAATCAGAGGCTACTTCGCCATTCCAACTCTGTACCGCCCCATTAGGTATTTTCCTACTTAAAATCCGAATTCGTATCTTGAGCCGTGGTCTTCTTAGACCATATAATATGGGCGACAACCGACCCGCGTGCTGGATCCAGCCCGCTGTAAGATATGATCCGGCACGCGAGACATTTTGAAAAAACCTAATTAAAAAATATTACCTCGTGATCGGAGGCGTTCGCATCGGTGTCGGGGTAATCAGTCTGAGGTACCTCGGCCTCGAACTGGATGGTCGATGGATCTCCCGCGCTCATTTCGAGAAATTGGGCCCTCGGCCGATGGCAACGGCCGGCTCTTTGTGTCGGCTTCTTCCAAAAGTCGGGGGTCCCGATGCGGTCTATGGCATTCTACCCGTTTGGTGCCACGTCCTGACCCGGGAGAACGTCGCCGCGCTGCGGAGGTCGACATAGGGGAAGATCTCTCGTTACAGCGCGTCGCGCTACGATGCTCGGCAGCAATGCGTCCTGGAAGGCGATGCTCAACTTCTGCGAGTCCACCATATTGCAGAAGGAGGTGGCGGAACGAGAGAGGGAGAGCTCTTCCCTTTCCGCACCAATCCGTCGCCATCGAGCCGGGGGTCGGAGGAGAGATTACACTCGCTCATCCCGGCCCCTGTAGGTGGCGGCTTCCCCCCGGTGAAGGTCACGGAGCGACCTAAGGGGGTAGAGGTGGTGCGGCGCGCTACCAGCACTCTAGCGCACCGCCAAGGAGTATCAATAATAGAGCAACCGGTTGGCGGTATATCGCATCCCGACTCGGCAGGCTGATTCTGGCCCAGCGGGGTATTCCGGGACACCAGCGGCACCTATTACAACGCGAGGCCTACTACAACGCGAGACCTACTACAACGTGAGACCCACTACAACGCGGGACCTACTACAACGCGGGACCTACTACAACGCGAGACCTAATACAGTATAGTAACAATGTTATAACGGCTATGGTTCTAGTAGACTATTTTTCCTAGCACGAACGCTGTGGGTACTCTATGATAAATATAGCGTTTGACTGAGGTCAAGATGAATCTAAGGCATAGCTGAGTGTTTTGTTGTTTTTATAGCTTAGATGGGTGTGTAATTTCACGGCTACAGGCCGTTAAGTGGCTATAGGAGCCCATAGACATCTAAAACGTAAATGCCACCTTGAGATATGAGTTGTAAAGTCATTTTTAATAGTACAACGACGGCAAAATAGTGAATCATGGATATAAGAAGAGGAAAGATTAGATTCTTTGTTTGTAACTGTTAGATCCAGATTAGTATAAAAGAAAATTCAATAAGATTAATAATAAGTTACCTAGGGCTGAGACGTGTCGTTGGCATAGTCTGTTATACCAACGACACGTTGGTCTGTCTCACTCTTTCGAACTAGTTAGCGAACTCTGCTTGATCATTAAGGTTTCATCATCATCATTCTCTGAGGTTTCCCACCTCACGGGCGACACATCAAAAGATTGATTGCTGCTCAAGCTATATAGTTTATTCCATATTATTCGTTAATTTTGCCTATATAAGCGGGTGTATGGCCCGAACGTTGGTCCCACTTCTATAAAGCCGCAAGACACGAGAACCCTCTCATCGTGGCCGCCGGTAACTACATTCCCGATCCTGCGGACAGAATGGAAAGCAGTCGACGTCGCCCCAAACACGTCATTTCGGATCCTCCCGATCCACTAACGGTGCTTTTAGGTACCTCAAGCACCGGTCACCGTTCTCGTCGAACCCGTCGCTTGCGACGAAGGGCTCGACGAGAAAATTAACCCTCAGACACAGCTGACTGAGTTTCTCGCCGGATCTTCTCAGTGGGTCGCGTTTCCGATCCGGTGTTCGTGTTAGCAACGTCGTCAGGTTTGAGCCCCGTGAGCTCACCTACTAGTTGAGGTTACGCTGGAATAGCCTCTCAAGGTTAACAGCTTAGGTAGGGCAAAAAAAAGAACGTTGGTTCAGTTCTATTTGAGTTACCGAGGTGATAACTTGGACAAGCGATATCCTAGCGAACTGATCGAGACGTCAACTTGTTTTGTGACTTTGTGTGCATCTTGAGTGGTTACTAACTATAGTTTGTTATCTATATATTAATACGTGAAGCAAAAACTTTGTACCACTTTTTACGAAAATTGCGCGGACGGAGGAGTATGAAATTTCTCACACTTATAGAGAATATAGAGAAGGAGTGCACAATGCTAATATTTTTTTTAAATAATGCATAAAAGATACTTTAAATCAATAAAGAAAACATTACATTACCATGTATTTGACACAACACATACATAAAAATATACTCTTTGCTTACTGTCAATTGTAGAGCAAGAGCCCGCGATAGCCAGACCTTCGTTATTTTATAAAAGCTGAAAGTTTCTCTGTGTATGTCTCCAACACAGGTAAGAACGACCCGCGATTATAGAGTTCCGATTGTGGTTACTTGGGCAGGTAACAGGCAGTAAAGGTATATAAAATAGTACCTTAAATTCGTTAAAGTATAAAGGTTTTTTTTTTTAATATTTACTCCAGAATATCTTTAGAAATCANCGCTCGCACCTACAGCGGGCTCTCAATGTGTCTGGCAAGATGTAAGAACCATTAAAACTGTCCGGCTCTTGGGGTAACATATTTTTATAAGTCCCTAAGTAACATATATAAAATTTAGCTTTTATAGTATAACGAAAGTATAATTAAAATTTATTAAAGTTTAAGGGTGTCTGGCAGGGGGTAACAACTGGAAAAAGTGTCTGGCAACGGATATCATGATTTCTAAAGATATTCTGGACTAAATATTAAAAAAAAAACCTTTATACTTTAACGAATTTAAGGTACTATTTTATATACCTTTACTGCCTGTTACCTGCCCAAGCAACCACAATCGGAACTCTATAATCGCGGGTCGTTCTTACCTGTGTTGGAGACATACACAGATAAACTTTCAGCTTTTATAAAATAACGAAGGTCTGGATGTCGCGGGCTCTTGGGCTATTGGGAAACTTTTGTTATTGTTTAAAGTCTGTGGTCGAATTGAAAATAGATTAATATTGTTTGTCTTTAATAATAAGTATCTGTAGTACAGTTTTGGCGAATACTGTGATTATATTATCGAAATATAATAGTGTTTGACAATAGAAGCATAATAATGTTGAAACTTATAATTTCAATTAATTATAGTCGAATCTCGACTACTGCGGGGCCACTAGTTAATTTTATTGAACGAAAAGTAAACAAAAATAATGTCTGGTGGAAGGAAACGAAAAGTAGATACAGAGGGTCGCCAGTTTCAAGAAAGATGGACTGAAGAATTATTTTTTATCTTGCACAACGGTAGGCCTATTTGTTTGCTGTGTAATGAATCCATTTCATTAATGAAAGAATTCAACATAAAGAGGCATTACTCAACTAAGCATGCTACGCTGCACTCACTGACAGGACAATAATAATTAAGAACGGACAAAATCCAGAAGTTTACCGCAAATTTGGAAAAACAGCAACAAATGTTTCATCAATAAAGAACACAACTTGATAATAATATTGTGAAAGCTAGTTTTATAGTTAGGTCAAAATTGGCAAAGGCATTAAAACCATTTGCCGAAGCAGAAGGAGGAGGAGGTTATCAAGAAGGTTATGTTAGAAGCTTACAGTATGTTGTGTACTGAAAAAAAAAATTTGAAAAAATTAGTTTGTTAACGTTTTGACAAACAAATTTTTTCATTTTCAATTAATTTTCATTCATATTTAATTCAAATTAATTTTCAATTAGTTCCTGCGAACAACAGTTCGTCAAACTTCAATATAGAAATGATGGCTAATGATATAAAAACAACATTGACTGACCGTATGGCTGGTTTTGAATTATTTTCCATAGCATTAGACGAGAGCAGTGATTTGTCTGACACAACTCAAATGGCTATATTTATTCGAGGTGTTCTTAAGGAGTTCACTGTTACTGAGGAATTGCTTGCTTTACAGCCGCTAAAAGGGACCACTACAGGAGAGGATATTTTTATTGAAGTTAAAAAGGTATTTGCAAGTTTTGGCTTGCCATGGTCAAAATTAATTGGAGTATGCACTAATACCTTCTATGGTCGGCTTACTTTTACGACTATATTTAGAGTTATTATATAGAGTTCGTTATTAATTAAAATTCTTAAATATTTTTTTAATTATCAGTTATTAATAAAAAAATATTATATTGAATAAATTATTTGTTTTTGCCTGTATGGATGTATATAACTGAAACGGAATCTAACAGTAATTAATGTAAGCTTTGTTCGTACCTAAGTTAATTTTTATCGACAAGGTTCACCGCGCTAACTGTGCTTTAAAAAGTTCTCGAGGAAGTGGACCATTGTCATCCTGAATGCATTTCTGTTGAAACCACGTTGTTCTGGATCGATTTCTGGGGAATACGAGCAAAGAACGAGAGTAAGGCTCTGCGAATAAGCTAAAATATTCAGTGCACGCATTCATTTCTTCGGACCGGATCGTGAGGCTGGTTAATTGATAAAGAATATAGAGGGTTGCGTCGATTCTCGGTCAATTACTGGGATTTTTACGTAGCTTCAGAATTACATGAAGATAGAAGAAATGGGAATGTTTTTGGGAGTTTTCTTTTTAAAAACAAACACATTTCGTAATTTTTTCAAAAGATCAGTAATGATGATTTTTTCGTAGCTTCACAATTACATGAAGATATAAGAAATGGGAATGTTTTTGGCAGTTTTTTTTTTTAAAAGAGACATCTTTTCGTCATTCAAAAGATCAGTAATGATAGTGGTTCAGTCGGGTCGCCTCTCGTTTCTAATGTTCCACAAAAGGTGTTTGACATAAAACTCGAAATTTGAATAGCGCACTAGCTGCCATATAATAAAAAAATGTATAGTTTGCGTTATCTATATCTTTTTTACGAAAATTGCGCGGACGGAGGAGTATGAAATTTTCCACATTTATAGAGAATATAAAGAAGAAGTGCACAATGCTAATATTTTTTTTAATAATGCGTAAAAAATACATTAAATCAATAAAGAAAACATTACACACACTGCATACCATGTATTGACGCACACACGCATGCATACTATTTATTGTCAAACTTTTGTTCATGACGTCTGTTGTCAAATTGAGATTTAATATTGTTTGTCTTTGTTAATATTTTTTATAGTGTAGTCTTGGCGAAATTTGTGATTATAGAAGTATAAAATACAATCATAATAGTGTACAAACTTACAATTCCAATTAATTATAGTCGAATTTCGACTACTGCGGGACCTCTAGTCTATATAAATATAAAAATGAATTGCTGTTCGTTAGTCTCGCTAAAACTCGAGAACGGCTGGGCCGATTTGGCTAATTTTGGTCTTGAATTATTTGTCGAAGTCCAGAGAAGGTAGATAAATATGAAAATGCTTGGAATGAAATAAAAATAACAATTTTGTTTTTCCTTTGATGTGTCCCCTGTCGGACGGATTCCTTTTGTTTGTTTCAAATTTATTTTATACAAAAGCTTAGGTTTTTTATTTATCGATTGAGGCACTACGAATTCTGCCGGTTCAATAAGTATATATATTTATTTTATTGCTTAGATGGGTGGACGAGCTCATGGCCCACTTGGTCTTAAGTGGTTACCAGAGTCCATAGACATGTATAACGTAATTGCCGCCACTCACCTTAAGATCTCAGTATAGTTACAGCGGCTGCCCCACCTCTCAAACCGAAACGCATTATTGCTTCACGGCAGAAATAGGCGGGGATAGAGAATTAGCAGTGCTTCGAGGTGTGGCTTATTGTTTTTATAATAAACTAAATGTACCCGTCCGCTTCGCTGGGAATTTAAAACTAACATTATTATTTCTCACCGCCACAAAGATTCTCATCATTAACGCGGGGCAACTGGTGTAGGGAGTCCAAAACTCATATAAATATTAGCCTATCCATTAAGTACGTGTATTTTCTACATGGATACCAAGTTTCAAGTCAATCGGATGCATGGTTCAGTAGTTATAACGGAACTTCTGTAAAAACCACTGTAGATTTATATATTAGTATAGATTAGTTTATTTTTTGTTTACAGCGATCGTGTCTCCTGTCCTGACAGATTGCACAGCTGAGACTTCCATTTCATGACTCAAGGTTGACGTCGACCATTCGTAGGCAGCGGCTCGGCTCTGCCCCTGGCATTGCTGAAATCCATGGGCGACGGTAACCATTCGCCATCAGGTGGGGCGTACGCTCGTCTGTCTACAAGGGCAATAAAAAAAGTTGTTATGTTTAGTGGTTCCGGTAGCCGCTGATCATCTAGTGGTTCGTGAGTTCGTCTGTCCATTAAATATAATAGGTGATGTCATCATTTAGGTGATGTCGTATGGACAATTATATCATGGAGAGTCTTCAGGACCGCATTGCTGTGCAGAAATCTGGTGGACTGTACCTATCGACCCTGATGCGGAGACTGCAAGCTTTGCGCGCGCATACCACGCTGATGCTGTAGATCTCCACGTTTTTAACGTAATAAGAATGTCTCTGATGTTTTTTTTCGAAAAAAGTCAATTTTGAAACAAAGAAAAAAAAAGCTTTTTTATTGGTATCGTTGTTAGAAAGCACATCGTATTGAAATAGTAATGAAAGTTTTTTTAGTTTTATAATTAAACACACAGTAATGAATTACTGGTTTTATTGGTTGTAGGATTTCTTGTGAGTCCGCACGGGTAGGTACCACCACCCCGCCTATTTCTGCCGTGAAGCAGTAATGCGTTTCGGTTTGATGGGTGGGGCAGCCGTTGTAACCATACTGAGACCTTAGAACTTATATCTCAAGGTGGGTGGCATTGTAGATGTCTATGGACTCCAGTAATCACTTAACACCAGTTGAACTATGAGCTCGTCTACTTATCTAAGTAATAATAAATCAAATATCTAAACGGTTTCCATAATCGAAAACGCGCTCTTTTTAATACGCTTTTATTATTATAATATATGTATAGTTATGTTTGTAACGGAATCTTTGAACATGATTTTGACTCCCTTCAAAACGTCGCATTAACTCCAAATTTGGTACACTTATTAAGGACCGATGACAATTCGATACACAAAAAAATTTAAAAATTTTTTTTGAAAAAGTTGAAAATCAACTAAAAAATAAATAATAGTTTAAAAAACTAACAAAATACGCGTTTATATAAAATCCAACTAATAAATAGAAAATAAATTTTAGTAAATTTGAATTAAAAATAGTGTAAGAAAAAATGATTTTATTGTAAAAAAAGCGTGGGGTGCATGGTATCAGTAGTTATAGATATTTTATGAACAGGTATGAGTAGAAGGGTTATTTTGATAATATCCTGAAAAGCACCTCACGACTTTTACAAAAAAATCATTTTTTCTTACACTATTTTTAATTCTAATTTGTTAAAATTAATTTTTTATTTTTTAGTTGGATTTTCTATAAAAGCGTATTTTGTTAGTTTTTTAAAACTATTATTATATTTATTTATTTTTCTTTAAAATGCACGTAAACAAATCGCAAGCTTACATAATTACGGTCCTGAATTTCCTTGTCAACTTCATTAATGCATTCGTGAACTTATCAATGATCATTACGAATTCATATTATTTACGAGACTAATTTAAAGTTAAATCGCGAATGGCTGGCTTTATCGATAAGCGAAACACGCGAATGCTACGGTAGGCGGGAAGCCGGCAGACGCCGTATGGCCGACCGCGGCAAACATCGCGTCGCGCCCGTCCCGGCGCCGGCCCGTAAGCAGTACGCGTACGTGCCGTGCCCGAGGTCCGAGGAGGTCGGCACGGAGTTCGCGCTCCAACTCCTCAAGAACTACCACGATGAACCAGAGACGCCAAGGAAAATCGTACACGGTAAGTTTCGTATTTTTTTTTAGCCCTTGTAGGCAGACGAGCATACCACCTGTGGGTGAGTGATTACCGTCGCCCATGGACTTCAGCGATGTCAGGGCCAAGCCGTTGCCTACCTACATAGTAGTATAAGAATTATAGCGGGAAAAACTTTTGAATGAAAGTTTGTTTTTTCCTTCCTATTCACCGGTAGCCTAAAGGGATGCTCAGACTGGTAGGCGGGCTCACGGCCTCAATCTGAGAGAATTTGCACTAGCCCTAGCAAGAGCAGCTTGAGAAGATCCGACGAGAAACTCAGTAGGTTAAAGAGAACTATGATAACCTCCAGCTAAATTCGCGGTTCTTATTTTTCACAACTCTAGTGGTTCTAAATAAGATTAGTGGTCAATAACTGAGATTGTATTTTTTTAAAGTTGTTCATAAATCGCGTCATTGAAAATAATTAGAAATTTAACTAATCGATTCAGAGAATTGAATCTCTTAACTTTAAACTTCACAGATCACTAGTATAATCCAATTCAAGTTGTTCAACTTTAAATAACATTCGATAACCTAATGAAAATTAATATCCAAACGATATATTTGCTCATTGAAGTATCCCAGTAAGATTTTTCTTAATTCATTTTCATGTTTTGAATTTGAACGAGGTCGCAATGAAAACATATTAAAAATAAACGTCGTGTTATGAGAAACTGTCGCAAGGGTATTACGCTGTGTCAGAATTTATGCGCGGGTCTTGATCTTAACCGCTTTTAATGTGCATCGGATATCTAAAAGATAAAGTTTGTCGCATAAAAATACCATTAACATCGGTATCCTTGAAATATGGAGGAAAAATGGTTTTTCCATGAAATATCCGTCGCTTACGTCACATAAATTAAATAAGTCAACAAAAAAAAATCGCCAAAACGATTCGTATCGCCCATTTGAGAGTGAGTTGTCTTGGACAAGCGCAGAATCAAGCTATTGCCTACCCAAAGAAATATCTCAAGCCGTGTCTGAAGAAGAACATCAGGAACACCGAGGAGAGAAGTCATTCCAGAGCCCCGGTGGCGGATCGTACGATAGTAAAAAGAAAATGACGCGATCAACTCAAATAGTTCCTTAGAGCACTTTCCAACCAAAATCCACTCTGGATTCAAAGAGTTCAAAACCACTAAGCGCTCCCGATTATCGACAGTACGGCTCTATATGGGGTCCAACGGAACAAGCAATTCAGAGACCCGTACAGATCAGAGTAAAGATTCACGGGGTGTAGGAGCTATGGCTTGTAAAGCGGTAAAGTAGCGCTTAATGACCCCCATTATTTATTTTTTATTGTTTAGACACGTGAAAGAGCTCACGGTCTGGTTTTAAGCGGTTATCAACAACGCAAATTGCGCCACCCGCATTGAGACATGAGTTCTAAGTCTCCGTTTCTATAGTGAATTTAATCCTTGACGCTGAAACGCATTACTGCTTCGCCGTAAAATGGGCAGAGCACTGAATTCGTTCACAATCTACCACCAGTGTTGGCGTACAATAAACACTCATGCATATCGTATTGAGCTTGGTTTGTTTTACCTTAATTCCCGGGACATCGAGATCCGTGGGAATCATCGTTGACGACACGTTTTTAAACAGTTTGAGATACAGTGGTACTTACTATACAGTTAGGTATTTTAACCCCTCTAAATTTCATAAATCAAGTCCTATGGGTGCTACTACACAGCTATCATAATCCCTCTAAATTTCATAAATCTATTTCCTATGGATTTAGGCTGTGCGTTGTCTGTTGGTCTTCGCGGAGATGAGACTTTTACTCTTTTAGTTACTATTGGTAGGACCTCTTGTGAGTCCGGGTAGGTACCATCACTCTGCCTATTTCTGCAGGGTGGGGCAGCCTTTGTAACTATACTGAGACCTTAGAACTGTCATCTCAAGATGGGTGGCGGCATTTACGTTGTAGATGTCTATGGGTTCCGGTAACCATTTAACACCAGGTGGGTCGTAACCCCGTCCACCGATGTAGTCAATAAAAAATAAAAAATAAACTTGATGACCAGACACCTCGTTCACCAAAATACTGCGCTGCCTATAAATATATCGAACAGCATACGGAACAGTGTAACTGCCTATAGTATAATCTTAGTGGGGCGTGCATCGTGCCAATAATCGTGGTCTATTTATTGTGAATGCATTATTACATTTGACATTATTGGCGAACATCGCAAATAAGAGTTCTTTAAAAACTAGCTGACCCGGCAAACGTTGTTTTGCCATATAAATTATTTCTAGAAAAGATAAATAACCTAGATACCGACTGCAGCGCCCTCTGTCGGGCTGATTTATGAATCTAAACCATCCAGGGTATCATCCAAACGCATACAAAAAAAAACATTAAAATCGGTCCAGCCGCTTAGGAGGAGTTCAGTGACAAACACACACAGAAGAAGTATATAGTACTTATATATAAAGATATTTAAGCGGTATGTTTGTTATTATTTAGGTTAGCCAATATGATTTTATTGAATTAAAAACTAGATAGTTTTTATTGAAACTTGATTACATTGATTGTAATGACTTTGACTTGACTTGATTAACTATATTGTTGATTTGCGATTTTTTTTGTGATCGTTTTTGGGTCAAGATTTGTATTGCAGTATTAACACCCCTTGACGTCGAGCGGTGGTCATTTAAGTGTAGAGTCAAATAAGTAACTCTGTCGCTGTTTCACTATACCTCCATGTCCTTACCTCAAGGTGGGTGGCGCATTCAAGGTGGGTGGCGCATTTACATTGTAGATGTCTATGGGCTCCAGTAACCACTTAACACCAGGTGGGTTGTGAGCTCGTCCAACTATCTAAGCCAGGGGTGGGCAAAAGCCGGCCGGATCCGGCCCTTTTGCTAATTTTATCCGGCCCGTTGAAAAATTCCGCACATAAATTTTTTTAAACTCTTTTATGAGATTTTGTTGACATCAGCATTAAAAAAGCATATGCGGTAAAAAAGCATATGCGGTATAGTCCTCCGGCCCGGGAGACATTTTGAAAATTTCATTTTGGCCCGCGCTTTAAAGTATTTGCNGGATCCGGCCCTTTTGCTAATTTTATCCGGCCCGTTGAAAAATTCCGCACATAAATTTTTTTAAACTCTTTTATGAGATTTTGTTGACATCAGCATTAAAAAAGCATATGCGGTAAAAAAGCATATGCGGTATAGTCCTCCGGCCCGGGAGACATTTTGAAAATTTCATTTTGGCCCGCGCTTTAAAGTATTTGCCCACCCCTGATCTAAGCAATAAAAAAAATAAAATAAAATATCGAAACAAAATTCTGAAAGGGTAGAAGTCGGGTAGGGATCCGCCACCTCTATCTGCGATTGCTCATCTTTCTCCACTTGTAGTTCAACGATATGGTCAGTGACCTTAAATATTACCACGGAGTCCTTGCTTAGGTCCGTAATTGAATGTAGGATGTTTATCTTTTCTCTGTAGCTGTTGAAGTTTTCTGAAACCATTACCACCACATCTGAGATATCACTGTACTGCTTGTGTTTACGTAAGCCGGTTCGTTTGTGAATCTCTCCAAAACTACTGGCTCGATTTTGATGAATCTTTAACGTTTGCTTGCTTTAAACTTATTAAACTTAAAAATACATAAAATTCATATTATATTCTACAAATTTAACGCTCACCGTGAGTGGGGTGGACCGTATGTTCGTCTGCCTACAAGGGCAATAAAAAAATAAAATAAAAATTGGCACACATGCCTAATGTGTATAAATTACGCTAACTATATAACTCTCTCACTCTATAAGACTCATCACTCACATCTATAAGATTGTTTATTTGTGGATTAGTTTATTTGTTCGCGCTTTTCAAGCTTAAACTTCGTTTGTCGGATTGAAATTTACCGTTAGTAAGAAGAGCGATAGCGTGATTATTAGCAAGCGTATGATGCGTAGACGTAATGAGCATATTTTATTATACCACAATTTGAATTTCGCAAAAAGAAAAAAAATCATGACGGCCTGTTTTGAACGGTATAAAACTAATTGCAGTACCGTAATTAGCTCGTTTCAACATCAAAAATCATACAAACTTTTTTAAAGCGTTGCTTTTGAAAACGAGTCACGAAAAAGTTTCATCCGTCTGAACACTTTGTTAAGTGTCTTTCGTATGAAGCCCTGTGGAGTTCCGCATTGCGCTTACAAGCTCACATATCTGACTCGCCTTGCTTTTGTTATGGCCGTAACATCCCCGTTGAATGTTTAATCATCGTCGAGCCCTAAATACAGGTCCTTCAGATATTAGATTCGATGCGAACGATTGTGGCTCTTGTCCGCACGAGCTTAGAGGTTGTTGTTGTCCGCAGTCGTGTTGTGAAGCGAGTTTTTGAAGCCAACAAAGAGAAGACTTTAGCATTTAGTTAGACTATAATTAATGACGGCGATTCAGACGAAGACGATTTTAGTAGAACTGTCTATGTTATAATTAGTGAGAGCATTTATACGGAACATTATCTATACTAATATGTAAATCTGCAGTAGTTTTTACGGATGTTCCGTTATAACTACTGAACCATACATCCGATTGACTTGAAACTTGGTATCCATGTAGAAAATACATGTACTTAATGGATAGGCTAATATTTATATGAGTGTTGGACTCCATAATAATAATGACAATAAATAATAATGTTAATTTTATATAAATGCCCAGCGAAACGGGCGAGTACCTACGGCTAGTAGGTACCTAATATAAATCGTGTTGTAAAATCGAATTTATAATTTGCGTGACTACTTGTAGTTGGCGGTAATATAGTGAATCTCTTGAAGTTAGTCCTAATTGTTCCTGTTGTCGATTTACACGATTAAAAAAAGGAGGCGAAGACATACTTTTTTATTTTTCAATACTTTCAGACTTCAAAAATATGGAGGTTTTCAATTAAGCTGTTTTTATGGGTGTTACCTTAGCATTACGGGTGAAAAAAAAAGAGGATTTTTCTAGTTGAACTGATTTTGATGATTATTTTACTGATACTACTACTTGAAAGACAATGCCAAGATAGAAAGGTTTATGAATAGTTGTATGATTGGTTCACTGCAGAATTAGATTAGACCTTGCGATACGGCGATACGATATTTTTTGTACTGAAAACTTATTTTTTAAAACAAGAATTTATTGTAGGTGCCGTATCAATTGTTCGTTTATTATATGCAGATAATGCAGATATTTTGTCTGTATTATATTTAATCTATTCGTTTATTACAACGTAAGAAAACACAAATTCTGTAACGAAAACAAATAAATAAACTTATACGTTTCAATTTGAACGGAAACGTCATTACATTTGCACGATATTGGGTTCTCGTGAGGAAAAACAAACGGTAACTTTCTCTAATTGAATGAAGCACGAGGCGGCTTTGGGAACGATATTAACGCCATCTATCATACAAAACAAACATTATGAGGAGACTTTGAGAACGATATTAACGCCATCTATCATAAAAAATAAACATCACAAACTAATAAAAATGTTTCGTATGGTTTTTTATTTTATTTTATTGCATTGATGGGTAGACGAGCTCACGGCCCACCTGATGTTAAGTGGTTACCGGAGCCCATAAACATGTACAACGCAAATGCCGCCACCCACCTTGAGATAGGAGTTATAAGGTCTCAGTATAGCTACAATGGCTGCCCCACCCTTCAAACCGAAACGCATGACAGAAATACGCAGGATGGTGGTACCTACCCGTGCGGACTCACAAGAGGTCCTACCACCAGTAAAAAAATAGCGTTGACAGTAAAATAGGGGAATATAAATTTGCTCATCTTAATTTTTTTGGTATTAAAGGAATTTATGAGGCTTGGGGAGAGTACTCAGTGGTAAGCAACGGTTTGGCTTTGCCGCTAACATTGCTGATGTCCCTGAGCGACGGTAAGAATTCACCATCAAGGGCCAAACGATCGCCTGCCCGCATACTTCAAAAATTAAAGTCAGTTTTTGCGTCCGCTTAAACTAGGTACCAAAAAGTTTTGAAGTTTAACAAAAACAAAAAAAAAACAAAGATTTTTGCAAAACAAGTACTACGACAAGACAAATTAGAATATAACTTCAATCTTATCCACATTTTAGTTAGCGACAAAGTTCCAGGCCCCAGGCGACCGTTTGAAAAATGATTTGACGTAATACAAATCCCGTTAAGTCTTATGGATTCGAGGCTTTGCTACGTACTTGGGAATCTATCTTTATTTAACGCAAACCACGATCGTTTTAACACGCTCTCAACTTTTCTTCTTTTGTTGGACAGGCAAGTATCATCTGGTCGTGGGAGTCGGTAGAATAATTGTTATATAAATGTCACGATTCATCATAAGACTTCGAACTCAACTCTGTGTGGGCCGTAAAATAACTGCTTCATGACAGAAAAGGATGGATGTATCTTTGTATTTGTGGACGCGTGGGAGGAACCCCAGGAGAGAAGTATGAAGATTGGTTTACTTTGTTTATCTATTGCTTTCTCTTGTTCAAATGTGTATTAATGACGCGTTTAGCATCTGTGAAATCGCACTCGTTTGGGAAAGCTCGGGTTCTTTAAAGTTGTATATTAAGATCTCCGTGAATCTCAGAGAATCAGTGAATATTACTAGTGGTAGGACCTCTTGTGAGGCCGCGCGGGTGGATACCACCACCCTGCCTATTTCTGCCGTGAACCAGTAATGCGTTTCGGTTTGAAGGGTGGGACAGCCGTTGTAACTAAACTTGAGACCTTAGAACATATATCTCAAGGTGGGTAGCGCATTTACGTTGTGGATGTCTATGGGCTCCAGTAACCATTTAACACCAGGTGTGCTGCGAGCTCGTCCATCCACCTAAGCAATAAATAAATAAAAAGAATCTTCACCATTTCACTGGGACTAATCTCGTCAGTTTCATTTAATTTTATCCTACAATGAATTTCAGATAAATCAAATTCACTTTATTCTGCTCTAATTCACTTTTCACACAACAAAGTATGTAATAATAAAGCTGAAAGTATCAGGCCATTCGCATTTTTAGGGCTTTTTGGCGGGAACGTCTGTGAAAATGTGTGAATTGTTTTATTTTGTTAATTTAGGTTTTCTGTAGGTTGAAATGTGTAATAACGGTGGGTCATTAATTGTTTAGAATCTGTGAAAGTGCACAAACAGGGGAAAATGACAGAAAGCCGCTAGACGAAGCCACACGGGCTCTTCCAAAAAGTTCCCTGAAAAAGTGTCAGTAAATAATCGCCATCTTACTGAGATTATATTTGATCCCATTTCTTCTCATTTCATATAATTTCATCCCAATTGATAAATTTCTTAAATTAATCAAGTTCATTACATTTCACTCCATAACATTTTTTATAAAACAGAATATACAAAGGATAAGGCTGTATGGTGTGATAGCTTCGCCTTCCCAGTAGGAAAATTGTAACTACTCTAAAAAATTTTCATAAAAAAAACATGAAGTTCTATTTCAAATAACAATAAAAAAAGAAGGCTACACTGATAGGGTCAAATGATGAGGTTGGAAATTATGTGACGGAGCTCTTAGGCTGCTCGGCTCATTAGATTAATCTTAGCAGATAGATAGATACATTCTACTTTTAAAAGGGCACCTATTAATTTTTGGTGTCATTAATTTCGGAGCTGAAACAACGTAGTCTGGTACTATTTTAACAATAGCACACATATATATAATAATATATATATAATGATATCGGGTACTTCAGAATTAATAAGCGATCGAAACTATTATTTAAAATAATAGTCAAAACAACGTCTTAATATTACTAAAAGTCGTTAATCACGACATATAACTAGTCAGGTCATAAGTATTGTCACACAGTAAAAACTTTTCTTTTAGAATGCTGGCCACAAAAAAGTTTATTGAATTCGAATTTCGAATTGTTCATGAAAATAAAAATGTATACTTTTAGAATTTTACTCATTTTTAAATATGGAGTGGACGCTTAAAGAAGACCGTGTTGCAGTTATTGCGTTGCATCGTTGCGGTTACGCGCCAATTCAAATTTTTAACATACTGAAAAATTTGAATATAACCAAAAGATTCGTTTATCGTACCATCAAACGATACAATGAAGACTCTAGTGTAGATGACAGGTCAAGAAGTGGTCGCCCTCGGTCTGTTAGGACTCCAGCAGTGATAAAAGCTGTGAAGGCGCGAATTCAAAGAAATCCCAAACGTAAGCAGAAA
>NW_021011552.1:733169-824831 GCF_003987935.1 Bombyx mandarina | reverse complement strand
GGCAGTACACAACGGCGAGGTCTCAAGTGAACTCTCACGGGCTACACCTGCTAATGAAAATGATTATTGAAACGCAACTCTATAGTATTCAGAGTATCTTTTATTCAAAATAAAACATACATAATCGATTCTAATATAAAAACTAATGTGTAGGATGAATCTGATGCTGTTTAATAAGTTTGTTGATATCAAGGTTCCAATTTACTCAAGAACAGCCACAAGTCGCCACGTTGCATGCAAACGATTTCCCTTTTTAGTAAGCAGCGTTGCCACAGCACTAAATCCGCCTTCACACAAATATGACGATGGGATTGCTGTCAAGAATCGTTGAACGATTGACAGCAATCCAGGGTACGATTGCGGGATAGGATTTTGTAGCCAACATTCTTGATAGCCATTTTTGAACTTTATTTTTATTTCCTCGTTCGTTGTCAATTCTGTTAGTTCTTCTTCCAGCTGAGGTGATATTGCTGTGTTGACATTTGAAAGTATTAATAGTAAGTAAGTGATGTAAGCTATGTCATGTTTTGATGTAATGAGCTTCTTGCGCAATTCTGTATCTTTAGTTTCCAAGAACTCTATCACAGAGTCAGACAGGTTGTAAAATCGAGTCAGACAATTAGTTGCCTCTTGATAGCCAAATCTTCGTCATTAGTAACACAAAACTGATGATAATAATCTATCATTCAAAGAGCTGTTACGGATTTTATTGACTGCTTTGATGACATATTGCACTGATTGAAATAGTCGTTCACTTAAATTTCTGGCAACCAAATGTTGTCTATGAATAACGCAATGTACAGCAAGGCCATCAAGAATTTTTTCATCACAATACTTTTCCAATGTATTTGAATATGGTTTTTTCGGTCTCTAAATTTCCAGCAAACAATTGTTCTTCACATATTTTCTCATCTTTTATAAACCTCACGTAAGACAGCTACAATGCTTCATTAGTTGGTAAAGTGGACTCAACCAACTGAATTGAGAATTGACTAGTCCTCAGATGATTGCACAATGATTCTTCAATGTTTTCAGCAATTTCATCAATTCTTATTGTCAATTCAATTAAAATTTTTAATTTATTTATTAAATAAAACAGGATAGATATATGAATTACGGGGAGAGGAATATCGAACCGAGTTAGTTTGAGCAATATCTTAACTAATATTAGTTGATGTTCACAAGTTGTAGTCGAGAGTTGAAAGCTCAGTCGGTGTCCAAGAGTCCCCTCCTAGATGAAATTACAAAACGCCTCCCAAGCCTCTACACAAGGCCCCCATTTTTTTTTGGGTCTCTTATCGCCCCTTTTAGGCCTGCAGCGCCCACAAGGGGGCGTTATCGCCCACTTTGGGAAAGGCTGGTCTACAGCAATGGTCTTTAGCATAGATGTCAGACATGAGCGTAATCCCTAATACCCCGGCTGACGAATAAAAACCACGTAAAATATATCACGTTGCATTAGTATTAAGCTTACATTGTTCAGAGTAGCCAGTGCATGCATGCATGCCTCATACTCTTCGTCTTCTGATGAGAGGTTCTTCAGCACCGCATCCATCAACAACGGGAGTCTCGTCACTCGCTGCATCGGTAGCATCAGGAACGAGTGGAGGGATAGACTCTGGCAAGCCGGGTGACTCTCTGGCCTGTGACCGAGTGATAAATATAGCTTTCTTTCGATCTGCGCACATGTGAGTACTAGGGTGGTAATGTATGGCGCGGCGGGTTTGCATTCACAGAGACGATAAGTATAAATCGATTAACGATGATCACATTTGAAAAGCTCACATATCTGACCATGATATGTATTGTTTTCATGATTCATGATGTTTTTGGATAGAATTTATTAATTTAAATTACATTTCAATTAATGACTTTCGAATTTTTATCAATAAGAGATCTAATTATGCAGAAAGAATATAGAATATCAGAGATCCTATCGATAAGAGACGATTACGGCCGAGTGACAATGCATATCAGACTAATTTGATTTAACAGAGATTGTCGCTCCGTTATCATTTTGAGCTACAGGTCCTAACTATATAAATATCTGACAGCGTCCAAACAGCACATTCCCAGTGCAAGTATGCTGCGATTGGTTGCTCTGTTAGGCTTGTTGTCGGCGGTGGCTGCCCGATTGAGGATAGACCCGCTTGTTGATACTCAGCGGGGACTCATCAGGGGACTGAGGTCCGAAAATGGAAAGTTCGCGAAGTTTTTGGGCATACCGTACGCACTAGTTGATGAGAACAATCCTTTCGGGGTGAGTACGAATATATTTTTTCCTACCTATTCTAGTAGCCTTGAGGGGTTGTGCTAGATTCACAGAACGAGTAGTTAGGTGAGCTCACGGGGCTCTAACCTGACGACGTTGCTAACATTAGCACTAGCAAGAGAGCAGTGCTTCGTAGAAGCTACCACCGGATCGGAAGCGCAACCCACTGAGAAGATCCGCCGAGAAACTCAGAGGGCTGTGTCTGAGGGTTAATTTACTCGCCGAGCCCTTCGTCGCAAGCGACGAGTTCGGCAAGGATGACGACCGGTGCTTGAAGTACCCAAAAGCACCGTTAGTGGATCAGCAGGATCTGAAATGACGCTTGAGTACAAATGAGTGTATTTTGAAGTATCGGGGTCTAAGATACTTATTTTTACCAAAACACGAATCAGTCAAATAATATTTATATGGATGCGATAGATGTTATAAGGTACAAAATTCAATGAATATGTTTGGGTTCATATTGTAACTTTATTCGGCGTTTATATTATTATTTTTTAAAAACGAAAGCCAAAATTTTACGCTTCTCTCCAGAGGTTCTAAAGTGTTAAGTTTGCTTACAAGCATTCAGGAGAAGAATTCTAAACCTATTAATTAAAATAAACAATCTAACATTACAATACTCGTAATAATTGTAATATTCTATCGAAATCAAAGAACATGTTATTTTTCAGCCATCAGTACCACACCCTGGTTTCGAAGAGACATTCGAAGCATACGATGATTCCGTAGTTTGTCCTCAAGTTACTAAGGGCGTCGGAGTTGGTAGTCTTCAGTGTTTGAACCTGAACGTTTATGTCCCAAACACGGCTACATCGCGCAACAAGCGCCCCGTGATGATTTGGATCCACGGAGGAGGCTTCGCCACCGGCAGTGGGACAGGCAGGGACTTCTCCTACGACGACCTGGTCCGACATGACGTCATCGTCGTATCGGTCAACTACCGACTCGGACCCTACGGGTTCTTATGCTTGGACAGTCCTGATATTCCCGGGAACCAGGGTTTGAAGGATCAAGCTCTTGCTCTCAGATGGATTAAGGAAAATATCGAAGCGTTCGGCGGAGATGTCTCTAAAATAACCTTGTTCGGAGAGAGTGCTGGTGGCGTCGCTGTCGAGCTACACCTACTGACCGACCAGGATAAACTGTTCAATCAGGTGATCATCCAGAGTGCATCTGCTTTCTTTGCTGGGGGTATTAGGAAACCTAGCAACCGTGTTCCAATAGAAATAGCAAGCCAGCTGGGATTCGAAACTGACAACTTCGTAGAGGCGGTAAAGTTTCTGGCCGGTCAAGACCCCCACCTGGTGGTCGCAGCCAGCACTTCTCAAAGCTCTGCCATAAGAGGCGGTACTCTTAGACCTTGCCGAGAGAACAAATACGACGGAGTTGGCAATTTTCTTTCGGATTTTCCTGAAAATTTAAGGGCTAGAAACATTCCTGCTATTTATGGAGTAACCAATAAAGAATTTCTAACATTACATGCTTATGTGACCCCAGAAGATTACGAGGTGACAGGAATTCGAACTTTTCTGGAACGGGCTTTCAACTTGACCGATAGCGAGATGGAAGACCACGTGAGACATTTCTACATCGGAGACGAGACGCTGACCGAGAAGCAGTTCGATGAGTTTATAGATTTTGCGTCGGACTATTACTTTAACTACGCCGTCCAGCGGTCTATAAAGAAGTCATTGGCAGACGGTAACAAGGAGGTATATTACTACGTGTTCTCGTACGACGGAGGCAGGAATGCCATGAAGCAGTACCTCGGCATAACGGCGGAGGGCGCTGCGCACGCGGACGAGCTCGGCTACCTGCTGGCCGTGGATTTGGTCCCGGGACAACACATCGCCGAGGAGGACCAACTGATCATCGACAGGATCACTACTCTTTGGGCAAATTTTGCTAAATACAGGTATGTTCAGCTTACACGTAAATATATACCAATAAACAATTTGAGTAATGGAACTCCAATTGCAAACCGATTTCCTTAAAGTTTCTTTTGTTTTATTACTTATATGGTTAGACTGGCTCGTGACCCACCTTATGTTAAGTGGTTACAGGAACCCTTAAACATATACAACGTAAATTTCGTCACCCATCTACAACGGCTGCTCCACCCTTAAAACAGAAACGCATAACTGTTTCACGGTAGAACTGGGCAGAGTGCTGGTACCTACCCGCGCAGACATTACACGATGTTATTCCTTCACCGTGGAAGTCATTCGTGAGCATATGTTTAGTACGTATTGCATTAGAAAAATTGCAGCGGGCTTCCTTTAGGCCACAACGACTTCAACGTTACAGAGATCAATGTGTATAGATGTCGTTTGATGCCTTTCCATGTTCCAGCAACCCCACCCCTGAGCCGACGGACCTGCTGCCGGTCGTGTGGACGACAGTAGAAGGTAACAAGCGGCCGTATCTGGACATCGACACCGACCTGCAGCTCAGAAGCAGGCCCTTCCACCACCGGATGGCCTTCTGGGATCTCTTCTATAAGCTCTACGGAGAATTGGAACGCAGGAACTAGCAGCCGAAATAAAAAATGAAGTAGTACGAGATACGGTTTATACGACGACAAGAATATAAACTGACCAGGATGCTTATATATATAAATATAAAGTCAACATAAATTTAACCTTATGTATTTTAGATGTGTTTCATTTATTATAGTATCTCCCTGCAGATATGGCATTTTAGAATGAATCCCACACGACCACGATGTCAATCTGAATTTAAAAAACTAGAGTAACATGCATGTGTCAACATAATGAGGGTCTTTCCGGTGTCGCCATGGAAACCCCCCACAAAAAAGGCACTTCTAGTGAGTGCTGATAGCTGTCAACAGTACGGGCACTCATTCCGTAGCTGTCAGTCGTGCTTCTGATGTCTCAAGTTTGGGCGATCACGCCACGGCCCTCTGTGCTCGCGACCGGAAAACCGCCATCGAACCGCTTAGTTGCGTCCTGTATCGAACACAAGGTCACCCCGCGAACTACCGAGGTTGCCCCCAAATTGAAACGCCGCGTTGCTCGACAACACCGCCTTCACGCTCCCGGCCCTGAAGCTTCAGCACACTCTGTGCTAAGTCTGCCTTCGTGCCGGCAGCATGCCCAGCGTTACGGCTTGGGCTAAGCCGTTTCCATACACGAATAACGCTGTGACACCCCTGTAACTCGCCCCTGTCCCACGATTCGTCCCTCCCCCGCCATTTGTCCTCCGATTGCATCCGACAATCTCGCACTAGCGATCGTCTTTTTCTAGTTGATCAACTTTGAGCGAGTTAGCGCTTCGGGCGATGCCAACCGCGCCACCTCGACTGCACAACGCTGATGTATACGTGTTGTTAAATACGCACGTCCTCCCCTCACTCCACCGGTAATTAATGGCGTACATAGATAGAATAAAACCCATATCCGTAACGATAGGATTTTTTAACGCTTACGGTCTCGCAAATCAACTTGATCAGGTTTGTGATTTTTAGTGTGAACATCATATTGACATTTCCCTAGTACAGGTGACCCTCCTTAAGCCCGCGCGTCGCGATCCTAAAAATGCGAACTATAACATGGTTAAGAATGACAGACTTACCGCTCGTGGTACCGATGGTGGTATCCTCTGCGCTTGCTAACATCAAAGCATTAGTGTGCCGAATCTCACTGACGGGATACTCGCCGATCGTCATCGCGTCCGCTTATCTTCACCTGATAAGATCGTTGTAAGCAGTGACATTGAGGCGCTCGGCATGGAATGCTCCGTCATTCTGGCGGGCGACCTGAATTGTAAACACATCAGGTGGAACTCGCATACCACAATCCCCAACGGTAGACGTCTCGACCTCAACTTCGATATCGTCGTTCCACTTCGATTCACTGCCTGCTAAATATCGCCATCGTCCGGATATACTCGAAATAGTATTATTAAAAAACTTGACTCTGTGCATACATTATGAAGTCATCGTGGCCTAAAGGATAAGACGTTCGGTGCATTCGTATCTAGCGATGCAACGTTGTTCGAATCTCGCAGGCGGGTACTATTTTTCTAATGAAATACGTACTTAACAAATGTTCACGATTGACTTCCACTGTGAAGGAATAACATCGTGTAATAAAAATCAAACCCGCAAAAATTTAAATTTTGTATGTAGTAAGGACATCTTAGCCTTAGCTTAGCCCGGAATCTACCCCGTCCCTCCAGGATAGCGTTGAAGCCATAGACATCGTAACGTCACACATCATCTAGATATTAGATAGGTCACCGAAGCAAGATGTAGCGTAGGACTTTCTTCACCGATTCAAATTGCCCGTCGATGACAGGGAACTCCTTAGAGCCAAGAGCACCTCGATCCAGGCTTACGATAGGTATCCTACCGAGAAAAATTATATTCGAATGNCCCCCCAGGATAGCGTTGAAGCCATAGACATCGTAACGTCACACATCATCTAGATATTAGATAGGTCACCGAAGCAAGATGTAGCGTAGGACTTTCTTCACCGATTCAAATTGCCCGTCGATGACAGGGAACTCCTTAGAGCCAAGAGCACCTCGATCCAGGCTTACGATAGGTATCCTACCGAGAAAAATTATATTCGAATGCATGCCCTACAACGCGACGTAAAATCTAGCGTCGCCAAAATCCAAAATGCCAGGCGGCTTAGTTTCATAGAAGGCCTCGCGTCCTCCCAATGATCTTACTACCATTTAGCTAGGAGTCTCAAATCGAATATGGTAGTATCTAAGCTTCCCCTTATAGGCCCTTCAGGTCGACTCGCGGCATACGATTACGACTAAAAAGAGAATTGCTGGCCGATTCACTGCAAGCCCAGTGCATCCCCAGCCCTCAATCCGCGGACTCTGTTCATCTAAAATTAGTAGTAGTAGTGAGGTCGAACGCAGAGCGTCTTTGCCAACTTCGGACGCGTTACCACCCGTTACCCCGATGGAAGTCGAAGACCTGATCAAAAACCTACGTCCTCGTAAGGCTCCTCGTTCTGATAGTATATGTATCTAATCGTGCTATTAAATTTCTACCCGCCCAACTCATCCTGATGATGGCATTTATTTTCAATGCCTATGACGAATTGCATCTTTCCTGCGGTGTGGAAAGAAGTGGACGTTATCGGTATATATAAACCCCATAAACCGAAAAATCTTCCGACTAGTCAACCCGATACCTCCTCATGAAAGTAGAGGAGAAGGTAACGCATAAAGAGAAAGAAACAGAGACTAGGGAAAAGGATAAAGGTCAGAATGCGACCTTAAATGAGTTAAAGAAAAAGCTGGAAGAAAATTGCAGTCTCCTAAGAGAAACCTCCGAAAAGATGGAAGTGCTGAAACACATATTCCAGAATCAGACAGCGACTTATGCGGATATGGTGGTATCACAGCCGGGGAGACAATCTCCAAAAAGCGCCACATTACACTCAATAATGGTCTCATCTAAAGATAAAAATGAAACAGGTGATGGTATTCTCACGGAACTCCGAAAAACAGCTAGTAAAGTCGAAGTCTTGGGGCTCACCATCGACAATAAACTCACATTCAACACACACGTCAGGAATGTATGTAGAAACGCTATAGGAATGTTTAAGATCATCGCATGTACAGCCAGAGTTGGTTGGGGTTGAGTCCTGAAGTTATCAGAGTAATATATGTGGCGGTAGTGGAGCCTACGGTGCTGTACGCGGCTGCAGCATGGCACGAATCCGTGTATAAGCTATGGGCACAAAACAACTTAATGTCATCCAAAGGGGCATCGCTCAAAAACTTTGTAAGGCATATCGCACGGTCTCCCTGAACTCGGCACTGTTAATGGCTGGGATATTCCCTTTGGATCTCCGAGTTCGAGAGGCAGCCTCTCTATATGAGGCCAAGAAGGGAGTATGCCAGTCATGGCTTGGGGACAGGGAGATCGAGCGAATGTCATCAGCAATGAACGCCCCTCATCCCGCAGAGCAACTGAGTCTGGAGTTTGGCAATCTGGTAGACGAGGAACAATATAACACCCTCAACCACCTTGATGTGAGAATCTTCACGGATGGGAGCAAGATTGAGGGCCGAGTTGGGGCCGCTTTATCCATTTGGGATGGTGAGGCCGAAATATGGTCCCACAAGCTTGCTCTCGCACCCTATTGCACCGTTTATCAGGCCGAACTTTTGGCTCTAAATTATGCAGTCAAAGAAGCCCAGCTCCGAAACGGGTCTACTTTTGGAGTCTTTAGCGACAGCAAAGCGGCATTCCTCACAGTCACTAATCACGGTTCCCTCCATCCACTAGCCGTAGACACCAGAAACATGCTGAAACAATGCACATTGCAAAATAAGACCGTTGCCCTATATTGGATAAAATCACACGCGGGGTTGGAGGGAAACGAGCGAGCAGATCAACTTGCTAAGGAAGCCGCTCTGCTGTCGAAAATGACAGACAGGCAGAACATTACGACCTGTGTCCCGTTTCATACGTCAAGCGAATTATCCGGGGTGGTTCGCTTGACGAATGGAACAGGCGATACCGGGATAGTGACAGAGCACCAGTTACCAAGCTATTTTTTCCGGATGCAGTAGCAGCGTACAGCACTGTAAGAAAAATGAGGATAACTGGGCACATTACCCAGTTCACTACGGGGCACGGAGGGTTCTCCGAATACTTGGCTAGGTTCAAGCGTAAGGGGGACCCTTCGTGTGCCTGTGAACCTGGCATGCCGGAAACGGTCGAACACTGCTGACTTGTTGTCCCATTTTTGGAAAGCAGAGGTTCGAGCTCGAAAATAAAATAAATATAAGTGTAAATAAGAAAAAATTGTGTAGATTAATTGCTGAAAAGTATGTTAAGGAACTGTTTATATATTATGCTGTACAAATAGTAAAAGTAGTGAATAAGAAAAACAAAGATTAAAAACTATGCTATCACAATATCGTGAGCATATTGTAGAATAGCATTAATTAAATAAGTTAAAATAAATAGTTGTTTTAAGAATAGCGTAAGATATAGTCAGTAAGAAAATTCTAACTCTCTACTAATTAATTAGATTAAGAAACTGAAATAAAAAGTAAACAACCCTTCCGATACACTCCTAGACCCCCGTTAATTATAGAATTAAAGCATGTGTGAGAAGAATGAAAGTACGAGAGGGATAAATGATAGAACTGGAATGGTAATAGAGGACGGAATGCTTGAGAGAGACCGTAGAATAAGTAACAAAACATGAAAGACTTTATGTTCTGGCCTTTAAAGCTTTGCACCCTAGCAGAGGAAAAGGGAAGAAAAAAAACCTCATGTCTCTAGAAAAACTGTACATGCGTCTACTTTACAATCGCCTCAGAGATTTCGTCTCCTCCAAGAGCATTCTTATGGATGAACGATTTGGATTCCGCACGAATCACTCATGCCTACAACAGGTGCACCGCTTCACGGAGCACCTTCTCGTTGAGCTTAACTGACGTAAACCGATTAATACGGGAGCCCTCTTCTTCAACGTCGCAAAAGCGTTCGAAAAATTTGGCAAAACGGTTTGTTATTCAAACTATTTAACAGATCTTCTCAGCGGGTTGGCGACCCGATCGATAGTAGATTCATTCGCGAAGCAGCTGCTCTTGAGTTGTTAAGTCTCTTTTGGAGGTGCGCGGGCAGATGTTATCAAATCCCTCCCCTCCGTTCCGTGACAGAGATGAAAATCATGGATCCATTCCAAGCCTGTTCGTATCTTATGTTTATACAGTAGTTCAATTTAATTTTAGTGTACATAATATAATATTTAGTTTAGAAATGATACCTTTAAGACCTAATAATGATTGTTTTAATAAATAGGTTGTTTACTTCATAATAAAGTAAAATCAAATGCTTATTACACATTTATTTGAACCAATATTGATACAATGCTACATTCTACATCTAGATCAGGGGCTCCCAAACTTTTTTTGTCTACTGCCCACTTTGAGAGTAAATTATTTTTTAGCGCCCCCATTTTTTCACTTACTTAAAAACTACTATAACTTCAAATTAAATTAATTATTGCAAGCTATATTAGCGAAGATTAAATATTCTTCTAAACGAGACTTTTACTATAACCCGCAAGAGTTAACTTGATACCTGAGCGCAGTAGGCGGCAGTACACAACGGCGAGGTCTCAAGTGAACTCTTACGGGCTACACCTGCCAATGAAAATGATTATTGAAACGCAACTCTATAGTATTCAGAGTATCTTTTATTCAAAATAAAACATACATAATCGATTCTAATATAAAAACTAATGTGTAGGATGAATCTGATGCTGTTTAATAAGTTTGTTGATATCAAGGTTCCAATTTACTCAAGAACAGCCACAAGTCGCCACGTTGCATGCAAACGATTTCCCTTTTTAGTAAGCAGCGTTGCCACAGCACTAAATCCACCTTCACACAAATATGACGATGGGATCGTTCAACGATTCTTGACAGCAATCCAGGGTAAGATTGCGGGAATGGATTTTGTAGCCAACATACTTTTTCAAATGTTGGCAGTATTCAAACAAGACGTCGTTACTGCAGGATACTGATAAATTCGGATGATTGTGAAACTCACATCTGCCCATATTCTTTTTGTGCAGAAACAGTTTGACTGCGGTCATTTTTTGTTTTTAATTAAATTTAGTTCATCGCCTTGCAGTTGGAGATTCATGTCGTTGAACAATTTATACAGGTCTATCATGTATGTAATGAGCTGGTTGCGCAATTCTGTATCTTTAGTTTCCAAGAATTCTATCACAGAGTCAGACAGGTTGTAAAATCGAGTCAGACAATTAGTTGTCTCTTGATAGCCAAATCTTCGCCTTTAGTAACAAAGCTGATGATAATAATCTCTCAATTAAAGAGCTGTTACGGATTTTATTGAGTGCTTTGATGACATATTGCACTGATTGAAATAGTAGTTCACTTAAATTTCTAGCAACCAAACGTTGTCTATGAATAACGCAATGTACAGCAAGGACATCAGGACTTTTATTTTATAAGTACACTATGAAACTTTTATGGTACCCTGTCATAGCCGAAGCGCCATCCGTAGCAACTGATATAATCTTTTTCGACAGAATCTCTTTCTCATCACAATACTTTTCCAATGTATTTGAATATGGTTTCGCCTTTTGTATCGGTCTCTAAATTTCCAGCAAACAATTGTTCTTCACATATTTTCTCATATTTTATAAGCCTCACGTAACAATGCTTTATTAGTTAGTAAAGTGGACTCGACCAGCTGAATTGAGAATCGACTAGTCCTCAGATGATTGCACAATGAATCTGCAATGTTTTCAGCAATTTTATCAATTCTTATTTTCAATTCAATTTCAATTTCAATTTCAATTTTTATTTTATTTATTCAATAAAACAGGACAGATATATGAACTACGCGGAGAGGAATATCGAACTGAATTAGTTTGAGCAATATCTTAATTAAAATTAGTTGATGTTCACAAGTTGTAGTCGAGAGTTGAAAGCTCAGTCGGTGTCCAAGAGTCCCCTCCTAGATGAAATTAAAAATCGCGTCCCAGGCCTCTACACAACGCCCCCCTTTTTTCTGGGTCTCTTACCCCCCCTTTTAGGCCTGCAGCGGCCACAAGGGGGCGTTATCGATCACTTTGGGAAAGGCTGGTCTACGGCATTAGTCTTTAGCATAGATGTCAGACATGAGCGTAATCCCTAATTCCCCGGATGAAGATTAATAACCACGTAAAATATAGATCACGTTGCATTAGTATTAAACTTACATTGTTCAGAGTAGCCAGTGCATGCATGCATGCCTCATACTCTTCGCCTTCTGAGGAGAGGTTCTTCAGCACCGCATCCATCAAGAGCGGGAGTCTCGTCACTCGCTGCATCGGTAGCATCAGGAACGAGTGGAGGGATAGACTCTGACAAGCCGGGTGACTCTCTAGCCTGTGACCGAGTGATAAATATAGCTTTCTCTTTCTCTCGATCTGCGCACATGTGAGTACTTAGGTGGTAATGTATGGCGCGGCGGGCTTGCATTCACAGAGACGATAAGTATTGATCGATTAACGATGATCGACGATTAACGGTGAGTTCTTCAAATGTTTGAAGACTCACCTAATTGACCATGATATGTACGGTTTTTGGACAACATTTACTAATTAAAATTACATTTCAACCAACGACTTTCGAATTCTTATCAATAAGAGATCTAATTATGCAGAAAAGATATAGAATATCAGAGATCCTATCGATAAGAGACGATTACGGCTGAGTGACAATGCATATCAGACTAATTTGATTTCACTCCGATTTGAGCAACCGACGCGCGTGGACGTGCTCATTGTTCGTTCGATTGCCCGACCTCGGTTCGTGGCACATCTGGCGTCCAAGTGTTTTGTCGGAAGTGACTACCGGTGATAATAGATCATTGTTCGTGGCACATCTGTGGCCCAAGTGTTTCTCGGAATTTGTACCTGCGCCTAATTACAAGGCATTGNTCGGCAGATGTACCACGAACACAGAAACAACAAAAGGAAACAAAACAAATAAAAACTTCCAGAAAGAGCACTTAGTCGGCAGATGTACCACAAACACAGGCCGCGCGAACAATGGCCGGGCTAACAAAAGCCGGGCGAACAAAGACCGGGCGATCGAGTGGACGATGAGCACGTCCGCACGTGACGGGTGCCTCTATCGGAATGTCAATTTCAATCACGCATGAATGTCTGAACGGGTTTCGATGACATACTGCGCAAAGGTAGTCTATGAACTGATTTAACATAATATAGAATAATATTTATCGTGGTAGGTAAATAATATCAAGAGGTTTGAAACCGCGGGTTAAGTCTATTAAATATGCTTATAATGATATTGGATACTCTAGAATAACTAACTTAAACAATAAAAGACTTAATTGCGTTTTCTGTTATATGTATAATGAGAAAACAACATTTATAGCCCTTAATCTAGTAATAAAATTAATATTTTTAAACAAACTGAACTTTCTATTCACTGAATGTTAAACTTCACTGAATGACATTTATGAAAAATCCTTTTTTAAAACTATAGAGTTTTAGACTATGCAGGTTTTTCTTTACATGAATATAAAAACTTTTCTGCGCTTGGCTGTATCGACCCCGCATAGTGAGATAAATGCAAGAAAATAAAAAAATACTTTTCGTTAAAAAAACTTAGCATCTTAAATAACGTCTGTTAATAAAGTTTACGTAATAACTATTAACCTTAAAAACAAACTTGAAACCCACGAAGCGTTCCAACCAAACCGGTTCGACTACTAAACTATTTTACCCGTAAAAGTAACCGAGTTATCTAAATGTCGACTGAATTGCGATAGTTTTAAATTAGATATTCCCAATTTATTCGCGTTTGAATAAAGCATTATAATGTAACCTTAACCTTAAATGAGAGTTCTTTGTATATTGGATTTACTTCTGCCTTATTTAAAAATTCTATATCGGAATGAAATATAGTTTACTATGACAAAATCAATTTTAATCCCCGTACATTTAAGTGCAGTTAGAGTAGTCTAGTATGGATCGCGATTGTTTTGCGATGTATTGAATTCGTTTCAAAAATCGAAACTGGATTAAATTAATGGCTGATATAAAACATTACAGTTTTAGTGAGTCTTCGTATTGAAAGGATAAGGGTGTCATTTAATCGATTATTGTTTTAATCGTAGTTTGGGTTCAATCGCAAATGCGAATAAATTATCGGATATTATTTTTTCGGAAAAAAATATCGATAAAAAGAAATGTATTTTTCAATACCGTACCGTATTCAGTACCGTAGAGTATACTCTGTAACCATTTCTATATTACGTCTTATATAATATAAGACAACAAATATATACCAAAAATACACATATTTACATAATCATGTATAGTATATACTTATAATTAGGTCTACTATAAATTAAGCAAGTAAGGATATAGAAATAAGGAATTTCTAATCAAAACAAAGAACCTAAATACGAGAAATAATAATTTAATTTAAGTTTTTTATTGGGTTTCAAATTGTATAACGTAGGTAAGTGTTATGTGTGCGTGGTTGTGTGGGGAGAAGTTAGTTGGAGGTTATGTTAATTTACCGCGTTTTAATAAAGCTAAAACATTATAATTGTCTAACGAACGAAATATAGTTCTTAGGTCACTTGCTTCGATCAGTTGACGAACATATTGAATTAAATTTATTAAGAACTAAAAAGAGACATATTTTGTTAGTTTTAGCTAGATTACTTACATATTTTGTCGTTAGCTATTATTTCATAATATTCATCTATCAACTGATAGAAACATGTATTAATGTTACAAGATGTTTTACCAGACCTTGGATGGTAAAAAACATCAACTTCTGTAGTACCTACTCTTAGATTGGTCGCTTTGCTTTTGGCTAGCTAATATTTGGTAAGGCTTCTTCTAAAGCAGAATGTAAATATATCACCGTTCGTCGTGAGATTCTGATTTAAGCCTTAAGTGCATTTATGTAAGGTCTATCCTACACTAAATTGTTTCTAAAACCGGCCGACCTTTTTCTAAGCGAGCACATTTGTACCGTCAATCGATATATTTATGTGTCTGTGGTTTTTTAATAAAATTCTTCGAAATAAATTATTTTTTAAGGCCTCGAACGTTTGGTAATGTCACAGCAATCATAATAGGCGCTCTGTCGTATTATCCATAGGCGTTTCGGAAGGAGTATGTGTTTGTATTTGATCACGGTGAATTTATAAAAGAATGTTCAGTTTAAGACACGTCTTTAATAAGTTGTTTTAAGGTTTGGTTTGTTTAAGCAGTTTTAAAGGGATACTTTATTGTTATTTGTTATCTTGTCAGCAGTTAGATATTTTTTTACGGAATAGCCACCTTTCATATATCCAGTTACCAGTTGGAAGACGAACATATTTCTGAAATAGCTATCATGTGAAATATTATTATTATTAATTATTATTAATATATGCATTTATGCAAATTTGCTAGGAAAATGAAAATATGCATTTTCCTAGCAAATGTTCCGTTTATATTTTGGTGTGCCGGTTGCCTAAAGACGGTTTGCGATTTAAAAGATATTGTAGGTTAGATATCTGGTAATGGTATTCTGAAATTATGGGATATCTTACAATTTTTTTTTATACCTAAAGAAAAATGAGTTACTCTGACCTTTTTCTGTAATTGTTGATTGTCTGGGGGTGCTTTTTGTCCGGAGTAATCTCCGAAATTTACATTAACTAGAACGACATTAGAAAGGCTAGTCTATAGAAGAATCCGCTATAAAACCTAAATCAAGCTATGAACAATTACATGACAAACATTTTTAATTCTAGTTCCGTTCAACGGTAGGTAACAAAACATATACAAAAATATGCGCTCGATTCAAGATCTTCCTTTTGTGGATAATCTTTTTCAACAACGGATCAACTTAAAGTAACCACTAATTAATATAATTACAGTACTAAGTCTTTACGACCTTCGAAACTGTTACGAAGCCACTTAGTTTTGTGTATTTTTTTTTTCCACAGTTGATAATCGCCGGATCCCCACCCGCACGGCAGGTGGGGTATGTGGGAGTTAGTTTTGTGTATAGATAAATTTTATTTATGTATAGATTAATTACAAAATACTCAAAACAAGTTTTTGTTCGTCGGACCAAAAGTTAATTACGTATCATCAGTATCGGGCCCTTCAAGAAACATTTCGTAATAAATTACTGTTAGGCAATCGGTCCAACTGGTTATTTCCGTCGTTCATACTGTCAAAATTAACGCAATGTCGATAGACTGGTTCTGAATGCAGCTCGAATGAAATTTAGAGAATGCCTAACTCAAGAAAATATTCGTCGTAATTAGTCATACCAAACTTGTCTCTTTATCATTTCACCTAACAAATAAATAAATGCGTTAGTCTAGCGTATTATTAGTTACTAGCTGTACCCGTCCGCTTCGCTGGGCATTTAAAATCAACATTATTATTTCTCACCCCAACAAAGATTTTCATCATTAACGACCCCGCAACTGGTGCAGGGAGTCCAACACTCATATAAATATTAGCCTATCCATTAAGTACATACATGTATTTTCTACATAGATACCAAGTTTCAAGTGAATCGGACGCATGGTTCAGTACCGTAGTTATAACGGAACATCCGTAAAAACCACTGTAGATTTATATATTAGTATAGATTTACGTTTAAAGTTTTAAAGTTAGAAAGTTAATTTGTAATAAAATAGCCAAAACATTTACCTAATACATCCGGATGACGCACCAGAAAATCCTGTTTGGCTCTGATCAAGTCGAGCCTTATTTGATTCTCAATTGGCGCTTCCAAAGCCGAAAACACCAAAGCACCGGACACCAGATAAGTACCATAGAACAGAACGTAGAACAATATTAGACAAGTGAATCTCGCTTGCCCGAAGATTCTGGTGGTGGCGAACAGCGGCTGAAAAGGCGGATTCTCTTCTTCGTACAGTATCTCTCTTTCGACGACCATTTTCTTCGGGTAGGGGTACAGTTGACTGTGAACTGTCATATCGTCTTCGCTTCTACCCGAACACAAGCTCCCGTACGACTGAATACGCGAATAGCTCGGCATTTCCATAATATTTTAATAGTTAAAAAACAGTTTTTTTTCTCTCTCTCGTCTTCGCAACTAAGCGGCTTGTCGCTTCGATACACCGGATCACAAGCAATTCCGGTACGTTATTAAGTAACGGTCAACTGTATTTGAAGAATTTCTTCGGGTGATTCGTTTCAACGCAAAAAGCGTATGTTTCCGTCACCTTGGTCGCTTTACGGCAATTTTCCAGTTTAATTATCACCATTTTGATACATTTTAAAAACTGAACTGATAGAATAATGTTGAAATCTTAAACGAGCGTGGACGTAAGTGTAACTCCTTCAAGTGTGTTCCAACGAATGCGTGGCATTCGTTGGCGTGTACAAACTTACAAACACAGTCAGGGCTGTCAAAATTATCAGACGTTCGTAAATAAAGATAATAATGTGTTTAATCAATGTTATTTGTAGGCGTACCTAATGAACACGTGTGTTTTTATAACTCAACGTTTATTGGTTATTAGTTTACCGTCTCGTTCGTGATGAGTTATCTAAAGTTTATAAAACCCTTAAACAGTGTTATTTATAGCGTCTTGTTAATCTTTTATTATGAAAAACAATTTTCACAGTCGCTTAATAATGGGCTTAGAAACCGCTGACATATCTTCATGAATAGAACCGATAGTGCTTTGTGATTATGGCATTACATATATTTAAAGAATGTTGACAAAGGAGAGCTTTCGTATTTAGAAGTTCAGCAGAGTTTATTGAAATATACATCAAAGTAATTCAGTACGAAGCCAAAGTACAATGGACGTCAAAAGAAACCGCGACACAGTCGTTCGAATGAAAAGAAAGAGGGAAATTTGTTTTTTTTTCAATTATTTAATATTTTGAGGGTAAATAAGGTTAGTAGTCGGGTTCTCGTGGCCGCTTACGGGGCTCGATTCAGATTTCGAGGCCACCCTCTCTGCATGTGTCGGCTGTAGGCTCTCTCTCGCTGGACAGGGGTGGTAGGTTTTTTTAATTTTTTTTTATGGCTTAGATGAGTGGACAAGCTCACAGCCCACCTGGTGTTAAGTGGTTACTGGAACCCATAGACATCTACAACGTAAATGCGCCACCCACCTTGATATATAAGTTCTATGGTCTCAAGTATATTTACAACGGCTGCCCCACCCTTCAAACCGAAACGCATTACTGCTGCACGGCTGTCGGGCTGTAAACGTGTGTGAACTCATTAGCAAGGCTATAAAGGAATAGTTGGTTTATAATGACAAAACGGAAAATGTAATGTATTTGTGGTTGCAATTTACGACTTTCATATCAATAACTTGTTTTATATTGTATTCTGTCGTCCATGACTTCATAAGTAGAATGTCCGGTGCAGTCGTGGTCAAGTAACTATAGCGGTATTTTTTCCTTAAATCAGTGTACAAGCTGGTGTTAAATGGTTACTGGAATCCGTAGACGTAAATTCCGCCACCTACCTTAAGACATGATTTCTTAGGTCTCAGTTTTACAATGCCGCCCCACCCTTTTGAAGTCGTCGTGACCTAAAGGATAAGACGTCCGTGCATTCGTATCTTGCGATGCACCGGTGTTCGAATCCCGCAGGCGGGTGCCAATTTTCTAATGAAATACGTACTTAACAGGTGTTCACGATTGACTTTCACGGTGAAGGAATAACATCGTGTAATAAAAATCAAACCCGCAAAATTTGCTTTGCGTTACTGGTGGTAGGACCTCTTGTGAGTCTGCACAGGTAGGTACCACCACACCGCCTATTTCCAAGATATGAGTTCTAAGGTTTCAGTATAGTTACAACGGCTACCCCACCCTTCGAACCGAAACGCATTACTGCTTCACGGCAGAAATAGGCTAGCTGGTAGTACCTACCTGTGCGGACTCACAAGACACTACGCCCCGTAATGTATGTAAATTAGGTATACTTATCACTTAACACATTAATATGTAAAAAGTCACACAATTCTAATGTTACAATCAGCGTTCAGCGTCCACGACTGATTTTAGTTCTGCCATAAAACTATCCATCTTTTGTTCTTGAATGTCGGATAGCTGAAGCTTGGAACCGCTGGGTCTACGGAGGTAGTTTAAGTATTTTAGTTATATTAACGTATATTCTATATGGGGCCGAACCTCCTACGAGGTCCCCGCCCCCGCGTCTCGGTACGGCAGCCCGTCAGGCCGCCCAGACGGTGCCGCTGGTGTCCCGGAATACCCCGCTGGACCAGAACCAGCCTGCCGGGTCGGGACGCGATACACCGTCGACCGGTCGCTCTGTTACTCCTCGGCAGCGCGCCAGAGTGCTGGTAGCACACCGCGCGGCCCCTACCCCCTCAGGTCGCTCCTTGACCTTCACCGGGGGGAGGCCTCTACCTGGAGTGAACTTTCTTTTTACAGTCGCATAAAACGTAATAGCCGAATAATCTTCACTCTTAGAACAGCTACGCTTATCCACAAGAGCGCATTGTCAATGACGGTGTCGGTGACCAGTCACAGTGAAATCGTCCCGTATACTTAGTGCAAGTTTTTTAACGTTCTCGATAGCGTAAAAGTTAACTCAAATGTGTATGCAGTTGGAACTGCAACTGTATACACATGCAACTGCGCCCCTGGCGGCAAACGTACGCAAACGTTCCAACTCGCACTAAGCACACCTATATGCGTGTTTGTCTCGAAATAAAAATAGCTGTATGGTTTCAATTCAAAAGCAGTTTGCATTTCGAATTAATTTGTTATTCTCGGAGCTTGAAACCCTAACGGTATTTTTCGATTCCATTGACAATTGCATTAGATTTTTTGTTGAATTTGAATTGTTGAATTATTGAATGTTTAGTTTCTACCGTCGTTAATGAGTTTCACCGTTATTGTAATTTATATTTATTGCTAAAGAATTGCTTTTATATAACTTCAAATATCTAAGGTATATAAATTAAATCTTAACATTTTCATTTCAACAATAAACTTAATTAGTGTTACAAACATTTTGATTTCTTTCTTCATATTTGTCACATACTCTTTGAAGTATGCTATATATTACGTTTTGTTATTCTTATTAAAATTTTATTCGAATACACTTCAGTCGAATACACTTCAGAATTGATTTTAATCGATTTTGAATTTTCGCTCAATATATTATCATGTCATAAATAAAAGTTGTTACTTAAAATTTTGGATTTGATTTTGATTTATCTTTTAGAAAATCTTGGCATACCTACTTCTGCGAAGCTCGATAGCGATCAGATCAAAGATCAACCGATCAAATGATTTTCTCAACAAAATACTTAAAATTAGTGAAATTCTCGGCGTAGTTGTATGATTTTATACATAATTTATAAGCTAATAACGGGAACAATAAAGCGTCGCCACATCGTTGTTAGCGTCAATGAACTTTTTTAGGGTACCGTGTCGAAATAACAAAAAAAAACTATAGAATTATAATAACAAATTTATAGCGTGACATATCTTACTTAAGATCAAGCGTCGATGCGCTAGCACACGATCAGTAGAAGAGCGATTATGGAAGCTTTGGAAAGACCGACGTATAACCAAGAATACAAAGAATCGACTAATGAGTTGTCTGGTGTTTCCAATCTTTCTGCATGGGACTGAAAGATGGTCGCTCAAATTCCAAGATCGCCGGAAAATCGATGCCTTGGAGATGCGGTATTGGAGACGACTGCTGAAAACTCCGTGGACAGCGTTCGGAACAATGTTTCCATCCTCAAAGAGCTTCGTATTCAAAATAGACTTTTGTCGAATGTTCGGCTGCGAATTCTCAGTTATTTGGGCATATCTCCAGAAAGGAAGATTCAATGTGGAGAGACCTGTCGTATAGGGCCGTGTAGAAGGCAGAAGACCTGGAGGTCGATACCCCACGCGCTGGATTGACCTCAGCACCAGCACTACGAAAGCACCACCGCATTACAATAATCTCGCAATGCTAACAGTCGTTTCCAATGGAGGAACATCGATCGACCTTGGAAGCGAGTGGCGACCACGAGACGCAACCCTGTCCATCGACAGCCACCACTACTCTGTCAAGAGTATTCGACTAAGAATAAGATCTTACTTAAATGTAAACATTTTGGAAACCTCAAAACTCGTTAAATGAAAAGTACGATTCAATATATTTATTATATACTAGCCGTACTCGCCCGCTTCGCTGGGCATTTAAAATTAACAATATTATCTATTGTCATTATTATTAGGGATTCCAACACTTATATAAATATTAGCCTATCCATTAAGTACATATATTTTCTACATGGATACCAAGTTTCAAGTCAATCGGATGCACGGTTCAGTAGTTATAACGGAACATCCGTAAAAACCATTGTAGATTTATATATTAGTATAGATTATTATTATTATAATTATTATTGAAGTGATTTTCCACGTTTAATCAAACATTGTATTTGTGAGTGGATGTGCACACACTTGGCAGCCTTTCAATAATAGTAGTCTGATATTATTATTTTCAATTTCTTAACTTCTTCAACATTAATGCATCAATTCACACGCATATTTAATCAGAATTAAATTACAATATGATCTAGGAACAAAATAAAATAAACCAAGAATAATAATAAACGAGTAGGTCTTCTAAAATAAGACTTTTATATTATTTAATATTTAAGAAATTATATCAAAATCATTAATGTAGTAAAAATGTAAACTTATATTGACTTATAAGCAATAATTATGAATTCTATCTATTCTAATAAATTATGAAGCAAACATATTTCACTTAACCAAATTAAACTCAATACATGTTGCAAAGAAATCATTTAATTCGGCTTATAAACTTTTTAGATAGCAGCCTTTAAAGTTTTTCGTGGGAATCAAGCGACGACGACAAGTCGAAGTTATTTTGAAAGTATAAATTTAAATCGTTTTATTTTAAACACTTATAACTTCGTTGTTTCTCAGACAGCGTTAATTTGATTTTCAATTCAATAAATATAGCAGTTAAAGCGCTAAATTTAAACATTGAAATGTGTTAAATGTATTCAAATCTCTAGTGACTCTTTTTTTTTGTTGGTCATAATGAAATCGCCGGACTTCCGCCCTTCTCTGGGGATACTGGACGGGGTATGTCAGAGTCGAACTAACTAAAACCTCCTGTCGCTCACCAACCAACGTCCAAACCTCGCATGAGACAGAACTCATGAAAAGGCAAAGGGGGGAAAGTGAAGCGTTTAGTGCGGAGCACATCTCTCCCATCACCCTCCCCCAAGGGACGCCGGACTGGCGGTCGTCGGCGCCACGACCACCAGCCCTCTCGGTCGGCAGACTGTCCGAAGCCCGCCTAGATGGCGCCGGTTAGAGTGGGTCTCTAGTGGCTAGTATTATTATAGTCAACGGGTGGATCTGTGTATTTCTATGAGCGAGCCGGCTTCTAGAACTGGTTCAGTTTCTCCCTCAAATTCCAAATGTTAATGTTCTTGTTTGTTTTATTAAACTATCCTAAGGTTGACGTTAGAATTCAAGATTTAATAAATTTTAATACATATAATACATCAGATAATATTACGTTATGACTTATTAATGTAGTAGTGTTGAAATGGATAACAGGATTTATTTTTTATCCAGCTTACTTAAAAAGGGCAATATGTTTGGTGGTTAAGTAATATGGCAAATCCCTGGCAGTCAGTCATTATATAATATATTACATACATGTGGTATTTTATATATAATATGTATACGAGTAGTATACGAGTATTACGTTAGGTCACGAAAAGTTATCTGTTTAGATCGACTTTGTCAATTTTATTTCGATGTTATTTTAATCCTTTTTTTTTGGTTATTTGCTTTTTTTTTCGTACCATTTATTTTAAATAATTAATTATTATTTTTTGTTGCCCTTGTAGGCAGACGAGCATACGGCCCACCTGATGGTGAGTGGTTACCGTCGCCCATGGACTTCAGCAATGCCAGGGGCAGAGCCAAGCCGCTGCCTACCGCTTAAATAAAGCAGTACTTAAAGCGTTCAGTAAAATGTATTAGATAAATTTGTGATAAGGAATTACGTGAGCAAACTCATCGAGATACGGATACTTTGTAAACAAACATAAGTCGGGTCAAGACTCGATCTAAATCGATAAGGAAGGACCATATTTACAACGAACGATAGCTCGTTGTATGGAAGAAAATAATGTAATGTATTTTATATGTTATTAACCTACTATATAATTATTTAAACTGTGTTATTTTTCTTATTCTTGGCCATGCATTCGTACTGCAATTGTTTGTATTAATGGAGTGGTCAAATATTAGTGTTACGCGCTGGGGTTCGGGATAAATAAAATTTCACCAAAGTACAACTTAAAACTGTATTCAACACTTAGAACACTTAACACGACACTTCACAAACATACTTCGATAAGGCTATGCGTCATGATAATCGCCTTATCGTTGCCGCCGCTGACTACTCCCCGAATCCTGATCACGCAGGAGCCAGTCACCGTCGACGCCCTAGACACGTCCTTACGGATCCATCAGATCCAATAACCTTTGCATTAGACGCCTTTAGCTCTAACACTAGGAGTAGGCTTAGGGACCTCGGTAACCGTACTCGTCGAACTCGACAAAGAGTTCGCCGTGCAACCTAACCCATGATTCAGCTCGCTGAGTTTCTCGCCGGATCTTCTCAGCGGGTCGCGATTCCGATCCGGTAGTAGATTCATTCGCGAAGCAGCTACTCTTGAGCTGTTAGGTCTCCTTCGGAGGCGCTCGGGTAGCTGTTAGCAAATCCCACCCCTCCTGTCTGAGCCTTTGCTCGCCCACCTGTCCTGGTGAAACTGGAAAGGCCTCCGGGCCACCAGTAATCCTTCAATCATAAAAAAAAAAAAAAAAAAAACTTCACTAACACTTTAAAATTCTCATTTCGCTTGTTTCGCTTCGCTTCAGGTGATCCGTTCGCTGTTTCGCTTTGAGTAATTCCGATTACTGCCTGACTGCGTGTCATCTTTACAACGCTTTTATAGCCGATTAGAATTATCGAGAATATTCTATACATCTCTAGTAGTAGTTTCCGCTATCTCTCAATATAAGCGTTTTGGGCGCTACTAGATCCTTCGATATTTGTTCGACTATTCGGCAATAGATGGCGTTACTCTTACCGGCGTAACATTAGTTTAGTAAATTTGAAAGCATGTCTGAAGTCTCCAGCGTATGTGCATACCGTCTCTGGGAATGGTTGGTCGGATATTGGTATTGTTAGTATTATAATTATAGAGTAGTCAGTGTAGGAATTAGTTTCTTCTTTTTTTTTAACTTGACTTTAAGTAATAACAAAAGTTTGACAATAAACAAAGAATTTAAATATGTATGTGTTGTGTCAAATACATGGTAGTGTGTGTAATGTTTTTTTTATTGATTTAATGTATTATTAATGTATAATTAAAAAAAAATATTTACATTCTGCATTTCTTCTCTATATTCTTTACTAGCGACCTGCCCTCGCTTCGCTTCGGAAACATTAAATTTAATTATTGCTAACCGTGCTACCCGCGATAATTGTCGTACCGCGGGTGACGCTGCGAGGCGAAGCTATTTAAAAAAAAGTAGCCTAAGTTACTCCTTATATCATCAGCTACCTATCAGTGAAAATCGGCCCAGCCGTTCCAGAGATTAGCCGGAACAAACAGACAGACAGACAAAAATTGTAAAAAATGTTATTTTGGTGTATGTACCGTATATATATTCATATATATGCATGTAGTAAAAAGAGGCCATTTCAATATTACAAACGACACTCTAATTTTATTTATATGTATAGATAAGTGTGGGAAATTTCATACTCCTCCGTCTGCGCAAATTTCGTAAAAAGGGGTACAAAGTTTTTGCTTCACGTATTAGTTTATAGATAAATCAAAATGCTGTTGATGTCACTGACCTGTGATGCAAGGATGCTTCTCGAGGAATACGGCTTTGAGATGGTCGACCTTTTCCTGCAGACGATGCTCTATAGGCTGCTCTATCAACTGGAACACAGACGCGCCTGTAGAATAATGATTAATTAGTCGTCTAACAAAAATCAAACCTGCAAATATTGTACTTTGCGTAATTACTGGTGGTAGGACGTATTGTGAGTCCGCACGGGTAGGCACCACCCCAACTAAACCTGCCGCAATACAGTAATGCTTTCCGATTTTAAGGTTTAGGCATTCGTACTGAGACTTAGAACTTGTGTCTCAAGATGGGTTGCCAAATTTATGTTGTAGCTGCCTATGAACTCCGATAAGCACGATAACATCAAGTGAGCTCGTTCACCTGTCTATACAATTAAACAAATCAATATGTATTCAAAATACGTATGCAAGTCTTAATCCCGTTAGACACATTTAATAACCGATTGATGATTTATTTCCATATGACGACATGTTCTTCTTCAGTAGGCAAGGACTTGGCTCTGCCCCTGGCATTGCTGATGTCCATGAGCGACGGTAACCACTCACCATCAGTTGGGCCGTATGCTCGTCTGCCTAGACGGCAACAAAAAAAAAGCCAGAACGTTCACAAAATCATGTCAAATCAAGGCAAAGAGCCTACCTACTTAATAATTAATTTCTACCACAGCTAACTTTCCACACAGAAGTCAAAATGACGTAACAAATGCGCCATACTCCGAAAGGTAGGCCATTAAAGCTAATGGTTACCCTGCTGAATGATAAAATCTTGAGTGTTTCATTGAATAAATAAACTAATGTGACGAGTAGCTATCGTACAACGCAAGATATTTGACAGATGTCTGAATCTCGCTTACGACATTTTCAAGATAAGCTTGCACATATACAAGTTCCGAACAACAATATTCCTAATCTTGCGGACCGAATGGTAAATAGTTGACGTCGCCCAAAGCACATCATTTCGGATCCTCCCGATCCACACACTGCTTATAAGTACCCCAAGCACCGGTCATCGTTCTCGTCGAACCAGTCGCTTGCGACGAAGGGCTCGGCAACTAAATTAGCCCACAGATACAGCCCACTCAGTTTCTCGTCGGATCTTCTCAGTGGGTCGCGTTTCCTATCCGGTGGTAGATTCTGCGAAGCACCGCTCTTACTAGGGTTCGTGTTAGCAAAATCGTCAGGTTTGAGCCCCGTGAGCTCACCTACTAGTTAAGGTTACGCTGATGTGGTCATTCAAAAAACGTCATTCGGACCGTCAATTTACTAAGCAATATCACCTGCTCGGTGGAGAATTTTCTTCGTTATTTCCACACTAATACAAAATGTAATTTTGTGCTTTTGATCTTATTATATCAGAGGCACAATTTATTTTGTAACAACAAACGTATACTTAAGTTGCTCCTGACAAAATTAATTCGGCAATATCTATCTGAAGCGTTGCGTGGGAGCTATGTCAAATTTGTCCTGGTATTCTTCATGTTGTATTCAACATTTTGTGACGGAATATTAATTCGGAAACTTTACTAGGTTGATATGAAATACGTGGTTGTTTTAGTATAATTAAAAGACAGAGTCTTGACATTGAATAAGTAGGTTGTTTGAAAACAAATTTATTGTTTCAATCAAATTATTTGTGTGTATGAATGTTATCAGGGAAAGACGAAATATTAAGGTACCAGTTTCTCTTCTGTTTTGACCAACACAAAGTTTCTTTATTTTAGGAACCACTGACGAGTGTTACTAAACTTTTCTCTTGGAAATTCGTTGTTTTTTTTTTTAATTTCAATCTCTGAATATCATTTTCTTCTCAACTGGTTTTTGTTGCTGAATCTCCGTTTTTTTTGTAGCCTTCGATGCACTTTGTCATCGAAAATTTTTTGAGGTTACTGAAAACTACACTTCTGTTCATCCCGTTTTATTGGAAATTGTTTTCTCATAGTTGTAGGTCATCGAAAAATCTAGCGTACTCTCTCTCTGAGAAAAACTATCGCTTGGGGAAATATGAGAAACGATCACAGCACACTTGTTGGAAGTGAGCGTCAAGGATCCGTTCTAATAAAGCCGGATAAAGGTTATTTTCTTTGGTGTGATTCGGTTATGTTCGCCCAATTGCGAGATTTACGAATTACCACCTTACACCTAAGATCACAGTGTCAATATTTGAACGAACGGCCCTGAAGTTGCACAAGCGGTGTTCTCGTAAGGTTGAGCGATCATTTAATCACCACTTGTAAGGACTAATCCACTCAGAATACTCAGTGCGAGTTTTTTAACGTTTTCGATAGCATTAATTATTATTTTTTCCTACCTAAGCTGATGGTCTAGATAGATCATATCAGCGTAACCTTAACTAATAGGTGAGCTCACGGAGCTCAAACCTGTTGTTGCTAACACGAACCCTAGTAAGAGCCGTCCTTCGCAGAATCTACCACCGGATCGGAAACGCGACCCCCTGAGAAAATCTGGCGAGAAACTCAGTGGGCTGTGTCTGTGGGTTAATTTACTCGCAGAGCCCTTCGTCGCAACCGATGGATTCGACGAGAACGATGACCGGTAGCATTAAAGTTACCGCAAATTTTTATGCAGTTGGATCAGCGCCCCTAGCGGCAAACGTAAGCAAACTTTTCAACTCCATACAAATTTGAGTTTACTTTGACGCTATCGAGAACGTTAAAAACTATCACTAAGCACAGTGCACAGAACTCTACTCTGCTATTGCGCGACTCATTGTGATGTTTTTGACATCCGCGGACTTGGGGATATACTCTGTATTATTACGGACAACATTAGCGTGCTTAGTTACGCAACGTGACCATAAGAATGAAGGATTAAATTCCTCGTGGTGGATGCATTACACCCCGCCGCACATAAACAGACCTCAGGTTTTTAATTAAAGTCTCGCCTTGACCGTGCCTACCACGCCACATCTAATATTTAGGTTAACGCGTTCTCCCTCGCCCCATTACTGATTCAGTAACTATCCTATTGCGGTAGTAATCTTTTTGTTAATCGATCTCAAAAAAGGAGGAGGTTATCAATTCGACGGATTTTTTTATGTAACCTCAGAACTTATTTCTAGATTTTAAAGCTGATGCTCCTCATACGATTCCATTTTATCAGGATCTGACCAGTAGTTTTTGTGTTATCCTTAATAATGCATATTATTTATACGACATTGTTGATATTGAAATTTAAGTCCGATTTTCTTTTCCGATAAGCTATTTTTTTTATTGTCCTTGTAGGCCGACGAGCATACGGCCCACCTGATGGTGAGTGGTTACCGTCGCCCATGGACTTCAGCTTTTGTATGAATTTAGTTTTCATTGATTTACGAATTCTTATTTGTAAGAGGTAAGTAGCAATACCCGATACATTACCGACTATACGTCATTATGAACTAAAAAGTTGAAATCTTATTGGGTAGCTCCTTGATTCGATTCAGTCACATGGCTAGTTACCCTAATTACTGTACCGCAGGGTTCAAGTACTAGTCCCGGTCGGATTCAGTTTTCTTGTTTTCTTTTTATTCGTGATTATAGCGTATATGTTCTGATCTCTAGAGAAAATCTAGCCCGTAGTAAAATGTGTAATATTTACATATTAAGAATCCAGTGTTGCCTGTTATCGAAAGTCGATTTACGAGAAAGATTTTTCGAGAGAAATTGTTGATGAGCACTCTGAGTCTCCTTCTGTAGCTGCCCGGCGTCATGTGCGCAATAAGTCCACGATTGAACATAACTCTGTCTCGTAGATGTTCGACGCGAAATTCGTGTACTGTTTTATTTTTGTGTCTTATACATATAAATAATATTGGAGTGTCTGTTTGTAATATCCACTTTTTACTACATGCATATACCAAAATAACATTTTTTACAATTTTTGTCTGTCTGTCTGTTTGTTCCGGCTAATCTCTGGAACGGCTTCACCAATTTTGACGAGACTTTCACTGATAGGTAGCTGATGATATAATGAGTGACTTAGGCTAGACTTTTTTAAACTAGCTTCGCCCCACGGCGTTAACCGCGGTACGACAATAATCGCGGGTACTCACCTATCAAATAAAATTAAATCTTTACGCGAAGCGTAGCTAGGGCGGGTCGCTAGTAATTAAATAAAATACACCGAGTCTTTTTGTTTCCTTTTTAAAAATACTATCTTATAAATCCCGTATAACAGTGCGTAGATCACGCTTCCGCGATTGTCGCTTGGGCTTCAACCCATTTTTTTTTTTTTTTTTTNCGCGGTCAACACTACAACCAGACACGCGGCGCCACCCCGAGGACGCCCGACCGACGGGTCGTCGAGGCGATAGTCGACGACCAACGACGTCGGTCTCCGCGGGGGCTTCAACCCATATCTTATCCCTGTTCACCTAATTAGAACACTTACCAAACGCCAGGTAAGATGCCATTAGCATCGACAGAATGATCGGCCGGAATAACGGAAAATTGCGCATCTGGTTCGCCCAGCCGGCAACGAGCCTCATCGTGAACTGAAACAAAACAATTTATACAAAATTCTTCATATAGTTAGTGAGAGATAAAAAAAAATTAATATCCGATAACTGAGAACAAATCACGCACGGTCATTCAGCCCCAATTTAAGATTCCCTGCGTTATGGTTACCAGAAACAGATAAACATACTTCATCATCATGCTTTCCTATTACCCTCTGCTGGGGTGTAGGGCTCGAATCAAATTTTTCCATTTGTATCGGTCTTGGGCAGTCTGTTCTAGCTAAACATACTTACATACTTATATATGTTTTAATATACAGAGAATAAATACTCAGACAAAAAGTAAGCAAACCTGTTCTTCACACAATGTTTTTTGCCCTATGTGGAAATCGAACCCACGACCCGGATAATTCCAAAAAGTATTTTATTCATCTGTAACAACAATCTAGGACTGAACTCTCATATAAATAACGACTATATCTTTTATCTTATGAATAGATATGATCTAGTTTTTATTAATTCCAAAAAATCTGTAACAGACCTTGACTATATTGGCAAATAACTTACCATAAAAACTATTTAATTAAATAGTATAGTCAAAACTATTTTTTAATATATAGAGAATAAATACTCAGACAAAGAGTAAGCAAACCTGTTATTCACAAAATGTGTTTTGCCCTATGTGGAAATCGAACCCACGACCCGGGTGATTCCAAAAAGTATTTTATTCATCTGTAACAACAATCTAGGACTGAACTCTCATATAAATAACGACTATATCTTTCATCTTATGAATAGATAAGATCTAGTTTTTATTAATTCCAAAAAATCTGTAACAGACCTTGACTGTATTGGCAAATAATTTACCTACCATAAAAACTATATAGTTAAATAGTATAGTCAAAACTATTTTTACGAGTTAATCTCGCGTTTTTCATGCGCCTTATCTTAATTAATTCTGGCGTCAAACCGTCCGAAAAATCGAATCTTAGGGATTTCTCGTTTCAAGACCCCAATCTCGTATCTAATTCCCCAAACCGGTACTCAGTAATTTATTTCTTTTTTTGTAGTTGTTGCCTTGTGTAGCTCTAGTCCTTCTTTCTACATAGTTCCTACCCAAAGTACTAGCGGTGGAATGTTTTTAAGTCCTTTTTGACAATGCCTTCTCGCCTACCCTTACCAATCCTTCTTTTGATTTAAACATTTCCCCGCGTACATGAAGTAACGCTATTTATAAGTTCCTGAATAATTAAAAATTTAAAATTAGAGTAACATTTAGCCTCAAGAGAATCTGATCTGTCAAAGGTCAGGTTTTATTTTTAGGTTAATTTAGGTCAAATATAGGCGAAGACTATATTAAAATGAGTCAATTAAGACGGACTGGAATGCCCGAGAAAACGGATTAAATCTGGCCTATATAATAGTCTTAAAATGGATTTAAACTTTTCCAAGTAAATTAGGTTAGACGAAATTATTTATGATCTGAGCGTAGAAGATGTTAATGTGCCCTTTGTTTTCCGAAAACTATTTAATTACAGTTTTTTCTTCAGATTTAGTGAATCGCAGACGTGATTCCGTGACCACGAAAGCTTAAAGTTTCGAATACTGTTTTCGTTCCAAAAACCGTAAAAGTTTTAATTATTTCTAGGAATCGTGAAAATCAAAGAAAATACTAGAAGATGCTAGAAATGCTAGAAGATACCAGAAGGCGAGTCGTAGACAAATCCACGGATCCAGACAATAAGTAATGTACATAAATCATTTGAGCTGTGAATTCGTGAGCTGACCTAGGCAGGCAGGACCAAACTTCAATTAAAAAATCCATCGTCCAATTCGATCGTCAAACATAGATCGATTTTCCATCATACAATCCTACAAATAGCCTCCATTAGTGCGCCAAAAATCGACCACGAATCTTCATTTACATTCATTAAGTAATAACGCCTCTGTTTCGTTCCATTAATGAAAGACTTTAATATTGTTCGGTGCCTCCATTGTTCTTCTATTGTTTCGTGTTAGAATCCCTTTTAGTTGGTTCGCGGTCCTGCCGAAACACTTCATTTAAAATAACGTTTTCGATTGCTTTTAACGCGCTTTCCTTGTTTGGTAGTACTCTACGAGTTTATTCGTTTGTACCGAACGGATGATATTGCTCGGTAGACCGACGGTCCGAATGATGTTTTTTTTTCCCTACCTATGCTGATAGCCTTGAGAGACTAATTCAGCTTCTCGTTGTGGGTGAGCTCACGTGGCTCAAACCGGGAGTGTTGCTAACACTGGCCCTAGCAAGAGCAATGCTTCGCAGAATCTACCACCGGATCGGAAACGCGACCCACTGAGAAGATCCGGCGAGAAACTCAGTGGGCTGTGTCTATGCGTTAATTTACTCGTCGAGCCCTTAGTCGCGACGCTCGGATCCGGCGAGGACGGTGACCGGTGCTTGAAGCGGAACTTGTATATATGCAAGTTTATCTTGGAAAATTTGTAAGCAAGGTTCAGGTATCTGTCAAATATCTGGTGTTGTATGATGTCTACCCGCAACAATGTAACGGAATCTTTGAATGTCATTTACACAGGGTCTGATAGACGTCCGTTGTAAGTCTGCGGACGCATCAAAGACCTAAAACAATGCAGTCTGTTGCTTATAACCTCACTTCAATATCCTGATCAGTATCGAAAGAAAAAAAAGATGAAATTGATCTTCTAAATTATAACATATTGTTATATGAAAGCGAGCTATGTTTTCGCCATTTGAATTGTGACACTAGACTTCCTAAGTCCTAAGAGAGTCCGCGCGGGTAGGTACCACCACCCTGCTTAATTCTGCCGTGAAGCAGTAATATGTTTCAGTTTGAAGAGTGGGGCAGCCGTTGTAACTATACCTGAGACCTTAGAACTTATGTCTCCAGGTGGGTGGCGCATTTACGTTGTAGATGTCTATGGGCTCTAGTAACCACTTAACACCAGGTGGGTTGTGAGCTCGTCCACCCAACTAAGCGATAAAAAAAAAACAAAAAAAGTAATTCGAGTGGTGTATTTCCGCCGCCCACAGAAACTGAAGCCCACGTCTACGGGGAAAACTCCGGACGAGCTAATGCACGGTCTCTATAAATGCATCGTTTCACAATTTCTATCCATTAACTGATTACCGCATACAGTTCACTTAAACTCGAACAATGGGGCGTGTATTCTCGCATCCGTTAGATACTACGTCAAACAAAGTCTGTAACAATAAACACATATAACTAACAGAGTATATAGAAATAGTTCCCGAAAATGAAGAAAGTATTCCCCGAAATGAGAAAACTAAAGGACAATAAAAAATAAAAAATATTAGTAATCTATGTATTTTGCGTAGCACGCAATGGAATGTAATTAAAAATAAACTGACAGGTGAAATCTATGGTCTCGTGTGTATGAGGCCGCGTGGCGGGGCTGCCAGTCATTTCCACGATCCAATAAGGGTTCACGAATTTTAAATACATTTAAACGACACGTATTAATGCAAGAGGCAATGAATAGTGTTTCGGTAGCTAACTTTTTTTTTTTTATTGCTTAGATGGGTGGACGAGCTCACAGCCCACCTGATGTTAAGTGGTTACTGGAGCCCATAGACATCCACAACGTAAATGCGCCACCCACCCATCTTGAGATATAAGTTCTAAGGTCTCTAGTATAGTTACAACGGCTGCCCCACCCTTCAAACTGAAACGCATTACTGCTTCACGGCAGAAATAGGCAGGGTGGTGGTACCCACCCGCACGGACGCACAAGAGGCCCTACCACCAGTAATTACGCAAATTATAATTTTGCGGGTTTCATTTTTATTACTCGATGTTATTCCTTCACCGTGGAAGTCAATCGTGAACATTTATTGAGTACGTATTTCATTAGAAAAATTGGTAACCGCCTGAGATTCGAACACCGGTGCATCGCTCAACACGAATGCACCGAACGTCTTATCCGTTAGGCCACGACGACTTCAACATAGAATCGAAGGTTTTTTTTTTAAAATCTAAATCACGCTAACGCCATTTTAACAGTATGTAAGTACATTTACAATTTTCGACAAAAACAACAAAGAACAAAAACACCCGCTCGGCAAAAAAAATCCTCATTCATGTTAATTAAAACTTTTTACGATTTGGGTATTTGTTTAATTTTCTGAGATTCTAGAATATGCTAGAAATCGAAATATCGGAAATTGTAAAATTAACGGGATTAAAAGAGATTTAACTGTACACTGTTTTTTTCTACAGATTAGTAAATTAACATAAAGGTTCGGGACCGTTCAAGGTCATCGTGGACTTCAGAGGCGACAGGATCTATCGATCCGGCGAGCAAGGTCACGGCCGCGACCAGACGGTTTGATCACTGATGGAGGTGTTATCGCGATTAAAGATATCGGATCGGCAAATGTACAGAAGAATGTACAGGAAGAAAGTATAATAAAACTCAGTCAAAGTATTGAGATGACATATTAAACATGGGCGAAATTGCGAAATATGCAAAAATATTTTTTTTTATGTTTAGATTGTAACTCAAATCAAGATTTATCATTGTTTAAATTTGAGTTCTTACATATTTTAAACTAGCGACTCGCCCTCGCTTCGCTTCGGAAACATTAAATTTTATTATTGATAGCTGAGTCCCGCGATGTTACCCGCGTTTATTGTCGTACCGCGGATGACACCGCAGGGTGAAGCTAGTCTAAAAAAAGTAGCCTAAGTTACTCCTTATATCATCAGCTACCTCTCAGTGAAAGTCTAGTCAGAATCGGTCGAGCTGTTCCAGAGATTAGCCGGAATAAACAGACAGACAAAAATTGTAAAAATTGTTATTTTACCGTACCGTAATGTCTAGATTTGTATATTGGAGTGGTTGGACAAACAATTTTATTTAGGGAACCTGCATTTTTTTCTCAGAAACAGATGAGATTCCGGTACAGATCCGTATACTTCCAATAACCCATGGATAATTATTTGAAAGCTTGTAGTAGTAGTAGTAGTAGTAGTAGTAGTAGTAGTAGTAGTAGTAGTTGAAAGTGTATGCGAGTTTTTTTTTAATTTTCCCTACCTATTCGCTAATAGCTTAAGAGGCTATTCTACCTACGCCCGGACGGGCAGGTAAGTTTACGGGCTCACCTGAGAGAATTTGTTAACACCAGCCCTAGCAAGAGCTGTGCTTCGCAGAATCTACCACCGGATCGGAATCGCGACCCACTGAGAAGATCCGGCGAGAAAATCAGTGGGCATACCTAAATAGCGTTTATAATCGTGTGAACAACTCACGAATACCTCAAAATTAGTATATGCAAATAAAAAAAATTATTACACACAGAAACGATCGAAGCGACGATAAAACAATAATTTATTAAACATGAAAACAGATATTCGGATCGTAAAAAGCTACTCATTATTTAGTACAGCGCTAAATAACGATCAGTGTATAAAGTTGAAAGCATTGAAAAAAAAAAACAACAGAAAGAAATATGTCAACGTTATAATCTCGAACATTCCAGTTTGATAGCAAAATTAAATGGAAACTGAAGAAGAGCTATCTGGTTACCGAAGTTCAACTACATAGTTAATGTGTTTATTTTATCGCTTCTTTTAGGTTCCTTGTTTTGTAAATTATTTAGTCTAACTATGTATACATATTATTTAGGATTGGTAAGAATGGAAAGTATGAAAAGAGTGTGGAACGGAGCGTTAGGATATGAGTGAGAGAATACGGTAAGAAAAGGAAAAAAGAATAACAGAGAACAGTAAGATGGCGAAGACAATTGAATGAGCTAGGCTTAAAAAGGTGCCAGATAATTTTTAATTATTATGATAAACGAGGTTTTGAATAAGAAGAATAAAAGTGCATTCATGAACAACTTCGACGATGAACCAATAAATTCGTGTAAGATTTTTTTTAATTTCACTTAATCCATTAAATGAAAATGAATGTCAAATTTTGAACATCACTAAATTTCCTTCTTGTGAAATCGCGTCAGCTCTTCAGGATTCGTTCCGTTCTGGAAGGTCGTAAGCACCGAATGACGTCAATCACGCAGTCGAAAATTGAATTTGAACTCCAGTTCTCTAAAGATAAAGACTGCTACTGCACACCACTATAGCTTACGATCGAACGCATCGCATAGGATTTAGTATTTTATAAATTGAAGTCATGAGTGGATGAACTCCTTCATCGCATGCAATTTCTAAAAATAGACTTTAAACCTAAAATAGACTTTAAGGTCTAATATGGTTTATGGGCACATAGCACCTTTATTCAATATAAAAACTCAAAAATCTTAAAAATGGTACTTAACCCCTTCATCCACTTATGTCTTCAATTATTGTCTCTAAAATGTGAGAAACAAAGAAATTACCTTGTTTAAATTTCGAACGCCATTCTACGGCCATACATATTTGAGTTAACTTTTACGCTATCGAGAACGTTAAAAAACTATTACTAAGCACACTGCTTGTAGTTTTCGTTCGTCTGCTTCACATGTCCCTAACGCTTATTGTTCTTGATGATAATTTCAATATATTAAATACTAGCGACCCGCCCTCGCTTCGCTTCGGAAACATTAAAACACACATGAAACCAAAAAAATAAAATATTTTTTTTTTTTTAAAAAGTAGCCTATGTTCATCAGGGACAATGTCGGCTTCTAATGGAAAAAGAATTTTTCAAATCGGTCCAGTAGTTTCAGAGCCTATTCGAAACAAACAAACAAACAATTATTTCCTCTTTATAATATTAGTATAGATAGTCTCGTGGTAGTATTAAAGTTGAAATAAGAGTAAAATTCTACAAATATTTACGTATCTGTCACTCATACACAACAGACTTTCACGATAAAAGGAACAATACCCGGTGTGGTTACGTCAATTGGATAGATTGTGCATACTAATTTTCCTGACTGATTATGCTTGCATAATATGTTGTAGCCACAGATGACGTCACGATGAAAGTAAAATAAGAATAATGAGTTGTTCCAGACTGTGACCCGTGCACAGTGATGTCTATATCTATGTGAACAGGACGGCGAATCGATCCGTCCACTGACGTCATAGCCTTTACGCCTACATATGCTTCTGTTTGTTACTGGAGCAGGCCTTAAAAATACCTGCAGTCTATTTTGAACTTTAATTCCCTAGTCATAAAGTGATTCCATGGCTATTTGGTTTAAGCGAAATTTAAAACGCGACATTTGTCTTTTTAATTAAAGCTCCGTTTTATTTGGTATTAGTATCGACAATTTGATGTTTATGTTCACGTCATTCCAATCGCAAAAGAAGTTTTTTGTTATGATATTTTATCCAAATTTTAAACTTTAAATGGCTCTCCTGTGAAGTTGCCTAAGCCAAAACGTCGCTCAAAACAAATAGCCCTTCACCCTTTTTTTATTGCCCCTGTATGCAGACGAGCATACGGCCCACCTGATGGTGAGTGGTTACCGCTGCCCATGGACTTCAGCAATGCCAGGGGCAAAGCCACGGCGCTGCGTATTGCTTGAACCCCCTCCCTCGATATTATACTTAAGCTGTAAATATATATTAATTGTATATTTGTATTTTCTTTAATAATGTGTGAAAAGGTTTGTTCTATCTTGGTCAATGTTGTTAATAAGGGTATATCTTAACATACCTGTTGTATTATTTTCAGAATTTGTGTACATAAAACTGTTACCTGAAAGAGATCGCTTTTAGCGATAAAACCGCCTATTGTACAATCATACCTACCTGTTGACTGTTTTTGAATGTTAATTGTGTTGATATGTCATAAAGTATCTCTCTCTCTCTCTCTCTCTCTCTCTCTCTCTCTCTCTCTCTCTCTCTAAGAGAGAAATAAGACGACCACTTGATGAAGTCAATCAAAGCTTATGTGTTACGACACCAACGAAAACATAATAAATCGCTTAGCCGTGTTGAATAAGGAATTATAAATGTGTAAAAGTTTCTTGGGAACACAACGACAAAAAAGTAATCTGACTTAGAACTCGTTTGTACAGCATTGAACACTTCAGTCAGTCCAATTAACGCCTCGGCTAGAGACGCTTCCCCGGTACTAATTGTTCGCGAGAACTTCTGCGTTTGTCGTCATTATAATTACATTACAACCGGGAGTGCTTCTTCCACAGTCGAATTCGAAAAACAATAAAATTACGACGACCAACTAAGTTGTTACAGCTGTCAGACTCGCAGCGTTTCTACAAGTGTTTTAAATGTTCTTAACAATTAAGTTTACTTTAAATTTAAATCTGTGGTATCTTCTTTTTTTTACCTAAACTGATAGCTTTGAGAAGCTATGTCAGGGTAACCTGACAAGTAGGTGAGCTCACGGGGCTCAAAACTGACGACGTTGCTAACACTAACCTTAGCAAGAGCAGTGCTCTGCAGAATCTACCATTGCATCGGAATCACGACCCATTGAGAAGATCCGGCGAGAAACTCAGTGGGCTGTTTCTATGGATAATGAGGCCGTAGTCAATACTCATTGTTTCTCACATTACCACCCAACCGCGCGCGTTTACAATACGTCTTACCACCAATCATCACGGAAATTTATAAATCTCTATATATAAAAATGAATTGCTGTTCGTTTGTCTCGCTAAAACTCTAGAACGGCTGGGCCGTTTTGGCAAATTTTGATCTTGAATGATTTGTGGAAGTCCAGAGAAGGTTTAAAAGGTTTAAAACAAATATGAAAATGCTCGGAATTAAATAAAAATAACAATTTTGATTTTCCTATGATGTCCCCCCCATCGGATGGATTCCTTTTATTTTAGGTCTTTTATTTATCGATTGAGGCACTACGACGTCTGCCGGGTCAGCTAGTTAGAAATAAATATAGCCGCCTCCGTGATTTGAGCACCGTTTCGGAGGATAAAGACAAAGAGAAGATCTTCTTACACCGAGCTGGTGAATTTACTCGGTAGACCGACAATTCTATAATTATTGTTCGCGACTTGTAGATATATAATAATATGTAAACTTATCTTAAAACTGTCGTGTTCTATGATGGCTGCCCGCTACGACGTGTTCATAGCTTCTTTCAATATGAGTACATTTTACGCCTTATTCTTTACACATCACTGAGATTATTATTTAATAGACAAGTACATTTTTTATTGTCCTCGAAGCGATGAACCAATTTCACATTCATCATCACCATCATCGTCGTCATCATAGTCGGTTACTCTTGGCAGAGCAGTCGTGGTTATGTGGAGTCCTTGTTTATTAAATCCTTAACGCTGTTCTCCATAATTTGTGTGGCTTGACGCACGCACTCGTTAACCGGTTTTTGATAATGATTTTCACTTGATCAGTCCAGCGCATTCATTTCACATTGGACGTGTTTTTCAAGTGAAATTTCATTGGGCGCGTTGAGAGGAAAATTTAACTCGCGGCAGATTCGTTACGGCTAGAGAGAAGAGATACAATTTAGGAAGAGCGAGAGTGAGAAAATAGACCGAGCGTCTCGCGAACTACTCGACCGTGGAGAGAGGGAAGAGACAAAGGAAGCTAGGTTATTTCTCTTATACACAGCACTCCCTATATCAAGAGAAATTTGATTGAAGGACCGAAAATGAAGAAAACCACATTACTACACACCGCAAAAGAACTTTTACGTGCGCAAAGTTGCAAGCGTACCATACATTTTTTAACACGAATGTTTGTAATTAAGACACCATACGATTTGGTTACACGAATCATAAATAATCGAATAATGTGACACAAAGAACTCGGCACGTAGCTCGCTTCGTTCACTTACAAAACCTAACAATTAGTTGTGACAATTACAGTCTCATATTTGACACTCAAAGCGACAGTATAGGATGGATGGTGATAGCTTGTCTCGAAGGCTCTCAACCACTTATTTTCATTTGTGGGCTGTGTGTTTAGTGAGCGAAGAACAGCGGAGAGCCGATGTAATAAATTACTATACGAGTAATTTGTATGCACAATGTGAATAATAGGAACTGCTTAAAGCTTGCGTTAGCAGAGGAACAGAATAGCAGTAATTAAATAAGTACGTGAAGCAAAAACTTTGTATCCCTTTTTACGAAAATTGCGAGGACGGAGGAGTATGAAATTTTCCACACTTATAGAGAATATAGAGAAAAAGTGCACAATGCTAATATTTTTTTTAAATAATACATAAAAGATACATTAAATCAATAAAGAAAACATTACACACTACATACCATGTATTTGACGCACACACGCATGCATACTATTTATTGTCAAAGTTTTGTTCTTGGCGTCTGTGGTCAAATTGAGAATAGAATATGATTTGTCTTTGTTAATATTTTTTATAGTGTAGTCTTGGCAAAATTTGTGATTATAGAGTTATAAAATACAATCATAATAGTGTACAAACTTACAATTCCAATTAATTATAGTCGAATTACGACTACTGCGGGACCTCTAGTAGCAGTAATTGTTTCAAGGGACTGTGATTTTTTTTAAGACAAAATCCGATCACGTTTCCACTTATACTATAAAATCATATATTTAAATCTTATGTGAAGGCAGACATGTCGTAAAACTCCGAAAATACAATATGAGAGAGTTTATTCTAGAATTCCGACGTAAAAATGTGTAGAGGCCACCATCAGCTTACCTCGAATAAACAGCGGAATTATCATTGAAATCCAAAGTCTCCCCATATGCGTATCGATCCTGATGATATAGCGCTTTTTTATTGCCCTTGTAGGTAGACAAGCAAACGACCCACGTTATGGTGATTTTTTTATTGCTAAGAAGGGTAGACGAGCTCACAGCCCACCTGGTGTTAAGTGGTTACTGGATCCCATAGACACCTACGACGTAAAGGCCTTATAAATGAGATATGAGTTTTAAGGTCTCAGTATAGTTACAAACGGCTACCACATCCTTCAAGCCAAAACGCATTACTGCTTCACGGCAGAAACAGGCAGGATGGTGGTACCTACCCATACAGACTCCCAAGAGGTCCTACCACTAGTAATTATGCAAATAAAAATTTTGCGGGTTTGGTTTTTATTACACGATGCTATTCCTTCACCGTGGAAGTCAATCGTGAACATTTGTTGAGTACTTCATTAAAAAAATTGGTACCCGCCTGCGGGATTCGAACACCGGTGCATCGCTACATACGAATGCACCGGACGTCTTATCCTTTAGACCACGACCGTCGCTTATGGACGTCAGCAATGCCAGGGACAGAGCTAAGTCGCCGCCTACATGTCATAGCGCTCGGGAAACATTTCTTTTCTATATTCACCTTATATCTTATATCTTTAAACGAGCAATTCTTGTATCTTGTATATGTATAATCTGAATCTCGAAAACGGCTCGACGATTTTCATAAAATGTAGTATACAGAGGATTTCGGGGGCGATAAATCGATCTAGCTACGATTTATTTTCAGAAAACGTTGTTTTATTCGGGTTTTCAATAATCTACTTTATCGACTTAAACATAACTTTTTTTTATTGAAAGAAAATAACATATAATATAATATAATATCAATATGTAATTCGTATTTAAATATTATATAATTTATAAAAAACACAATTTATCAACAACAAAAAAAAACCCAGCAAAGCTCGGCCATCCGGTCATTAGGTTTGAAGTCGTCGTGGTCTAAAGGATAAGACGTCCGGTGCATTCGTGTGTAGCGATGCACCGGTGTTCGAATCCCGCAGGCGGGTACCAATTTTTTTAATGAAGTACTCAACAAATGTTCACGATTGACTTCCACGGTGAAGGAATAACATCGTGTAATAAAAACCAAACCCGCAAAATTATTATTTGCGTAATTACTGCTGGTAGGCCCTCTTGGGAGTCCGCACGGGTAGGTACCAACACCCCGCCTATTTCCACCGTGAAGCAGTAATGCGTATCGGTTCGAAGGGTGGGGTAGCCGTTGTGACTATACTAAGACTTTAGAACTTATATCTCAAGGTGGGTGGCGCATTTACGTTGTAGATGTCTATGGGCTCCAGTAACCACTTAACATCAGGTGGGCCGTGAGCTCGTTCATCCATCTAAGCAATAAATAAAAATAAATAAAAAAAACCTCTAGTTCTACGAGTATAATAATGCGTGTGTTCCTTTGACTACAGAAAATTAGTTTAGTATCATTAATCCCCCGTACACATGTCACGGCTTTGTTCTATTCCCTGAGGCCGTGAGCCAATTATAGTATTGACTAATTGTTATCGAGTTTTTATTCATATAGTATTTACCTAGTATGTATACCTAACTATATAATATGGAGTATGAATGAATAAACAATAAATATTTAATTGTGTTTCTGTGATGTAATAACAAAACAATATTTAAAGCCGGTTAATCCCTTTTAAAAATAATATTAAAAATTAAACAGTAAGCAGTATTAATAAACTAAATAAAACTGAATTCTCTTTTTTACTGAATGTCAGACTTCACTACATGATACTGAATTACAATGAAGAAAAATCCTTTTTAAAAACTAAAGAGTTTTAAATAATAAAGGTTTTTCTTTATACCTATATCACACAACCATCGTTTCCTAATAACCAATTATAATGGGTTAACTAATCCACACTGAACAGATAACATGTAATGTTTGTTGTTACAAAAAATTATAATAATATAGTATTTATTTTCCAAGTTTAAGGTGGGTGGCGCATTTAAGTTGTAGATGTCTATGGGCTCCAATAACCACTTAACACTAGGTGGTCTGTGAGCCCGTTCACCCATCTAAGCAATAAAAACAAAAAAACAAAAAAAATCTTATACATCTAACGGCTTCGGCTTCGTTCGCTATCCGCTATGTAATGTATTACAACCTTTACATGTAGATGTTAACAATTGAGTTAATGTTCTAACGGAAATAAGTACATTTTCTAACGTCGACGTGGCAAGAGAGATAATCACATCAGGCGTCGTGATGAGAACGATGTCACTGTTAGACTTGTAGATATTTTACAAGCTTTTGCCCGCGACTCCGCCCGCGTGGAATAGCTACTTTGGCATAACGCTAAATTTTACCCCCCACTTCATTTACGTAGAAAGTGTAAATATTTTTGAATTATAGAATGTTAAGGAAGTAAGGTGTAACCACTTAACACCAGGTGGGCTGTGAGCTCGTCCACACATCTTTGCAATAAAAAATAAAAATAAACTCACTCTTCCGCTTTATAATATTAAAAGAATAGATATATTCTGGAAGTTTGAGTATTGTCATTTAACTAACATAGGTTTTCTGTGGTCTAAATAGATATGGATGAGTCATATCGATCTCAGAGCTAGCGCGGCCTTTAATTCGGAACATAAAGTCAAAGTTACATTGAAATTCCAGCTATACACGTAAACATATGCAGAGTATTAAGCGGTAGGCAGCGGCTTGGCTCTGCCCCTGGCATTGCTGAAGCCCATGGGCGACTAAACACTCACAATCAGGTGGGCCGTATGCTCGTCTGCCTACAAGGGCAATATAAAAAAAAACAATAATATCGAGGCGTGAAAGTCAAATTAGTTTAAGCGACATTTTTCTCAACTTCACAGGAGAGCCATTAAAAGTTTAACATATGGAAAGAATATTATAACAAAAAACTTCTTACTATAACTATAACAAAAAAAATTGAAGTTCAATTAAAAATATCTACCTGTTGATGCTAATACGGCGCATTTACGTTGTAGATGTCTATGGGCTCCAGTAATCACTGAGCACCAGGTGGGCTATGAGCTCGTCCACCCATTTTAAGCAATTAAAAAAAATACAAAATAAAACGCACCCTTAATTATAAAGATAAAAGTCGCGTATTTTTTTATTTCTTGAGCGTATTAAGCGAAATGTCGCTTAAACTAAATAGCCTTTAACTCGTCGTTATGTTTCATTTGCGACAATATTAAGCAGCACCTATTATCAATGCGTACGAGCACAACCCACAAAAGTAGGTATTCATGAAATAATGCAGTCATAAATGATTTTTTGTTCATTTTAAAATCAATCTACTCTAACCGCCTACCGTAGTAAGTCGTAGCGGCTGGATCTGCTACGCTTCGTAGAGCATGAAATCGAGAAATAAAAAGCTTATTTCGAAGCTACGCACCGTTGTGTGTCACGAAAATCACAATCTATTTTTGCGAAATTAAAGCCTATTAACTTCCATTAGCCTAAAGAATTCAAATAAATTATCGAATCGGAAGCCAGTCGATCAATAAATGATATACTATAATAAATAAACAAACTTTATAGTGTATTAGGACAAATAACAGTGCAAAAAATATAAGTTATGATTCCTTGAATTATAAACACAAGGCTGCGTATATACTAGATACACAGCTTTATTTTTATTTTTTACAAATTCAAATAACTTGCTAAAAGTAAAGAAAAGTACTCACCGGTTTGTTTCGCACTCAAGTGACAATGAAATATTATTTTTATTAGGAGTTTAAAGTTATTTAAATATAGAAGTTGTAGGTTTTTATTAGCGTCCGATTTCGAGTGTACCGAATCAGCGGTTAGCGCGCGAACTCGTCCGACCCGTTCGAAGCAAAGGCGACATCTGACAAAGCCTATATTTGGCGCCCCAGTCAGCCCCAAGAGACTGATGAGGGTTGTTTTTAAATGGCTCACACAGTGGTCTATTATCAGATTTTTTGTTTTAAATTTAAATCTTTCTAAGCTCCTGCAGATCTGTCTCTTTGATTTGATTAAAAACTGTTTTCAATAACCTTTCTAAAAATTTAAGGGTGCCGCATTTTTTTTTTTCACAAAAATATATACTATTTTTAAGGAAAGTTTTTTAAATCACGTTTGGTAATTGCAAAACGTGTGTAATTTCTATTTTAAGAAGTTTTGAGTTATTAAATAATACTGGTGCTGCTAATCATCAAAACATTGAATGTATCAATGATAATTAGAAACCCATGCATTATATATTAATTTATATTTTTTTTATCATTCCTCTAAAAGTAGATTAAAAATAATTCCTCAAAATAACAAGGTGACAATCTACAGCTACATAAGTATCAATGAATGTATAGTCTTTCAAGCATGCGCACTAACTACCCGGCGCCATACTTTATCAATGGGCCGGCCATGTTTTGACGTCATCAACATGGCGACGTTTTATGTAATGTTTGTTTTCGTTCGCGGCAATTTCATGAGAATGCAGACCGCCAGCCAGTTGTTTGAGTTCCCTGATTAAATATTTCTGGGGTACACAGTTGGAATTGTTTGTCGGCTGTTTTTTTTGTGGACCTGAATATAAAATGCGTTTTTATTTTGATGAATTAAATTTTCGTCTACTTATAGTTTGCCGCCATTTTTTTATTCCAAATTATTCGAAGACTATGTAACAAAAAAAGCTAAAATAAGAATTGTATTTTGATTTTGTTCCGGTTAGGTAGGTGTATAAAAACATCAAAGTGGCCGTGTGTCAAATGTGGTTGAATTAAAATAAATAACTACTATATTTTTATCTTGTAGAGTAGATTGTTATTTTCTACTGAAACTGCACTCACTGTCTTGAACAAAACATCTTTATCACACCTCTATTCATATATTGTAATAATCGTCGTGGCCTAAACTAAAAGATAAGACGCGCGGTGTGCTCATATGAGCAATGCGAATGTGCCGGTGTTCGAATCCCGCAGACAGGTATAAATTTTTCTAATGAAATACGTATTCAATTGGCTTTCACTAATGTGAATGTCGTATTTCCACTATGCTATGATATCGTGTAATAAAAATGTATCCTGGAATTTTTTTAGTTGCATTTCAACTTTGTTCGTTGTTATCAGTCGTAAAAGGCGGGCAGGGAAGACTGAAGATGTTTCCCAAGGGGATTGGCCGCATCCACTTTGTGAAGTCTAAGCCTTCCGATAATCGCTTAACATGCTCCCCATCCGGGAGTAGCTAGAATAGCCTCTTAGTTTATAACGAATAGATAGGTAAAAAGCATGTTATGAAAAATATAAAACCAAATAATAGGAACTACTCAACGTACTTTCATATAAAATAATTGGGAACAAATCACGCACGGTCTCATTTTTCCCCAAATTAGTATTGCCTGTGTATGTATGTATACATACTTATATACGTTTAAATATAACAACAATATCTATATCTATACTAATATTATAAAGAGGAAAGATTTGTTTGTTTGTTTCGAATAGGCTCCGAAACTACTGGACCGATTTGAAAAATTCTTTTTCCATTAGAAGCCGACATTGTCCCTGGTGAACATAGGCTACTATTTTTAAAAAAAAATTATTTTATTTTTTTGGTTTCGTGTGTGTTTTAATGTTTCCGAAGCGAAGCGAGGGCGGGTCGCTAGTAGATAATAAACACCCAGACAAAGGGCAAACAAGCCTGTTCATCACACGAAGTTTGTCCAATGTGGGAATAGAAACCACGACCTTCGGCACAACAATTAGATGCGCTAGCTATTGCACCACCGAGTCAGTCATATAAAAAAGATTTTTCGCCTTAAACGGGAAACAGCCTACGTACGCCGATTTTTCTCAAAACCATCTTTGCATCAACTAACTTGAAACTCTTTCAAACCATTCAATCCCGTTTTTGCAGGATAGCCGTCGGAGCCCCGTGGTTCGACAGGAACATCGACCTGTACGACGATCTGGACCTCGAGTCCATTAGTAAGTACATATCTACAGTCAGCATCAGTCGGCATTTCAATAAAGCGGCACAACACGAGAACCTTCACACGGTGCTTTTAAGTACCTCAAGCACCGGTCATCCTTCTCGTCGAACCCGTCTATTGCAATGAAGTAAATTAACCCACAGACACAGCCCACTGAGTTTCTCGCCAGACCTTCTCAGTGGGTCGCGTTTCCGATCCGGTGGTAGTTTCTGCGAAGCACTGCTCTTGCTAGGGTTCGTGTTAGCAACGTCATCAGGCTTGAGCCCCGTGAGCTCACCTATTAATTCGGCAAATCTAGAATAACCCCTCGGGATTACTAGAATAGGCTACACAATTACCACAGTCTCGAATGTCATGCATTACTCGACCGAATGGACACAACTGGCGTAAAATATAATTTGCGTTAATCACTGGTGGTAGGGCGTCGTGTGAACACCTAATTATTATTAATTCATGCCTAAGTAATGCCTAATTCTGTCTCATTATAGAACTGATACTTAGAACTCATGTCTCAAGGTGGGTAGCGGAATTTGCGTTGCTGATGTCTATGGGCTGCAATAGCCCCTGAAAATCAAGTGGGACGTGAGCTTGTCTATCTATTTAAGGTATAGAAAAAATGCCAAAACCTAAAATATATTATAATCGTGCATATCAGCTTTATACCTATTACGCAAAGGAGTTCCATATTGAAACGAATGCTAAGTAGGCTTTGTAAAAGCTAATTGAGGTATTTGACTACCCTCGACTTGATTGATATCTGCTAACCGACTTGCCTATTTCTGTTTTTTTTTTTTTTTTTTTTTTTTTTTTTTTTTTTTTTTTTTTTTTTTTTTTTTTTTTTTNTTTGTCGGCAGATGTACCACGAACACAGAAACAACAAAAGGAAACAAGACAAATAAAAACTTCCAGAAAGAGCACTTAGTCGGCAGATGTACCACAAACACAGGCCGCGCGAACAATGGCCGGGCTAACAAAAGCCGGGCGAACAAAGACCGGGCGATCGAGTGGACGATGAGCACGTCCGCACGTGACGGGTGCCTCTATCGGAATGAGGCTATTTCTGTTGTTATATACTCTACAGTACACAGATAAATCTAAAAATATCTTAAATTATTTATATTTTTGAGGCCCTGGATTTGTAAAAGTGACCATCATATCACGAGACTTTGATGTTATATTCTTCGTATTATTGTTTTTGACTTTTAGGAAATAAATTAGGATGTACAAAAAACCGAATTCTTCGTTATTAAATGCATTATTATTAACGTTGAGCCACAACGATTTAATTACGATTAAAACACAAATATTTACGAGAAAATCTTTTAGCAACTTCATTGGATCTAATTAATAACAATGCAACTTCTCAAATATGCATTTCAAAAACTTAATTGAAAAGTATCTGTCTCTTTCTATCTTACCCGAAACACAACACGACAGATCGAGATAAAATCAGCCCTCTTGTAACATACCCCTTGGCCTAAGGGTCACGAACAAGCGCGCTTGCGCGAATCAATACTGCTGACTCTACTAGAAAAATTTAACATCTACATTCTCCTTATTGTTCAAAAACCGTTGCTGGCTTACTTGTGAACCCTCATTCCTCAAGCGATTCAAAAACGTTAATGTATTAAAAACTATTAAAGTAATGGTAATTTCCATGTGGTTTGTTACTTTGGTGGTGTGAGTTTCGCGCTTGCGTTTCGCATCCCAGTATCAAATCGCGGACAAGTGGATGAGAGTTAAGAGTAAAGTGCATCCATTTTGTGTAAAAAAAATCGTTTAAATTAGAAATACAAGTGAGTTTATGTTTAATTCGTTTTTTATTTTGAAATAGATATTTTGTAGTTCGAATGGAATAAGTTGGCCTTATTGGTTTTGAATGATAATAGTTTATTTTCTTTTTTTTTCAATATAACTTTATAACTGATAGGTCATATCGAATAAGCAAAGGAATCATAAAATAAAACGTCCATTTTATTTTACATCCGTCATGATATTAGAATATCACAACTTCACAATTCGATATGCGACCTCGATATCTTTAAGTTGATTAAATTATTGCTACATTTTATTAGGACTTTTTATCTTTAAAGATTACAGATTTTGACATGATATAAACGACAACTTATGGTTTTGGACTTTTTTAGCACCTAAATTTTTATTATTATAATTTTTTCAAAAATCGTAACGAAATAAATGACTAATATATTGTAATTGTGTATTATTTCAAGATGGCGTGCGGTACAGAGTGCCTGTCTCTGGGTCCACCACCAGATTCCATATTGCACATGCCACCTCCTCCATTGCCAGCATTCTTAGCCAGTGCTGCCAACCTCACCCCACCGTGCAGAGCATCCAAATGTCCTCCACAATCGAACAACGAAGACCACTCCATGTTTCCAGGAGTTGAGTACCATGAACTGCCCAGACATGGTAAGACGAAATTAAATTAATTATCTGTTGAGACCGGAAGTTACAAATAAATATAGTTAGGGGTTTTGATCAATCTTCGAATTTTAGCTCACACAATAAACCCTTCGTGTAAAAAAATTATATCGGATATTAAAATTGAAGTCATAGCCCAAAAAAGAACATAGCTGAGACATATCTCAAGTCGGATGGCGCATTCAAGGCATCGCCGGCAATCAATACATTTTTCACCAGATTCTGATCTTCTCCTGACGTTTGATAACTTTCAAACATTCGTGTTGCTCTGTTGATACCGGCACGTGTTGAATATTTAGTGTACTTTCTATGTTTTGGTACGCTAAATAAGTCGCTCTAAGAATGCGTACACATGTGTCAAATACTAAAAAACCTTTATTTTGTTACCACTGTGATTATATATTTAATTCAGAATTTTTATAACTGATTCATATGTATACTTAAATGATAAGTCTCATATTCGGAATGGCTGTGACGTCATCATTTCAAAGATTGACCTAATATTAATAATATTATTCTGTCTGTTGATATTAGTACTTTGCCTTCCACGTTTTTTTATTTGCAAAAGGCAAATAGGCAGAGGCAGAGGCATCGAGGCAGATTGTTTTTAGACGATTTTTTGGAAAGTATAGAAGTCTTATATTTTTAAATCACAACGTAGATGCTATTACTAATTTAGTAAAGTAAGATTGAATGCTCCATTGTATTAATACCATTAGTGCCCAACACTTCAAACCGGGAAATTCATGGTTGGTTTAATTCAGACATTATTAGTCTATCTGCGGTACGAGCTAGCTGGTTAAGTAGAAAAATAACTAAGATTACTGCTTCTATCAGCGGCGTATGAGACAGAGACGAAAAAGAATTTCAAGGTACAATTTCAGAACCCGCCAGCGGGGACGACACGTGGTTCCTGGTTTTGATCACGTGCTGCATCGCGGTACTGTGCATTGCTGCTTTACTGGCACTCTTCCTGCTCAAATGTAGAGAGTAAGTAGATTTAAAATAAACCGGAAAAACCATTTCACTGAAATGATTTTTCCAGTTACGTTTCTATTTGGGAATTATCAACGTCGGTCGTAGATATCAGCAAGGTTAGAGTGCGCGAATCACAGCAATATCTGAAATTGTCACATAGTAGCTGTCACTTAACACTGTTAATAGCATTGACGAATAATGCCCATGAATCACTGGCTCTTCAATCTGCATGAACTAAACGCGATTACAGCCTCTTCGAGTTACGTCCTCGTCCTTGCGCAGTAAATAGTAATTTTTCCTGCAAATTTCGTATACTCGTGGTGAAATAAGCTGTGTGAGCCGCAATGGAAGGGAACACTAGTTCCTAAATGACGTTGTTTTTTACGCCATATAACGGTACCATTTATGGAAGCCACGAGTAGGTATCTAATTACTTAATCTAATTCGGTTTTCAGGGCTCGTGGTGGCTGCAAAAGTGGTACAGCGAAAGCCAGTGGCTCCAACGCATTATACGGTGGCCCGGCTCTAGATTCACGAGTGCTGTGGGCGGCCCTCACGCCGAGAGGCACGAGACACTTTGTCGCCGACACTTACCCGCACGACGATACGGAGGACCACCACTACGAGTGCGTCGAACCCCCTCTCTACAAACTCGGCCCACCCGAAGACTTGGCCATCACCCGTCACTTCAACGTTGAATACGAAGACCCGGCGCCCCTGATAGAAAATTACAGCGATAGAGCTGAGGACTACTTCCGTAACGGTATCGAGACGCTGCGCAGAACGAGACCGCTCGTGTCATCGCCAACCAGGATCGAACGCCCCAACTTGCCTCCTCTGAACCTTCAGCCGAGGACCCTGCGCCGCGCGCCCCACTCCCGCCGCGTTAGCGACGCTAATAATCCAGAGAAGTCGGCCATCTGAACCGAGAGTGGCGCGGTATTCTCCGTCGCCGATACAACAGAAATCGATTACGATTGGCAGTCGATTGAAAATTCGAACGTTGATCGTCTCGTTTAACAACCGTACTATTGACTCTTGTTTCACTGAGTGTAATGCTTTTTTAGTTTTGAAAAATCGTCGTCGAAATCTCTAGTAGTTCAGTGATTAACATTCGTTCATAAATACTAAAATGCTCTTTACGGTAATTGTGTGTTTATGTAAATATTGTGTATGCACTTATTAAGTATTCCTAGTCTGTGTGGTGAACAGTACAATGTGCTTAGTGCGATTTGTATGGAGTTGGAACCGCGCCCTTAGCGGCAAACGTAAGGTAACTGTCCCAGCTCCATACAAATTTGAGTTAACTTTTACGCGATCGAGAACGTTAAAAAACTCGCATGAAACACACTGTACAATGTAAATAGTACTTCGGGGGAAGTGTATTGTATGTAATTTAACATAACAAATACCTATTATTAAATCAATAAATATTCCAAAACTAGTGAGCAGCTGTATCTAGTCTAGTTTCTAGTCTGTAAGCACAATTTCTAGTCATCTTAGTACCTACTTGCGAATTTAGAGGTAATTATAGGTATAGTCCACTGTGTATTTTATTGAAAATCAATTCCACAATTTTCTTCGCAATGCATTATTATGCTCGAATTTTGTACTTATAAATAAAATCAACGTTGTGTAAACAGTGTTTTTTCATTTCTAAAAGCAAATTAATTGATTGATAAACTTCTGACCCAAATCCGTACTTCCCATCCGTTATACAAGAATAAACAACAAAGAATATATTTTCTCTTTAAATACCTTTGGTATTTCAGCTCATTATGAGGAATTTAAAATGTTTGTTTTAAAACAATTTAAATTTTAATTTACAAAAATCAAAATAATGATGTTTGTTGCTGGCTAATCGAGATTTGGATTCATTTGCCCAAATTTTTTATTATCTTTACAGATAGCTTTACAGTGACACTTGACAGTGACGCTGCTTTTTATCGTCCATTTGACGTTTGTTTGAATTAGGATTTATTTTGTAAGAAAGTTGTTGCTGTTTGTTGTCGGGTATTTCTTGGTCTCGACACCGTTGAAACCAAAAAGCTTTTTCTTTAAGGAATATGCATTAATTAAAAATAAAATTGAATTTATATACTAATTTAATATTACAAGTTAATAGTATTTCGTTTTCTTTAAGTGGTTTTAGACAATAATTAATTGCCAAAACTTCATAATGTCTGAGGACGTGATTAAACATTCTGTACACACTTTAGTGTTTCGATCGTTGAAAAGATCGCACGATATGTTTCTAGCTAACCAAGGGATGTTACCGCCAATCGACGATAAAGCGTAAGTAAAACAGAATAATATTATTTGAGGTTAGTTTAATACAAGTCTTAATGGAAATAATCGATGAGCTATTTCAAACATCGGTACAATACTATAGGCAAACTAAACGGTTTGCTGTTCTGGATCAAAAAATTTCTGCTAAACCTTTAAAACTTTCTACTGTACTGGAGAAAACCTTTATGGGAGCAGACAGTGTTGTCAAGGCAGATAAATTAGAGGAACATTTCACGTTATGTATAACTACATAAAACACTAGAGTAGACAATTATTATTTATAATTTTACATTAACAGAGAGAAAGTACTGAAATTGGTTAAAGCAAGAGATAGTTACGGACAAGTGATGGGTGCAGTGCGGAAGGCTCAGGCCCTGAAACAACAAGAGTCTGTCACCTGTAGACCTGAAACTCCACTGACCACAGGTAAAAACAATTATATGTATAATGTTACACCCTAGGATTCAGGATAAATAAATAAAATAATAAATTCCACCGAAGTACAAATTAAAACTCTATTTAACACTTAGAACACTTACCGGACACTGTACAATTCGTAATTAACTTCTTCTGCTTCACTTCAGGTGATCCGTTTGTAGTTTTGCTTCGAGTAGATCCGTTTAATAACTGCTTTCGTGTCATATCTGAAATGCTTTTATAGTCGATAAACGTGGATCATATACAGAAACTAAAAAAAATTATTCATTTGTATGGATTTTTTTACAACAAAGTTGCATTTTCATTATAATAAAAAACAGCCAGAACTTAATTGTGGACCTCATGACTTCTATGCTCATTACATTCAATAAAAAATATATTCCTTTTCCAATATTCCTTGATGTTGCAATGGAATAAATACAATGTTTTCTTTAGCAGAAACAGTGGAAACTGCACCTTTGCCATCGGAAGGGGCTGTTGTCCCATACTCTGGACCAACACCTTCACCGTCACCAGCTCCCCCCTCGGGGGCTTTAACTGTACCGCGGAAACCGCCGTCTATGCCCAAACCAAAATGGCACCCACCCTGGAAATTAATGCGTGTTATATCAGGTCATCTGGGTTGGGTTCGATGTGTTGCTGTAGAACCTGGAAATGAGTGGTTTGCTACTGGTAAGTAAAAATATAGAAACCATATACAGAGCAAACTAATGGCATCTATAATGCCAACGTTTAACTAATATATTAAATCCTTTTAGTATAAATTAGAAGAAGGATATGTGGTAAGAATTATCTTAAAAAATTTATTAATATAAAGTTTGATTTTTACAAATTAAATATACTTATTTAAAAGACTTTTTTATCAATACAACACAAAATATAAACTTTGACAGTTAGATAATCAATATATTATGCCCAAGTCCCCTCGCTCGGTGGAGCAGGAGCGAGGGGACTTGGGCATGACGTGGGAGGAGTTAGAACAGACTGCCCAAGACCGATATAAATGGAAAAATTTGATTCGAGCCCTACACCCCAGCAAAGGGTAATAGGAAAGAATGATGATGATGATGATGTATTTGTTTAGACAGGTTCTTGTCCTACAGAATGTCAAAAAACATACTTGATTAGTTTACTAAAGTTACTTAATTTTTCTGTTATTATAATGAACTTTAGCACAACCATTACAATAAAACCAATCCTAAGGAATTAATCTGCATGATGGTTTTGATATTTCAGGTGCCGCTGACAGAGTGATAAAAGTATGGGATTTAGCAAGTGGGAAACTAAAAGTATCTCTCACTGGACATGTGAGTACAGTAAGAGGTAGGTGCGCACACTTTTTGTATTCATGCAAAAATCAATGCTTGGTTTTCAGATTTTGAATAATGAACGCATTTTTCTTTTATTGCCCAGACAAGCACACTGCCCACCTGATGGTGAGTGGTTACCGTCGCCCAGGAACTTCAGTAATGCCATGGGCTTAGCCAAGCCGCTGCCTACTAAATTAGTAATTTTTTTAGCATCATCAGCCTGCGGCAGTCTGCTGCTGGACATAAGCCTCCCCAAAGCTCGCCACTAAACCCAATCTTCGGTTCCTTAATTAATTTAGTAATTTTTTATTTTAGTAATAGTAGACATTTTTAATTTTTTCAAACTTTTGCTGCTATGTATATTACAGAATTACATAACAAGTTCTGATCATAATTTTCACATTAACACAGTTCTGGATATTTCATCATGTTGTACGCACAGAGACCGTAGGTTGAGTCTATGTTAATTGTGAAAATCATGATCTAAGAATCCATCAAGTACCAGTATGTGTAATATGAATATATTCTATTTCAGGAGTGGTAGTGTCACCAAGACATCCATATTTATTCAGCTGCGGTGAGGACAGACAGGTTAAGTGCTGGGACTTAGAATATAACAAAGTGAGTTATTGACCTATAAATAACAAAAAAATATAGGTTAAATGATATGTCTTTAAATATATGTAAAGAAAACTTTTATTATTTAAAACTATTTAGATTTTAAAAAGGATTTTTCTTCAGTGTTATTCAGTGTCATGGAGTGAAGTGAAAAAGAGAGTTCAGTTTTGTATAGTTTATTATTAATAATATGTACTGTTTACTCTTTAATTGAGGTTAAGGGCTTTATATGTTGCTTTCTTACTATATCACAGAAACCACAACTAATTCATTATTGTTTATTCATTCTGAAATACTCCATATAATTATATGTATATAAAGCAGATGAATTTTTGTATTTAGGATCGGTTCGTTGTGTGTGCAGGTGATCCGGCAGTACCACGGTCACCTGTCGGCCGTGGTGTGTCTGGCGCTGCACCCGCGCCTCGACGTGCTGGTGTCGGCCGGCCGCGACGGCACCGCGCGCGTGTGGGACGTGCGCAGCAAGGCCAACGTGCACACGCTCGCCGCGCACACCGACACCGTCGCCTCGCTCGCCTGCCAGGCCGCCGAGCCGCAGGTGCGCCCCGACCCGACCCGCCCCGTCCCGCCACGCCACGCCACGCCACGCCACGCCAAGCCCACTGACACGATGTGTGGACGAGCTCACAGCCCACCTGGTGCTAAGTGGTTACTGGAGCCCATAGATATTTACAACGCAAGTGCGCCACCCACCTTGAGATATAAATTCTAAGGTCTCAGTATAGGTACAACGGCTGCCCCAACGTGGTGGTACCTACCCATGCGGACTCACATGAGGTCCTACCACCAGTAACAACTACCAGTAATGTACAATGATTATATTCCAGATAATAACCGGCTCGCACGACTCGACCATCCGTCTCTGGGACCTGGCGGCCGGCAAGTCCGTGTGCACGCTGACCAACCACAAGAAGTCCGTTCGCGCGATCGTGATACACCCGACAATGTACACGTTCGCGTCGGCCTCGCCCGATAACATCAAACAGTGGAAATGTCCCGAAGGAAAATTTATACAAAACCTGTCTGGTCACAACGCAATAGTGAACTGTCTGGCCGTAAACCCCGAGGGCGTGCTGGTGAGCGGCGGCGACAACGGCACCATGTACTGCTGGGACTGGAGGACCGGCTACAACTTCCAGAGGTTGCAGGTCAGTCGCACCACCCTTACACGAGCAGTCTGTAAAGTTTCTGAAGGCGAAAGAGGATACCTACCTGACTAAGAAAGAAAGAAAGAGGGTGGAAAGAGAAAGGTATTATACACTATTCGCTTGTGTATACAACTATAGCGCTTCCGTTATAATATATTGTTTATGAGTTCAGTCGCGCAACAAAATCACTGTCTCCCCCCTAACCTACCGTAAGGAGCTTCGTTCCGAAAATAGGACCATCATTTCTTGAAAAAATGCCTACGTTCTTTTATATGAAATTTCAATAACAACGAATGTGTCGCGTTCCAGACGGCGGTGCAGCCCGGCTCCATGGACTCGGAGGCCGGCATCTTCGCCATGAGCTTCGACCAGTCCGGCTCCCGCCTCATCACCGCCGAGGCCGACAAGACCATCAAGATCTACAAGGAGGACGAGGCGGCCTCGGAGGAGACTCACCCGGTCAACTGGCGACCGGAACTATTGAAGAGGCGAAAGTTTTAGGAACAATAAAATATTTTTATACGCAATCGTTATTTGGACTACAACCAAACTTTTTACATATTTCTTTTTTTTTTATTGGATTCAAGTGGATGAGCTCAGCGTATTTGGTTTGGTTGTTCACTTCTCGAGTGCGCGTTTCGATACACCTTTCATGTTTTGATCTGTACGGGTTTCGTTAGTCACATTTTTATTGTGCGAGAAAAATAGACGAACGTCAGACTCATTTGATGAGTGGTCATAGAAGGTTACGGACACTGCCTATCATTCAAAGACATGTCATAGCTGACCACCAAATGAAGATGGGCACTTGAAGAACTGAAAAATTCCACATCATGCTGTCTCGATGGGTCATACAGTACAAATTTATTTTCTGTAGGTTCACCTTCAAAATCCATCCAAAAAAGAAACAAATATTTATTGTAAAACTTTATTAGTGAAAAAACATTACAATTTTAATTCTCGTAAACTAAAACAAGCAGTAGATAGATCTGTAGCTCTCTGCCTGAGATGAGTATCAAAAATTTTAGACTGATGGAATGTTAAAATACAGTCGTGATTAAAAAATATGTTAGGCCGAATTCAAGATGAAACCAATAGATAATGATTGACTACATTTGATTGATTTAAAAATCATGAAATCCACACATTTTTAATGTTTTTAAACACATATTTCATATTTACAAATTTCAAAGCAGAATTAAAGAATATTTTTTTACAACTCAACACTTGCAAGATATAATGTCCTTTAATTCACAAAGTAATTTTATTATATAACATGCCTTCTGTTCCTTGATAGATATAATCTAGGTTAATAAGGCTTTAACATGATAGTGCCTGCCAGCAAGCTTTGATTGCATAAAAATAATTACAAAAAAATTAAATTAAAGATTACATAGACTTTATACTTTTTCTAATTACATGTTTTTATTCTTCAAAAGCCTTAATCAAATTGTTGGATGAGGTTTTATTTACTCCCAATCATGTAGAAAAAGATGTATAGGTATATTGGAGATTTATAGAAATTTTAAAGAAGTTCTCTTAAATAATTGAGATGCTTACTAAAGAATAGAAAATCCTGATACTAGCTCAGAAAGGGTAATCACCTATCGTGTTTCTAAAATAAGATATTAATTCAGTCAAAAACAATTATGGTTGTTACAAAAAAAAATTGCAACATAACACAAAATTATTTGAATAAAATTTTAAACGCCTTAATTAACACAATATTGGAGCACATCAAAATGGTTCACAAAAATAGAAATCTAATACTAAAAAATAATATTCAAAAGGCAGTACCCTAAATTAGTATTGCGTGCATGTTCGAGAGGGTTATCAGCATGATCATATCTCGTCGTCGAGATCCAAGCTTTCTTCGGGGAAGTCGCCGACGATGACATGAGCTGGACGAACAAATCCTCCATATTTAGGAGGGCATGTGAAGTAACGCTTGCCATTCACTCTGAAAATAATATCAATGTGTTTAATTTTAATTACATACAATCGAAGAAAATTAATTAATTTCGAGCTTTGTCCAATGGGTAGTAAGTACTATATCCTTCCTTCACCCCTCTAAAAAAACAGGTCTTTTTGTCAAACGTCATCAATTTTGTTTTTCGAAAATCAATCACGAAATATCCCATTCGATATACAAAGTAACTCAAAATTCTACAATTACAGTGATAATTTTTTTATTTCGAGGGTATTAGTGAAATTGATAAATAGATTAAGAAATTACTTTTTGGCGGGAACGTAAGGTGTGAATTTGTGTGATTTATTTTATTTTGTCTATTTAGTGTTTCTTCAGGTTTAAATGTGTAATAACTGTGGTTTAATATTTGTGAAAGTGCACAAATGTGGGAAAATGAAACAAAGCCGCTGGCCGTAACTTCTCGGGATCCTCCAAAAAGTCCACTGAAAAAATCTCAGTAAATGACCACCATTTTACTAAGATTATATTTTATCCCATATCATTTAATCTCATCTCATTTTATTTAATTTCATCCGAGTTGAACAATGTCTCAAATTAATCATCTTCATTTTACTCCATATTATTTTTTTTCATAAAAATAAAAATATAAATTAAAATAAGACACGACTTAAAGGTCTTAGTTATAGTAATCGGCAAACTTCTTGAGCAAATGACCTTGACTGCGCAGAACCGAATTTTAGATCACTTTGGTGGTGAGGGTGAGGCGCGACGGCAGGGGAAATCGTATCGAGCGCGTTATTGGTAGATCAGTCGAACCTTACGCCCCGCACCGCGCCCTCGTTCCGCTTGCTCCCAAAAGTACGCTTGCGTACAGTGGAAAGTCTATCGTTATTAATCGTTAAGTTATTTGTTATAATTGCTTGTGGACTTTGTTGCCATTGCTATTTGTTGAGTGTTTGTTGATTTTTTATAAAACATACACTATGCCGTGACAAACTGGTGTAGTACTTAAAAGAAAGNTCGAACCTTGCGCCCCGCACCGCGCCCTCGTTCCGCTTGCTCCCAAAAGTACGCTTGCGTACAGTGGAAAGTCTATCGTTATTAATCGTTAAGTTATTTGTTATAATTGCTTGTGGACTTTGTTGCCATTGCTATTTGTTGAGTGTTTGTTGATTTTTTATAAAACATACACTATGCCGTGACAAACTGGTGTAGTACTTAAAAGAAAGGGTAGAAAATTTGTATACGACGTATATTGCTTAAAAAATAAAAATATCAAGAAATGAGTGAGCTCACGATCCATCGTTCTTGCCGAGCGGCTCGTCGTACTGCACCCCGATCCAAAGTCCCTTGGCGCCGGCGAGCGTGCCGTTGTACCGGACCACACCTCGCCGCGCCCCCTGCTGCGGCACGCGGACCTCGCAGCGGGCCCCCACCAACACTGCTTCCGCTAACCTTCAACAATAATTTTATGATACGCTTGTCGGAGACGGTCATTAGTTTAGCAGCTAAACAAAACGCAGCACGATTTCCAAGAGATGACAACACGATAGTGGCATCGTCGAACTCGGCTAACTTCGGACTACGACAGAGCCTAACCGATGGAGGCGCGTAGACGCCATCACACTTACCAACCAACTTTCTTGAAGAGTGGTGTCTCCGTCCTAAGAACTGTCATTCATTTTCGTTTGCTAACTTCAAGAGAACATTTCTAAATTGTTCTAAGACTACAAACGTGATTGGTGTACTCAATATTTCTCTTAGCTCTATCACCCTATTCGGCTCTACGATTTCTGACGATGGTGTTAATAATTGTGGTCTCTCCAACGAGCTTAACATTATTATGAAACAGCATTGCATTGTTCTTCTTCTTCTTTTAGATAATTTGGCTCCAACGCCTTTGGCATTGATTTTGCCAATGTCAAAGTATTTACAAAAATGACAGGTGCTTAGAGAGGGAAAAAATTACTAAATCTAAATACAAATAAATTTGGTCGGTTTTTCCATACGCGAATCTGTGGTTTTAAGAACAGCACAAATAAATATATGTTAGACTAACTACTTTAGAGATAAATATTATTAGCAGATAAAAATTTACACAGAATATTTACATGTTTAGAATAGACTAAAGTTAATAAACAATTAATATTAATAGGCCGGGGAATGTCATTGGGAAGGATATCATAAAGAGGGGATACGATATTGGGGCAGTCGAAGAAAATGTGATCCAGGATACCCTCATCTAATCCACACTCACAAAGAGAATGGTCACGGACTCTAATTTTGGCAAGAAAAACAGGGGAGCAAACATGGCCAAAGTCTAAGACGGATTATAGCAGAGACAATTTTTTTAGGAAGATGGCAGTGGGAGGAAAACCAAGGCTTAGAGGGCAGGGTCGGTTGCAAGTTACCATAATGCTTAACCTACTGACTGACGAGAAATCTGCCAGCTTTCATTCCAAGATTGAACCATATCAGATTTTGCCAGGGAATGTAAATCTCGAGGAAAAATTGCATTGTTCATGGTGAAAATTTACAAAAAAAATTGACCTTTTGAGATTCATTAAATAGGTCCTTACTTTGCCTCTTCCTCCAACTCTTTTTCCTGTTGTTCCTTCATTTTCTTCATCTCTTCCTCATTATATTTACCAAGCCTGTTGCGTTGTAGGAAAGATCTGAGAGTATCACCCTTTTTCTCATAGTCCTCTTCTGATAACCGGAATCTGAAATAATATAGTGTTTTTAACAATGATAGATAAATAACATGGGTCATATTTTTGGCATATAAATTACTTATTTAGAAAGAGAGGAAAGGTAATTTAGTATTAGTTACATTTTTACAATTTTTGAGACAGTGATATTTTTTTATCCCATTGGCAGAAGAGCTCATGTCCTCTCTGGCATTATGTGGTGATTTTGAAATTGTATTAGGGGATGTCCATTAATTATGTGAGGTGTTCTAAGGGAGAGGGGGATCAAGCTAAATCTCGTCAAATCTCACTTAGGGGGGAAGCCGGGGTCTTAGCAAACATGTTTTTATCTAGCTGAAAAGGGTATAAAATTATATAAAAAATGATTTCTATAAGTAACAACAAGTATTTATTTTTTCTCAATAATCCATCAAGTTTACTACCAAAACAAATTTTGAAGAATCTCATGTGAGATTAGGGGAGCAAGTTAAGGAAAATCTTACGAAATGTCACCAAGGAGGGAGGGGGGTTGAAAATTTCTCAAAAATTCCTGACGTAATTAATAGATGCCTCACTGGAACTAATAGCGCTCGATGACAGATATAGGCAGGACGGCTGTACTGACTCAAGTGACGAGTGACAACAATAATATGCGCAAACATTTTTACTGATAAAAAATTATAAATGGTTTAATTTTATTTATGCACTATATAAAAAGAAAATGTTTTTTTTTTATGGTGTGAGTTATTTGTGAAGACGTATTAAGCACATATTCTTAGTGCGGCATCCATCTCTTGGCTCTGGTTTCTGCTTACCTATAATAAATGAGCTAAGTATGTTATAGTGTCATGTATAATTTTATTTTAATAACTTGCCTCTCAGCGCTGTCAGAAGTAGCAAAATCATTGACAAGAGAAAACTTATCAATGACATGTATCCTCATTCCATCATCTATCGGGTATGAGCCAAGAAGTTTTTTATCATCTTCTATATCACATACAAAGTTGTTTTTCTTGTCATATAATTTTAATTTCATTGTGGTTGGGGACCCGCCAGTGAGTAGCTCTAATTTTGTCTGAAAGTTGTGTAATGATTTTTGTAAAATTACATTTGAAAAGCGTTTTCAGTTTTTTGATAATTGTTTTATGAAATTATATGTTGGTCATATACTATTTTATTTAGAATTTATTACAGAGGATTATTGGCGTCGATCCAACCCAGTATACCTATATCATTCATCAAATTCAAAAGGATCTCATAAATATCTACATTAGTCCTCTTTACAGGTCATGATATATAACTGCTCTCCAGTATTCCTTAATAATGTAAATAAGATCGGGAGACATGATGATTTTCAGTAGAAATGTGATTTAAATAGAAAGAGGTTGATTTTGATGGTCATTTGAAAGATAAAGATATTTTGTATTGGTTTGTGTTTATTCACATCCACCATTTGTCCTGCCTTTTTAACACAATTTACAGTTTGTCATCTGTATCAAGGCGGATAGTGGGATTCATAACCGTGGTCCCCTCAAGCCCCTTAGCACCAAATAGGCTGCAAGATCGACGAAGTTCTGATACGCCCGCTCACGCTCGAATTCCAGTAAAGCAATCTAAATCTGGAAATTGCCAGCTAAATATCATAAACGATAGTCAAAAATTGTGAAAAGGAATATTATTTACCTTAAATTCAAGAATATTGATTCCCTTTTTAAATCTACGTTCGATCGGCGCCGCATCTTCGTTGTCCGATTTTGTAATGTGTACATTAACATAGTCTTGAGTTATAACTAGTACGTCAGCCATTTTTATTTATAATTTAAGCGCTCTTAGCAAGAAATATAATGAAAATCTTTATTTCGGCAGAATATTAATATAATGAATAGTATTTCTCTGACTCATTTACAAAACAATTGGAAAAATAATGAAATCTGAGTGACAATTAACAGCTGACTGCAATGACTTAACGTCCAATGTCATCCGTCAGAAAGCTCCAATTTTTTTAAAGGATTTTATGACCTGGTATCTAAGACTAACTTTTTAATTTTAACTATAAATTTTTTATATGAAAAATGATATTATGAAATGAAGTTGATTATTATGAATAATACATAAAATGAAATGAAAACGAAATGAGATGAGATGATATGATATGGGATGAAGTATAATCTCAGTAAGATGGTGGTCATTAACTAAAACTTTTTCAGTGGACTTTTTGGAGGATCCCGAGAAGTTACGTTCAGCGACTTTGTTTCATTTTTTCACATTTCTGCACTTTTACAGATACTAAACAGTTAATAAACCATCGTTTTTACACATTTAAACCTGAAGAAACACTAAATAGACAAAATAAAACAATACACACAACTTTACTCCTCGCGTTCCCACCAAACAGTTAAAAAGTATCAACATACGGTAGATGTGTATGGCCTATGGAGGGTATAGGTAAGTAAGAAACTCTCATTAAAAAACCACCATTTACTGAGACTATAATTCATCTTAACTAGCTTGTTTCATTTAATTTCGTCCCATTTGATTAAAGCCTCAAATTAATCAACTTCATATCGTATTTCATAACAGATTTTACTTTTAAGAAGTTGAACTGAAGATTTTTAATAACTCGACACAGCCAACAATGACATCTATCGCAAGAACCCAATTGCCATACTTAAAAAGAAAAGATTGATTTTACTCTTATCGGCTCGTTAGTCTAGTGATAAGTAACCCTGACCAATCTAACAAGAGGTCCAGTATCGACTCTTGGTATACTGAAAATATTTATGAAACATCATTGTACAGATTTATGAACGTGCTTACGTCTCAACCGCTGTGGTTTTTGGAGTCTGTAAGCACCACACATTAACGGACGTCAGTCCCAGTTTTCAAACTCGACCGCAAGACTGCTTTGCGGCAGTAATAGATAAAATAGTGGTATGTACCAGTGTGGACTAACAGTAGGCTCTGAGAAGTGTTATTGTATAAATAAAATCAAGTGTTTGATTTTTTTTAGTCGACGTTATTCTTGCGTCGGTTAAGTCGTTTGTGCACATGAATTAAGTGCATATTTTCTCAAAAAAATAGTTAATGCGTCCGGAATTTACACAGGTGACAAAGTCATATGCGTCGATACGAGTACTCCATACGTCTTATACTTTTGCGCATAGTTCTTTTATTACTTGGCTGCGTTTAAAGATGTATTCGATAAAGCGCGAACGCCGCGAAAGTTATAAAAACCATAAACAATAATACAAAATTTAAAAAAAGAATCGACTATAACAATACAAAATGAGTAAGTCTAGCTCATTGAGTTTCTAGCCGGATCTTCTCAGTGGGTCTGCTCTTGCTAGGGCCAGTGTTGCAACACTACCCGTTTGAGCCCAGTGAGTTCACCTACATGTTAGGGTGAAGCTGAAATAGCCTCTCAATGCTATCAGCATGGGTAGGATAAAAAAAAAAGTAAGTTTAACGAAAATTGAAAAAAGGCTATTTGGTTTAAGCTACATTTCGCTTACTACGCGCCATTTCTCTTTTTAATTAAAGGTCTGTTTTATTTGGTATCAGTATCAACAATTCGATGTTTTTAATTAAACTTTAATTCAGTTTACCCTATTCATAGCTGAATAGCTGAAGAAGTTTTGGATATGTTTTTTTTTTTTAATTTAAAACCTTAAATCTCTCCTGTAAAGTTGCAAAAATCTCGCTTAAACATAATAGACTTTCGCCCCTCGATATGACCAATGTAGCCGAGGTAAATTAAGCATTATTAATAAAATAAAAATGTCATGTCTCAATAAAATTTAAATGAGAACCCCCTGAGAAGCTCCAGCTTTCATTAAAAAAATAATTAAAGATCACCTAGAAAAAAAATTGAATTAATACAAAAAATGTAGACGAATTCAGAAACTCCTCCTTTTCTGAAACCTGTTAAAAAATGATTTGACACGTTAGGTGCACATCTGATACTAATAGCATCTATATGAATCGAAACTAGAATAAAAACTAGATTTTTTAAAATGAAAATTAACCCTTAGAATAAAGTTTATAATAATTTAATATCATTTATAAATAACAATTTAATATTATTTTACTGTGATGTAACATTGACTCTTAAATATTTTTTAAGTTTAACGATTTTTAGGAGCTTTTTTTTTCAAAAACCACAGCAATTTCTGCAAAATATCTGAATATAAGCTCACTAATTGGGTTAATAATGTGCTTCCAAATTTACGTTGTTCTTCCATTTCTATTTATTCAACTATGAGTTTTACTCTATTGTGAATGAAGCTAAAATAATGTTACTTCTATATTATTTACTTCGATTTTAATTCGCCTGACGCAGGTGCCCGGTATTTAATGGTTCTCTTCTCTAATAACCTTGACTCGAGATAAACTTGACGTTTTTATTCTTCGGGATATGCTGAAACAAATACACAAAAACACAAAACACTAGGCAATGTGTGCAAATAGCCTCTCGACGAATGGACATTGAAAAACAACAGAAAAAAAAATCGCTAAAATCGTTAAATTTTTCCAAAGATATTTATTGAAATCACAAAAAATAATCATTGTACAAACATTTCAGCATGCATTGAAATATATCTTTTTTAATTATATACCTATATATATATATTTTATTAATCTAACATTAATTTGAGTATACGACCCAGAGTTAGTAAGCCCCAAAAATATGTTAAACAACTATGGAAAAAAATAAAGTACGATATGAATTATTTCATAAAATTTTCACGACGCACTTCGCTCGTTCAATTCGTCACATCGCCTATCCGCTAACAATCAGAATGCTTCCTACGTGTCTTAATGACAAACGATCAAATGTTATCTATCTTATAGATTTTATAAGTTACTTTATTTCCTTTTCTACCTTCACCGTAATTTGTATATAATATATAAATTTGCGTTAAATGAAACGTAACATTTAAAGAGATGTAATAAGATTAATCGATTTATCTGAGATTTAAAAATCGAATCACTGTTCTAACTCGATCATAATCGTTCGTCAACAACGTTTCAACATACAACTAGTATCTTCATGTCTTCCGGATGTCGGGACGCTCCTGTTCCTTGATCGGTCGATTCGGGTGGGACGGCCGCCGTCGAGGTTTGCACACATCGCCAGTGATATAACAAGCCGAAATGGAAACACCGCGTCAAAAACATTAAAAAATAAAAATACAATTGTAATGTTGATAAAAAAAAAAACATTTAAATCTATTAATTGATTTGCTTCCATTTCGGTTGTGTCGAATAAAAAGCACACCCGCCCGCCGAGTACAGGCGCGCCCGTGTCGGCGGCGCCGTGCTCGGCGGGCGCGTCCGCTAGCAACCGTACCTGGCCCGGGTCACTCCACTTGAGCGCCGAGGCGGGTTCCTCTCCCGCGGCGCCGGCGACAAAACAAAACACCATGTCGGTAACCAATAAGGCACTCGTATATTTCAATATTATCTTTTGTGTATAAAATTTAAACAATCTTTGGCGTTGCGCTGGGAGCCCGTGGCGCGTCGCGAGCCAGGGCCGCCACCCGAATCATTTCCACTGGAAGTAGCCGACCTTCCACCGGCGCCGGTGTCAGGCCGCCGACTGCCTGCTCTCTTCCTTGGACTCCTCACTGAATATATCCGCCGCGTCGCTGTGCTCCGCCGCCGGCTCCGCAGTGGAGGGTTTGGAGTCCTCGTCCTGCTCCGGGACGGCGGCAGCGAAGCTGGTGTCCACAGCGTCGTTAGCGTCGTAGAGGGTCGACGCGCTCTCACTGGGCGGCTCGTTGTGGTCCTCGGGCTCGGTTCCGCCCGAGTGTTGCGTGTCGGCGTCGTGCTCCGTGTCGTGCTCGGCGTCGTGCTCCGCGTCGAGCTCGGCGTCGCTGCCGGGCTCGTGCTGTTCCGCAGGTTCAAGGTTAGACTCGTCTCCGTTCTCGACGTCGTCAGGCGCGTCGGTGTCGAGGCTCTCCTCCTGGCTGGGAGGCATGACTATGTTGTCGAGGTCGAGTAGAGGTTCATCCGGCTGTGGCTGCTCGGTTTGGTCGAGCGGTTGCGGCAGGTCGGGGGCCGCGGTGTCGTCGGGCGCCCCCCAGCGCGACTTCCTGTCCTTGTCCCTCCTGGGGGGCGGGGCGGGCGTGGGCACGGAGGGCAGGTCGTCCCTGGGCGGCGGCGGGCGGCGCTCCTCGTGCTGCCTCCTGCGGTCGTGGTTGCGGTCCCGCTGTCGCTCGTCGTGCTCCCTGGGGAGCCCGCGCCGCTCCCGTCTCCTGTCGTCCCACTCGTTCTTCCGCTCCCACTCGCGATCTCCCCTCTCCCTTTCCCCGTTCCAACCTCTTTCGTTGTACTGTTCTCTGTCGTCGAATCTTCTATTGTTTCTGTACTCTGGGGGTCCTTCGAAAGATCTGTCGCCGTCAAACGGTGGTCCGTCATATGATCGCGAATCGTCAAACGGGGGACGGGAGCCATCAAAGGGGGGCCTTGGGCCATCAAACGGCGGTCGAGAACAGTCGAATGGCGGCCTGGGCCCATCAAACGGAGGCCTAGTTCCGTCGAAAGGCATTCTCGGTCCGTCGAAGGGCGGCCTGGAACCGTCGAAGGGCGGTCTCGGTCCGTCGAAAGGCGGCCTGGGCCCGTCAAAGGGAGGGCGGGAACCGTCGAACGGTGGACGATTCATATCGAAAGGCATTCGATTAAATGGGGGACGTTCAAAACGGGGCGGGCCGTCAAACATCGGAGGGCCCCCCTCGAAAGGAGGTCTTTCAAACGGAGGTCGATTGAAGGGTGGTCCCATGCCGTTGAACCTGGGACCGAAAGGTCCTGGACCGTCCATCCAGTGTCCTGAAATGGTAAAAGACTCAAGTGAGCACACATATATGACTGACAAGTATGATGACAGTGGACAAGTCTCACAAGTCATACCTGGCATCGGCTGCCTTGGTGGTCCCCTCATTCTCAATTCTGTAAATGAAAACTTCATGTGAGCCCCACATAAAGCAAAAGATGCTTTTTTTCAGTCTTAACCTTACACTACAATTCTCAGATAAATCAATACATATAATCTAAAAATTATTGAATTCATCTAAAGCCCATTATAATCAAACTTGATCAAAATGACTTTGGAGTTGAATTTTCTTTTCTATCGGATAACCAATTTAATAATTTTTTATTTGGTTACTATTTAGTAATGAGCTTTTTTTTTGTTTTTATCACAAATTTACTATCTTAAATATCTAAATAAGTTATCAATGAAAAAAAAGCATGTGTGCAATTCACACATAATAATAATTGTAAATCATCTTTTATTTATAGTATGAGGTAGCGCCCTCTGTGAATTGATATTTTAATTTCACGTCTAATGTGTTCTATCTCATTCTCTCGCCGGCTGAATCCTATACATTTATGTTTTTGTGTCTCTATGGACTTATTTTTTCGTTTCATCGACTTTGAAATCAAAACGACTCTAAAGAATTTTCACTTCAAAAAAAAATAAAGGTCTGTTCTAAAATGAATATAATGAAACAAAATATAATTACTGAAAAGTCGTTAGAGTTTACAAAGGAAACCAAACCACATACCGGCTCGGAAGGGAGGGGCGAGGTGCGGTCCGAGGGGCCCGTGGGGGCCGGGGGGCGCGGCGCGCGGGGGCACGGCGCTCCAGCCGCGGGGGGGCTCCGTGTCCGCAGCTGTAGCCACAAGACCATACAGTTAAACAATCTGTCTCAATAAAAAGGTGCTCGTTTTATATTTTAATATTAATTTCTTTTTTTTTATTGCTAGTTGAGTGGACGAGCTCACAGCCCACCCAAGTGCTTACTGGAGCCCATAGACACTTACGACGTAAATGCGCCACCCACCTTGAGATATAAGTTCTAAGGTCCCAAGTATAGTTACAACGGCTGCCCCACCCTTCAAACCGAAACGCATTACTGCTTCACGGCAGAAATAGGCAGGGTGGTGGTACCTAACCGCGCGGACTCACAAGAGGTCCTACCACCAGTAAGGACCAAATTATAATTTTGCGGGTTTAATTTTTCTCAGATTTGTTGTTGAGTAGAACTACATTATGACTCCAGCAATAACCTATATTCTGCTTTATTCAGGCGCAAAGGATTCTGCTTTGTAGTAGTAGCTCTTAGTAATAAAAGCGGTGAACAAAAAGAAAATTAAAACTTCTGGAGGTATGATGGGCTTTAAGTATTTTCATTTCCTACAATATTAACATTGATATTATACCCTATTCTTAAATGATGACGTCACTGTACAAAATGTCAATTTCGTATTTGCGTTTTTTTTCTTTATTGCTTAGATGGGTTGACAAGCTCACAGCCCACCTAGTGTTAAGTGCTTACCGGAGCCCATAGACATCTAAACATAAATGTCGCCACCCACCTTGAGATACGAGTTCTAAGGTCTCAGTATAGTTACAACGGCTACCCAACCCTTGAAACCCAAAATGCATTACTGCTTCACTGCAGACTCACAGACGTCCTACCACCAGTAATTACGCAAATTATAATTCTTTATTCCTTCACTATGGAAGTCAATCGTGAACAGTTATTAAGTACGTATTCATTAGAAAAACTGGTACTTGCCAGTGGGATTCGAACACCGGTGCATCGCTACATACGAATGCACCGGACGTCTTATCCTTTAGGCCACAACGACTTCAAACGTAATTATTTCGTAGATCAAACAGTTAGCATTCAGCTGGAGATGCTCGTCGTGCGGGTACTCACTGTGCTCACGGTGCTCAGGGTGCTCAGGGTGGTCGGCGTGCGGCGCGGCGTCGGGTCGGTCGGCGGGCGGGGGCCGCTCCTCGGCGGCGGAGTCTCGCTTGTCGTCGGCGGCTCCGTTGGGCTTGCCGTTGGCCATCTCCCACAGCCTCTCTTGTAACGACTTCTCGTTCTCGCCGCTCAGGGCTCGAGGCGATTTCTCCTTTATTCGATCGCTGCTCGATAAAATATTTCATTATTGACAAGCATCTTTGGCAGAAATTATTTTTAAATGATTACTATGGTCTAATGTCTATGTCTATCGTAATTAATGTTAGTATCGTAGAAGTAAGGAGAACCGTCTCTGTGTAAAAAGTGTCCATTAAAATCTGCTAAATAAGGGTGGCGCTAAAATTAATTTTAAAAAAGGCGATGAAAGTTATTAAAATAAGATATCTCTATCTTATTTTTATTTCTCAATAAAAAAGGACGAAAGAACTGTAAGCACTACCGAAAATTACAAAAAATGTTTTATTTAAAGCTGATAGGAAAATACAATCGATGTCTGCACGTTTTACCACAGCAATAATTTGAGGTTTTATTGACGAAATTAGTTTGGGACTAACGTAAACATGTGAGTTTAGTCTATATGACAGTACGGTGCTCACACAGAGCAAATATCAGTATGTTTACTGGCATTACTAAATGTTTAATATTTATTTAGGTATACCAGTCTCTGGTTCCCATAGAGCAGAGAATATTAGTTTAGAGCCGGATGACGTATTCAATTTGTTCTGAATTATTTATATAACGCAAGTTCTAGATTTTCTTGAGTACATCGGCGAGAATCGCGAATGAATCAGCTCATGCAGCGCGGAGATCATAATTATATAGCTTTAGGTGTACCAGTGGTTGATTTTGTAATTCATAGCAATAAGCAGTCTATACAAATTTGTTTAAATATACCTTATACTGTGAAGTGTGTAAGGTATATATTTGAGTACTAAATCGATATTTAATTAGAAGGCCCTTAGTGGGCGAGTCAATAATATGCACTTGAGCCGATGCTTCCCAAGCTCTGCGCGCGATATTTGATCAGTGTGCTTAGTGCGAGTTTTTTAACGTTCTCGATAGCGTAAAAGTTAACTCAAATGTATATTGAGTTGGAGCGTTTGCCTACATTTGCTGCTAGGGGCGCTGTTCAAACTGCATACAAATTTGAGATAACTTTTACGCTAAAAAACTCGCACTAAGCACACTGGGCAACCTTATAACTTCAATCAATGCTTCTGACCTGTTATCTCGTGACGGTTGTCTGTCTCTGTCTCTCTCGCGATCTCTATCTCTGTCCCTCCTGTCTCTTCCCCTGTCTCTGTCGCGATCTCTTCTGTCATCACGTTCCCTGTTCATAAAACTATATTTAATTATCACACAACAGTGAGGAAACCGTATTTTTATTAATGGAAATATAACATAGCGCTGACCTGTCTCTGTCCCGACCCCCCCTGTCCCTCTCCCTCCTGTCCCGGTCCCGCCTGTCGCGGTCTCGATCTCTCCTGTCCCTGTCCCTCTCCTTGTCCTTCTTGTCTCTGTCCTTGTCGCTCTTCTTGTCGTCGTCCAGTTTATCTTCCGAGGGCGGGGGCTGGTTGATGCTGAAGGGCGGGGGCTTTGATGCGTTGAAGGTCGGCGGGGGCTCGGACGCGTTGAAGTTCGGAGGAGGCTTCGAGAGCAGCGCTTGGATCTGTACAAGATAAGCAGCCGGTAAATAATTTCCTTTAAAACTTATTAAGGTCCCGCTGGTAAAACTAGGATTAGTTAATATAAGTTAACTTAAAAAAATAATACTATTTTGTATAAATAATACCGCTAGTCACCGCTCTCGTCGAACCCGTCAAATGCTGTGAAGGGTTCAACGTGCGACTTAACCCACGGACACAACCCACTGAGTTTCTCACCGGACCTTCTCAGTGGATCGCAGTTATGATCTGGTGGTAGATTCGGCTAAGCACTGCTCTTACTGGGACAGATGTTAGCAAACTCCTTCAGGCCACTCGCCTACACCTGGTCAGAATAGCCCCTTGAAGTTACTGGTAGTACGGGGTAGGCAAGAGTCAACAGGGGTCAACAATGTTGTTGAGTGCCCTCGAGCAATTCTCAAGTTGGTCCCTGAACCAGCAGGAGGCCACTTGTACTGCTAAAGTGTAATCTATGTATGTATGTATATGTGATTGTGTATATAAAATAAAATAAAAAAATAAAAAACATTTAATTCAGACCATCCATTAAGTCCATATGTTGTAAGTAGAGTAATACTTATAACTATGTTAGTAAAATTAAAGTTAAAATTAAAATTAGCCAAAATTATTAAAACATTTAATTCATAAATCTGCACTATATCTGCATCTATATCTGTACTATAATTTGCAGGTAGGTACAACAAATGACTCATAACATAACAATGTCTCACCACCCTTCGTATATCACCCCGCCGCCGTGTACCTGCCTTCCATGACTCATTTGTTTTTTATCGATAACGACGTTACGCCCGCGCAACTTGCTCCCCGCCCTAGCCGGGCTATGTTTTATGACCCAAACTGCACCGACAAAATAATTCTACTATAGGTAAATAAATAAAGTGAGTGGGTGGGTACCTGGTCGGGCAGCAGCATGGAGGGCGGCGCGTGCGGCTCCGCGTCCGCGTGGCTCTCCTCCGTGTCCAGCTCCATGGCGTCCTCCGCCTCACTCGTCTCGTTCTGCTGCTGTTGCGGCTGGTGCTGCTGCTGTTGTTGCTGCTGCTGTTGCTGCTGTTGTTGCTGTTGCTGCTGCTGTAGTTGAAAACAATACACATGCAAATATATAACGGCCGTCTGGTGTAGTGGTGTAGTAATGTTCACGATTGACTTCCACAGTGAAACCCGCAAAATTATAATTTGCGTAATTACTGGTGGTAGGACATCTTATTAGTCCGCACGGGTATATTGCCGCCCTGCCTACTTCTGCCGTGAAGCAGTAATGCATTTCAGCTTGAAGGGTGGGGCAGCCGTTGTAACTATACTAAAACCTTAGAACTTATATCTCAAGATGGGTGGCGCATTTACGTTGTAGATCTCTATGGGCTCCAGTAACCACTTAACACCAGGTGGGCTGTGAGCTCGTCCACGCATCTAAGCAATAACAAAAAAAAATGGTAAGTGACATGATCACACAAGGGGGTCGCGGGTTCGAATTCCGCCAAAGGAAAATATTTGTATGATAATTAAAAAATGTCTTTTCCAGGGTTATGGATGTATATTATATAATATACATCCATAACCATCCATACAAATATTATATATATATAATATACATGTGTATAATAAAAATCTTACATTTATATCCGTTATCTGGTACCTGTAACACAAGTTCTTTACGAACTTAGCACGGGACCAGTTAACGTGGCGTGATCGTTAGTAAATATATACATATTTATTTATTTATTAAATATATACGCAAATTAACAGTAACAGCTTTTCGGACATTTCTTTACGCAGTAGTCGGGAGGTTCACAGCTTGTAATGAGTTCACTGGACTTCACAGAGTGTCCTCTGTGAGCCGCTGCCCAGCTTGCAATATGAGCTCAGAGTTTCAATTGTCAAGTGTTATGGCCGACTGTGCCTTCATAGAGAAGCAGAGCACTTCTTCGCGGCAGAAACAGATAGGACAATGGTAGCCACCGGTGCAAGCTACAACTTTTTTCAACTTAATCAAAGTTTGCAAATGCATCAACCTAAAGGCTATCTGGCATGATGGCGTTACCTGGTGCATGTGGTGCAGAGACGGCATGGGCATCGGCAGCACCCCGGGGAGCATGCCGCCCACGCCCAGCAGGCCGCCCAGGAAGCCGCCCACCATGGCTGCAACGGGAACACAACATTGAACCCACATTCAGCAAGACATATAGTATTGCCAAATTTTTGACGTGTGACGTCATTAGGGGCCAAAATGTATGCAACGTACGAACTAAACATAGATCATGTTATTATACCAATTCACAACCATTGGCCAGATATGAGACATCACAGTTCGTGATGATAAAATGTGTTTGTTTGGACCGACATGAAAATATGGTGATTATTTAAACTGATTTAAATACAAATCAAGGGGTGAAAGGGTTTAAGCGACATTTATCTTTATAAGTTTTATAAGCATCAATAGTTCAGAGTTTTTAATTGAACTTCAATTAAGTTTACTCCGTTGAAATAGATGGAAGATTTTTTTTTCTAATTTTTAAAGCCAAAATAGCCTATCACCCCTTGAAATGATTATTTCTTAAAAAAATGTATAAAAAGTTACGTGCCACATCTCGCTACTTGTCTCTAATTTTTTTTCAAAGATTGTCTATTCTGGTTATGGGACCATAAAGCCAAAACATACTTTCTTATTATCTGTTACGGCATGAAAAATGATATGATATGAAATGAGATGAAGTTGATTAATTTGAGTTTTATAAACAGTAATGAAATTAAATGAAACAAGACAAGATGGGATGAAACATTGTCATTAAAATGATGGTTTTAACTGTAACTTTTTTCAATGAATTTTTTGGAAGAACCCAAGAAGCCACGTCCAATCGCTTAGTTTTATTTTCACAACCGTCCGTTACGAGTGACTTAAGCGTATATTAGACTAGCTGTACCCGTCCGCTTCGCTGGGCATTTATAGAGTTAAAATTAACATTATTATTTCTCACCCCAACAAAGATTATCATCATTAACGCCCCCACAACTGGTGTAGGGAGTCCAAAACTCATATAAATATTCGCCTATCCATTAATTACATGTATTTTCTACATGGATACCAAGTTTCAAGTTAATCGGATGCATGGTTCAGTAGTTGTATCGGAACATCCGTAAAAGCCACTGTAGATGTATATATTAGTATAGACGTAGTGGTGCGAGGAGTGTTACCGGGCTGTCCCAGGCTCTGCGGCGGCAGGCGCAGCAGCTGCCCCGCCGACGCCATGCCCGCGTCGCTCTGCAGCCCTGCACAAGCACAATTACGTTTTGAGGAAAAACTCTATTCTTCTTCTTTTTAATACGCTTTATTAGCTTCAAACGTATGTATTAGACGTTTGTAACGGAATCTTTGAACATGATTTTGACCCCCTTCAAAACGTCGGATTAACTCGAAATTTTTTGGTATACTTATTAAGGACCGATGACAATTGAATATTAAAAAAAATAATAAAAAAATTGGAAAAAATCACCTAAAAAATTTATAATGAATTTTAATAATTCAAATGAATTAAAAATAGTTTAAGAAAAAATGATTGTATTGTAAAAAAAACGAGGGGTGCATGGTATCAGTAGTTATAAATATTTTATGAACAGGTATGAGTAGAACAGTTATTTTGATAATATCCTGAAAAGCACCCTTTATTTATAATTATTTTCAAATTTTTAGTTGGATTTTCTATAAAAGCGTGCTTTGTTAGTTTTTTTAAACTATTATTTATTTTCTTCCATAGTCCTCTATCATATACTATTTCTTTGCTCTCTCTGCTCTTACGCATATCGTCTTTCATACAATCCATCCATATTTTTTTAGGTCTTCCTCTTTCTTCTTAGAGCAAAACTCTCCTAACTGAAACCAATGTATGCGTCACGGCAGAAATAGGCAGGGTGGTGGTACGTATTTTGTTCGTTTTTTAAACTATTATTTACTTTTATGAATTCTTTCAACTAATCACTGCTTCGTTTGAAACAGAATTCATCTTTAATTGTAATGGGTATTTTGTGATGATGAAAATTAAGGCTCCTACCCGAGCTTTAAATAATATTAAATCTCTTTACCTGGTGCCCCAGACGGTAGACCCGGTACTCCGGACGGTAGCCCCGGGGGTCTCATGCCCGGTGGCATTGCCGGAGTCATACCCGGGGGCATTGTTGTTGCTAGCCTGTAGACAAAGAATTTGTTTCATTTAAGACCACTATATCAACTGTGACTGTTGCAAAACCACCATTAGCTGTAGTTTGGTATGAACGTGATAGTTGATTTAATATTATAGCTTTCAATTCATGCCTTTTTAGAGCAGATATTGGCAATGAACTTTGTGCATCCACTAAGGGAGTATTTAGCCTAAGCCCAAAAGGGCTATGACCTGGGGCTACGAGGGCCAGTGTGAGCTGCATCATCTTGCTCATATATTGTGTTTTTTTCCTACCTACTACCAGTAGCCTCAAGGGGCTATTGACTTCACCGGGTATAGGCGAGCTACCTCAGAGTTTGTTAGCCTCAGATAGTATTTTCAAAATTCTACAGGATTTTATTATGTAAAAATATTTATTTTAATTTTTCCATTAATTTAAAGGGCTGTAAGCCTAATAGCCCATATATCAATATGTAATAACCCAACTGTCTATGGCAATAATAAGAGGATAGCTTCCCCTTGAGCTGCATATTAATTCAAATCGCATAGTGTAATGTACATACCCGGGGGGCGGTCCTCTGGGCACGGGGACGGACAGCGGGTTGGCTCCTCCCAGGGACATCGCTCCTGCAAGGAATTCTACGTCACTCTTTATCAAAACTGTCTAAATAAATACAAAAACAAAATATAAATTGAACAATAATTTTTGCGGCTTCACAAATAGTTACAAACAGTACTACATATATTTTCGATAAGTTTCAATGTAGAAGCTTATGACGGTGACTGTCTACTCCAGGCGATCACTCCCAGGGGTAGATATGACGGTGGTACAACACGACCATCGACCAAGTAATAATATAGTTTGATTTTGAGGAATCAACATTTCAGTGAAAATGTAATTAATTTATCAATTGCTAGCAAAATAAGTCGCCGCTACCATGCGAATGCGATGCAGCAGTTAAATACGAGGGGGAACTCACCTGGAGGTATGTTGGGAAGGGGCGTGGGCGGCAGCGCGGGCATGCTGGGCATGCTGGCCATGGGGGGCATACCGGCCATGTTGGGCATGGTGGGCGGCATCATGCCGGGCGCCCCCGACACCGGCGGCATCACGGGCATCATTGGCATCTCCATCATCGTTTTGGGAAGGATCTGCGAGTATACAGTGAAGGTTCATATGTGGCGTCCGGATTATTCACGTACATAAAATTTCATGTATATTGTTCTTATCAAACAAATAAAAAAAAATCAAAGATGAAGTGCAGTTGGTAAAAATATAAAAAAACTAGCTGCCCGTCTGCTTCGCTGGGCATTTAAAATTAACATTATTATTATCATGAGGGAGTCCAACGCTCATATAAATATTAGCCTATCCATTAAGTATATGTATTTTCTACATGGATACGAAGTTTCAAGTTGATTGGACGCATAGTTCAGTAGTTATAACGGAACATCCGTAAAAACTACTGTAGATTTATATATTGGTATAGAAGTATAGATTGTATTTTTGTAATCTTTGTACTGCACGCCATGAATAAACCGATTGAATGATGTCAACCGTAATGGGGTCAATGGCCGAGCGTCCGCTTTTTTTTTCTACCTAAGCTGAGCGCCTTGAGAGGCTATGTCAGCGTAACCTTAACAAGTAGGTGAGCTCACGGGGCTCAAACCTGACGACGTTGCTAACACGAACCCTAGCAAGAGCCGTGCTTCGCAGAATCTACCAGCGGATCGGAACCGCGACCGAAGAGGCTGTGTCTGAGCGGTACTGACCCTGGGCGGCAGCCAGGGCGGCAGCGTGTCCTCGTCCACGTGTCCGCCGTCCTCGAGCGCGTGCAGCGCCAGCGCGGCGTGCGTCCAGCGCTCGTGCAGCGCGCCCCACGGCAGGTACGACGCGCCCAGCTCCGCCTCCCAGTAGTCGCGCCACTCGCGACCTGGCACACGGACAGAACTCTTCAGTGTTCGCCTCTCTTCCTCATTCGATAATCATTCTTATTCAAAGTTTTTCATAACAAAAAAAAGAGAAAATTATAATGGCTAAGCCCTGAAGGGTCTATCACTACTGTGGAGTTAGCACAATAATTTATTGAAAGATTACTGGTGGCCCGGAGGCCTTTCCAGTTTCACCAGGACAGGTGACAGGTGGGCGAGCATAGGCTCAGCCAGGAGGGGTGGGATTTGCTAACAACTACCCGAAGGAGACCTAAGAACTCAAGAGCAATTGCTTCGCAGATGATGCACAATCTCTTGAGGAAGATACCAAGAAGAGTTCTGTGGCCAAGCAGTGTACCTTTGACCCCCCGCCCGGGCGCCCAGGCCACGGTGATCTCCTTGCAGTGCAGCTTGTGCTTGTGCAGGCGCTGCAGGGCGCGGGCGGCGTCGCGGCGCCTCTCCATGACGACGAAGGCGCAGCCCCGCGGAGCCACCACGTCGATGGAGGTGACGCCCCCGATGGCGCCGAACAGGTCGGACAGCTCCTCGGCCGTCGCCAGCTTGGACAGATGTCCCACCCATAGAGTCGTACTGCACACTGAAACATACATCATTATAAATTTGTTTATTCGGAATCTTAAAATTTGCTGATACTTAAATTTTTAATAATAAATGTAAAACAAATTTCAACAAAGAAACTATTGATCAGATCACTTTATCTATAGCATTAGGCTTTGTTCAATATTACATTTTCAGTTTAGTGTGCACTGCCTATAAACACTGCAACTGAAGCTTGAGTCATCCGATGACTCAAAATATGTACTGGTATTGAATTACATTTCACCACCAATTATTTATTATTATTTAAAATATTAAATTTTAGTAACTAATAAAGATAACAATATTTAATGTGCACACTACAGAAAATGATGAAATTTTAGAGAAACTAAAACAAACCAAATCGTTACATATTCTACAATTTCTTTTTGTGTTGTTTTCGATAAATTATAATGTATGTAAGCCACTTTTACAAAATGGTCACGCCTCTTGCAGGTTTAAAAAATTAAGGAAACTCATACCACTGAGATGTTCTTTTTTGATTGGTGGGAGTCCTTTCTTTTCCCTTTCTCTTTGTTTCTCTTTCTCTGCCTCTCTTTCTTTGTTCTGCTTCTCTCTTTCCTTTTCTCTGTCTTTGTCTCTATCCCTGCAAAATATTATTGATGATTGATTGATTTGTTAATTTTTACAGTTTGCTTATCAAGTTTGGAAACGATTTTTATTAGCAGTGGGCAGCTTATAGGTGTTGCAGTCGCACAGTTATAGGTTAACTACTAATAATTTTGTAGTCTTCATTTCATTCAATAAAAAAATAATGAATATTGACAACGTTTTATATGTTATAAGTATGAGTATTATTAAAAGATATGGATGTAATCTGGTGTCTCTGAACTATTATTCTTATTGTGTTCAATTGAACCTGACACATCCCATTAACTCTGGTCTTATGAAATGAAATGAAATAATTACCTATGCGAAATGAAATAAATATAAAAAAAAAAATTAGACAGTAGTAGTCACCTGTCGCGACGGCGGCGCGGCGATCGCGAGCGGCGGCGGCGTCGCGGGGAGCGGGAGCGGTGGCGGCGCCCGCGCGGGGACGGGCTCCTGCGACACGGACACGCTCAGGGAGCCGCCCCCCCCCGCGGGAAATACCGGCTGGGGGGGCGGCTCCCGCAACTAACGCAGATCGACATTGTCTGATGTTCTTTGACGCAAGAGGTTATGGCACATGTAACATGCTTTACATTACGCTACAATCACATGAAATTTGATTTATTACTTTACACATAGCACATGATTCGTTGTTTCGGCAATAATAACCTTTCGCCCTTATTGTAACCGTTTGTTTGTGATCTCTCCGTGTTCTGACACGAGTGTCTATTTCTGCATCTGCTTTGAGCTGCCAGCTTGTGTTATGGTCTGATTCTGCACATACATAATTTTGTTTGCCGTTCAAGATAGCTTACAGCTCTCCTGATAGAAAATGATTTCGTATTGTGGAATCAAACACTTTTTCATTGCTTTTAATGAGTTCATGGCCTGTCCAGGTATTAATTAGTTACCAGAGTCCATATACATCACTATACTAAATAGGTAAGACCAACAGAACAACTGCCTCGCTTCCCCCATTATGCAACACTTACCTGAGCTGTTACAACACGTAATGAGAATGCCATAATCACCTTCAAATATGTGGTAAATATTTCACTTGTGCAATAATAATGGCTCTCACTCAATTCATACTAACAGTTATGCTCTTACATTCACTGAGCAAATAGAAATGGACTGGAGTAAAATTCATGGGTTCTTACCTGGAGTCATTAGCATCGGTTATCTCAATCACCTGCGGTCCAGTGTCGACAAACTCTATGTCCGATTCATTGGCGACATCATCTTTTGTCTCTGTTTGTTTCTGTTGCTCCAGTTGAGAATTCTATGAATTGAAAGAATTCTATGAAATGAAGTACATTAGGGATATGAGACACCTAATAGATATTAAAATCTCGTTAAATACATGTTTGCAAATTTAATTGACCATGCTTCTCAACTACACACATGTACAATATTCGAAAGTGTTCGTAAATTATTTATTTAAATCTCAAATATGATTTCTGTATACAAAAGAGAACTAAAATCGGTTTAAATTTATCAATTTGTATAACTGGTGCTTAAATGTGTAGCACTTGTGTAAATTACACCCCGATGCCTATTTTACTCTAGAACTAAGACAGTCCAATTAGAAAAGTAGAATCTTCACATGTTACTATTTATACTTCGACTTCATATACAGTATAACAGTGTAAATCGACTGGCTAGTTTAAATCACTTGACACGGTTTGACTACACGGTATATATTGACGGACGGTACATATGAATTACGTAGTCTATTATTTTACAGACTTTCTTTGCAAATTTGTGTTCAAAAATGGACTCCACTAATAATTCCAATGTACTTGATATTGGACAAGGTATGTGGACTAACTTATAACCCATATAGGGTTAAGTGGTTAATAAAGCCCATAGACACTGCATTGTGAATGTTGCCATCTAACTTAAGACATGAGGTTGAAATCTCAATAATGGTAGTTTGATCCTTCAAACCAGAATGCATGACTGCTTCAGGAAGGAACAGGCAGGACAGTGGTACCTACATCTACAGGCCATATTAAAGTAATAATTTAATATTACAAATTTTATTTTATTACTATTAATATTCTTTTACTGTGCAAGTTGCTACTGAGCATGTGGAAACTTACCATAAATAAATTTTGTCCTTGATTTTGTTGCATTTGCATTTCAGACATCATGGGCATAAAATTCTAAAAATATGAAAAAATTTATACACACAGTAATTTATTTGTGTTAATACAAATGCATGTATTTAAAAAAAAAAAAAAAACATACAGCTAACTTACAGGTATTTGCATTCCGGTCATCATCTGCATCTGGGCTTGCAGGCTCTGTAGTTGTCTCATAATCTCTGGATTTGTAAGTATACTGCAAAATATCATATTTGGTTTCAGCTTTATTGAAATACTTTTATTATCAAATCACTTCACCATGTGGCATTAAAAATTTTTACCATACATTATTTCACTCTTTTAAAGAATCAATTCTGAAAGATATGTGTAGGTCTCAGGTCCACTTTTTTGTTAATGCGTGCGTTTCGGTTCGAAGGGCGAGGCAGTCGTTATACTGTTAAAAGTAAGACCTTATGTTGTAGATGTCTATAGGCTCCGGTAACCACTTAACACCAGGTGGGCCGTGAGGCAGTCCACCCATCTAACAACTAAAAAAAATGTTTATTTACCTCCCAAGAGCATCAGCAGGATTCTGAGTTTGATTCTGATTTGAAGGAGCACTGTTAGTATTGTATTGAGAATGTCCAGTATGACCTGAGTGTGTGGAATGAGACGACTGAGTTGACTGAGGAGGAGGATCAGATGGAGGTTCATCTTCACTTTCATACTCAAAGTCATTGAGCAATTTCCTATTGAATTTCACACCGGGCTGCCCAGATGGCTCATCCTGGAACTGAGAAATAAATAATTAGAAAATTTGTAAGCTAACGGTGCACTTTTTACTTTTATATTGATGAGAATTATGAATTAGCAGGAAGCAAGGGCCTCTACGTGATTCTAGTAAACATAGCAAAGTAGATAAACGGTTCTAAGGTCAATAAAGATTTCACAAAAGAGATCTAGAATTATTTTTTGAGGCAACTACAGCGTTATAAAATGACAAGCAAGGTGTTTAAAACAGCTTTGAAGTCTTCAGTTTTATGTACCAAAAACGATGAAAAAGATATGCATTAAGCAAGCAGTCATTATTCTCACATATCTATATTGTCATAAGACTTGTAACCTGGGATTCAATTATGATTATGAAAATTTACCTGATCACCCATAGGAGATGCAGATCTTGGTGTGTGTTGAGCAGGTATTGGTGATAGTTTGTCAGATGTATTGTGACTTAAGTTTAAACTGCTGCCTGAAGATTTAAGAAAAAAGTAATTAGCAATGTGACTTTTGTCTAACTATCAATGTGAACTCCTCCTTTTATAGAAATATATTTAATACAAAAAATTTTACCATAAAATCTCATTAAGAAGCTTTTATGTTATTTTATTCCTAGTAAAAGGTGTTAATTAATATTTTTTTATTTTTTATATTGACTTACCATTAGCATTATTATTCTGTTGAATTTCTTGATGAAGTGGATGGTTGGGGTCAGCCATGTCTAGTAATGGTTGAATAACTTGAGGACTAAACACATTATTCTTCTGCCATAGATTGAGAACTCGGATTATGTTACGCTGAAATTATTTAAATAATTCAATTTATTTGTTTGCTGTATCAAGTCATATACATTAGTAATTCATTTAATATACACTCTGTTAATTATTAATCCTTATTTAATATTTTAGCAAAATACTAATTTATTCTTTTAACTTTCAGAAATTTTCAAAAGTAATTGTATGATATCATGAAACCAAATTTGTTGAAGTTAAAAAGTCATTGACATAATACAATGTTGTTAGGAGTAATGGACATAGGAGTAATACATACAACTATATTTGTTTTATACACTGATAAGAAATGAACGGGTATAACCTAAAATGGACAATTTTACATAACTAACCTTATCTTCAGCAGGGCATCGAAACAAATTGGCAAACGTCTGCTGCATGTTCTTCGCGAACCTTGGAGCAAAGACGTCTTTATCTTGTCCAAACTGATGTCTAGATTGTCGCACTATTGAATCGATCACATATAAGCCAGGAACTTTGTACTCAGGTTTGCATTTCTGTATAAACTTTTCAACACTGTGCACGACGTGTTTATAAAACTTTATGGCCTTTATAGCACCTTTAGTGATAGCACTCATCTTCGCCTTCGATATAGGCGGCTTGTTGTCGTACAACCCGGATAACTGCAACAAAAATAAAGATGAAAACGATGCCACGGAACATTTACAAGACAACGGAATTTACTTGTTATATACCTCCGCGTTGAACGCTTTCACTTCCGCCATGTCCATTTTTTTACTATACTTTCTTATTAATAACAATAACTACGGTTCACATCACGATAATTAGTTAAACATAAAATTAAAGTCATTTTCGTAGCGAGTCAACATGCTCAAAATTACAAAATGGCGTTGGTGGTAGTGTTGCCTGATGAGCTTAATTTAAAAGTTTCTGACACAAGGTATATAAAAATTAAACGTATCTATGTAATTGATTACTTTTGATTACACTGTTTACAAATAAATAAATGAGCTTGATATTTCTATAAACTATCAAAACTGCTACGATGCCACCTAATGTAGCGTTGGATTAACTTGGATTCCTCCAGAGGCCATCAGGGTCAAGGAGCTAAAATAGCCCCGGCAACCCCTTAATTTTCTTAGAAATTTACCTAACTCTATAGCATTGGAAGGGAAATTGAAATTAAATACATAGAGTTAGTATTTATAATGTTATACTAGGTACTTATTAACTCCATGGAAATATGTACTTAAGTTACTTAACTATAAATTGCTTTACGCCATAGCTTTACGCAAGCATTGAATAAATTGTTGCTACCAATGTCACTTATTGTCAGTCGCCCAGTGCATAATAAGTGCCTGTGCATCTATGCAGTATGTGTATACTCGTATCGAGTTCCATCTATGTCGGTATTCTAATTTTATACGCATAATGGCATCCATGGTGTGTGTAGAAATGGTTAATCCATCTATTACTCCTTTTAATCCCGAAGATTTTTCTCCTTGGCAGCGCGCTAGAGATACACGCAGGGCCTGCTAAATACATTCTTTTTTTAGATTTTAGGGCCCGGTAGCGAGATCTTTCAGTCATTGCCAAATTAAAGAACAGTTGCAATAGATTACTAATGGACTTAATATTTGGAGTATTATTCTAAAGATCTATCGGAAAACCTAAAATAACCCCTAAAACGTTATTGATGTGAAACATCTATAGCCGCACGTAAAACCGATTTCTGGCGTGGCGACGCATGCCGTGGCGACGCGTCGCCATGCGCAATCGACTGTGCGATTCTCTCCCATTCGATCCGGCGTTAAGCCATCTCTCTCGCTACACTGAGCTCGGATACCTATAGTTTATACTCCGTAGTGTGTACAGTTGCTTACTACAGTATATGAGTCTATTATTATCAAAGCCGGCAATCTGACTTTTGGACAATTATTGGTAAATCAGAAAAACGAATTAATGACTTTGTATTCCATTGGCAGTCACAAAACTCTTCGGAACGACATCTTAGATAAATAATAGGTTAACTATTAACCTTTATTTAATGCAGGTTTTGAACCGTATTCTTTGAAGGAGACGATTATATTCAAATCAATCTGTATTGACATATCAATAACATTTTTTTGTCCAAATGTACAGATTGCCACCTTTGATAATAGACGACTCATATATAACCTGTGTTTTACTTGAAAACAAATTATTTTTTCGTAAAAATTTTATTTTCTCATTTTGACATATTTAGTTCCTATCACAATCTGTTCTTTTCTGCATATTACTTTTACAAAATAATGTCGATGTTTCACATCTGCCAGGTGTAACGTGACGGCTCACATTTTTATTTAATTTAATCTGTTTCAACGATATTGTTTATTGTTTTCGTTCAATTTCATTCCGCTACAAAAATCAACAATATTTCGTACAGCAGACATAGTTTTATCTTAGAAAAGTTTGAATGATGGGATACGTTCCATTTGCCGATGCGATCAACTCAAACAAAAAAGGTTTTTTTAAGGGATTTTATGACCTGGTAACTAAGACTTTTAGCTCTTGTCTTATTTTAATTTATATTCTTATTTTTATGAAATATGATAATATGGAATGAAATGAAATGAAATGAAAATGATTAATTTGAGACATTAATCAACTGGGATGATTAAGTTAAATTAGGCAAAATTTAGGCAGCGGCTTGGCTCTGCCCCTGGCATTGCTGAAGTCCATGGGCGACGGTAACCACTCACCATCAGGTGGGCCGTATGCTCGTCTGCCTCACTGAAGTAGGAAACCTATGGAAATGAAACGTCAACAAAAAATTCGTGCCACTGTGACGTCATCTGACCACAAAACGTGGCGGTTTTAGTGCTGTACAAAAGATTTCAATGTTATCAGCTTTTATCGATAAACGTTCTTGGCTCATTTTATTTTAAATATTGTTGAGTATTATTTAATTTTATTTGTAGAATTTATACTTTAATGGGAAGTAAGTAGGTATATTGTTATGTGCAAATATGATATGATTTAGATGTGTGAAATCTAAGACAAGTTCGTCCTTCGAATTTGCCAAATAAACGATATGGTGATTTTTAATAAAGTTGCTACACTGATTTTATAAAGTTGTCGTTTGTCGCAAAACATAAAGTTAGGGCGTAATACAGTGCCATCTGCCCATTTCTAGCATGCTAAATGTTATCGTATTTTGAGTACGTGTTTTTCTTAGACTATTACAATCTAATTTAATTGTTTTGCTGACTCTAAAGTCCGTAACACACTACCGCAGCGCACCTCAAGGAAGGTGCGCCGCACCATTTGAATCACTTTCACTTGAGAGTGATTCAAATTTTAAACTTATCAAGGGACATTCATTAATTACAAACGTCATTCCTTGTGACTTCCTCTCTAAAATCACTTAATTATTAAATATTTAACGAATTTACAACAGTGTTTTACTCACTGCGGAATAAAACTATTTTATTTAAATAGTTCCGAAGAGATTTTGTCGGTAGCTTTTTTCCCGAAATATCTAAACAGAATGTTTAAATATGTTTTGATGACATATTTTAAAGAGGTATTTATGACTAGTGTCATGATCAATAGATTCCGACCGAAAAATGGTGTCCGATTTTTCGGATGAGGGCTCATAATGAATTTAAATATATATAATGTTGGAGTATTTCTACTTTCGGCTAGCGACATGGTAAGCGGGCGGTCTTCGTAAGTCAATAAAACCAGAAATGTTAACTCAGAGCGTATATTACGCAGGAGTGCCTTAAAAATGGGTGCTATTTATATAAGCAATTGTACGTATAGAACAATATGTCGTGTCCCTACTATATAGGTCTATGGTCTGCCTACAAGGGTAATAAAAAAAAAAAAAGATGAGATGATACGGGATGAAATATAATCTCAGTAAAATGGTGGTCATTTACTGAGATTTTTTCAGTGGACGTTTTGGAGGATCCCGGGAAGCTACGTCCAGCGGCTTTGTTTCATTTTTCCACATTTGTGCACTTTCACAGATCTCGTATCAAGTTGAAGTTTGTTGAAGTTTTCAATATTTTTTTGATCTACGTAAGAAAGAATTAGACAGTATAAACGCACTTGTTATCAAACGGCTAGTAAATGCGGCCATTGCCAGCTGACTGACAAAACTGGCGCATGCGCAATGTAGGCGTGAGGTGATGGTTTGCTTATCAGATATAAAATAATTAAATATTGGAAATTTAATTGTTGTTATGATCGAACAATCACTAATAGTCGTCGAACAAACGATAATTGATCAAAATTAATTAATCTGAGCGATAAAAATAAAGATAACTAGTAAAGGGGGCCCACTTAGCGGTGATCATTTGTTTAATTAATTATAAATAAATAAAAGGCGAACCTTCGATCATTAACGAACAAACGACGAACAAATAATAAAAAAAAAAAACCGAAAACAAAAAAAAGGGGGGCCAAATTCACTAAGCCGATTATACTTCATCCTTTATCATCTCATCTCATGTCATTTCATTTCGTTTTCATTTCACTTCATGCCATATTTCATAATAATCAACTTCATTTCATTTCATAATATCATTTTCATATAAAAAAGTTACGTGATCATTAAAATTAAAATAAGACTTGTCTCAAATATATTAAGTGTATAATCTATGAAGACTTGACCCAAAGGTCTTAGTTACCAGGTCGTAAAATCCCTTAAAAAAAATTAATAAACGAGTTATTTAGTTACATATATAAATACGGTAAAATACATCTGTGATTTAATTTACAAGATAAAAACATGACTGATGAATATGCTGCTGTGAAACGTGGAAAGTTAGTTCTTAAAGGAGACAAACCCAAGTAAGTGAACATGAGAACGACAAATGTTCTTTCTGTCCGTTTTATTTTTTATTAGATACATCGTAAAATTTCAAAAACCTAATTTATTATGTTTAATATTGATTTTTTTAAATTATGAAAAATAACTTATTCAGTAGAGTATTAGAAAATTCGAGTTTTTTAATACCAATGGCACCAATAATTGATGCAGCTCAATTACAATGCCCTATTATTGCTTTAACCTTAAAGAGCAAAAAAACGCAAGCACAAGAAGAAGGATAAATCGGATGACTCCAAAGTTGATGAGGATTTACTAAAACATGGAGGGTGGTGGCGGATCGATAAAGTCGAAGACATAACAGGATCTGTATCAATAGAATTTGGGAATAATTGCTACGTATCAGCATTGGATAATGGGTTATTTACAATTGGAAGTCCTCATGGTGATGGTGAAGGGCCTTCCCCAGAAGAAATCTTCACAGCTTTCCCTGCAGGAGAAAACAAATTTGCTTTGAAATCAGGGTATGGAAAATACTTGGGGGTTTCAAAGGATGGAGTGGTGGTGGGCAGATCTGATGCAGTAGGGCCAATGGAACAGTGGGAGCCTGTTTGGCAAGATGGTTGGTAAAAATTGATATACTTATTGTTTTGTTTAGTACTCTAATTGAAATTAAACCTCAGACTAGGTAATTAATAAGACTATTAACATTTATGTAGTGTTGTTTGGCTGCATTGTAGTTAAGAGAGAGTAGAAAAATATAATAGAATAAAAATGTGTGCGTGTACTAGTGTACACACGTAAGAAGTGAAACTTATTTATGGCCTTATTTTTCGAAAAATGATCTACATGCAACTTTCTAGAAATTGGTTAAATAAAGTTAAATTAGATAAAGTTTAAACAAAAGGATTTTATTATCATAGACATGAATACAAAAAAGTTAAATTAGATAAAGTTTAAACAAAAGGATTTTATTATCATAGACATGAATACAAAAAAGTTAAATTAGATAAAGTTTAAACAAAAGGATTTTATTATCATAGACATGAATACAAAACAGATGGCGCGTAACGGAAAAATGTGACGCGTAACCGAAAAACGTGACGGTAAATTTTTTTCCAACGCCGATAAGGAAGTTTCACTTCAATAATATATTTTTTTTTATAAAACACTATTCGAAGCTTTTGGTACTTTAGTATAAACAATTCTTAAAATTAGTCATGCAGATATCTTCCTTAAAGAAGAAACAACTAACTGTCTCAAAGGAATCCGATAGGCAATGCATGAATGTATAGGACAGGAACAAGGAATTATATGAACATTTATTTTCTTGACTTTAGAATACAATAACATTTACAGGTAAAACTGCAATACTGAGCTCCTTAAACAAATTCATGTCTGTAACGCCTGATGATGACAGTGTTATAGCTAAGAGTGTCAGTGCCGGTGAGAATGAGTACTGTATAATACGGAGTAATAAAGCCAAGGAAGTAAATAAAGCAGTGTTACCTGCAGAAGAAGAGGGCAACTTAAATGAAGTTGAAGTTAATTATGTGTGAGTAATATTTAATTTTATATGTCCATACCATTAATTACATTCAAATTAGTTCAGAACTGAAAAAAATGTTCAATTGAGAAACTGCCTTAAATAATTCTAGTGCTCTAGCAGATTAAATGGGACTTTAAATTTTAAAATACAGATGATTGTATTTCACAGGAAAAAATTCCAGAAGTTTCAAGACAAGAAATTACGGTTGAATGATGGTAGTGTTACAGAGTTGAAACGTGCCAAAATTGAGGGTAATCTCCACGAGACACTGCTTGACAGGAGAAGTAAAATGAAAGCTGATAGATATTGTAAATAGTATTTTTTTATAAATTTCCATTGTACAAAGAGTTCTAAAAAAAGCAGCCTCAATTGAATTGACCAAGGGTTGTACAGGGTTGGATTTAATTACAGTAGTAATCTATAAAATCTCATCAAAGCCATTAAAAGATAATTCTATAGTCTGAGAAATACCTCAATCTGATCTCGCTGAAGGATTAATTATGTGAATTTATTACAATGCGGTGTCTATGTTTAGTACAAAATAAACAATCCATATTCATTTCGCAAAAGTATTTATTTATCCTTTACATAACAGTTATCAGTGATGGTTTCGAATCATTCAGTATACACTATACACCAATGTTAATAAAGAAGTTGTTCGAGACTCGCACATTCGGATTGATACTTACAAAAATATTGAAAATATTGCAGTCAGATTTACCTTTTTTTCTTAAATATGAAATTTGCAAAAAATTTTATCAGGTAGTAAACAAACTTTAAGTATTACCTGTATGAGTACTTTCATAAAACAAATACCTTTGGAAACAAATATTAATTACAAATAATTGTTTCGCAGTCCAATCCGTCTTAACAAGCCATTTCTTTGAAATACAAATCAGAATTGAAATATGCTAACTACATCTTATAAAACGATATCTACACCTAAACCTAGTATGGACTAGATAGTAACCTAGTCTCGTCTATTGGAACATGTTTTAAATGTTAGTCTCAGAACAATACCAGAATAAATCTAGTATGTCAGTTGGTATTCAAACGTATGATAGAATGTCAAGATTGCATTTCAATGTGTGAATATACGAATGCAATTCCATCCTTTATGAATTTTATTACAATTATAGGGAAGTATTGAAATGATTAATTTAAATAATTTTAACTTAAAAAAAAAACTTTTTTTTCGAATATTCTTTCAAAACATTAATAACATCAGCAGAATCTGGTATGGAAAGATCTTTCTTGTTACAACTTACACACCAATGTTTGTTTGCTATTGTAGTGTGCTCAGAACTGTGAACCCGTGCGTAACTGGAATAGCCTCTCAGGCTACCAGCGAATAGGCAGGAAAAATTAAAATTAATTATTGCGTAGCGTTGCGAGTGAGCTCACGGCCAACTTATGTCAATTGGCCCTCACGGTGGTGACATCACCGTGCGACCTCACGCATGGAGACGTGAGGTCGAAGTCTAAAATACATCTTAGTGTATTCGCGGGCTTTACTATTTGTATTGTAGTATTGAGTTCCTCTGGAGCCCTGAGAGCTGGTGGCTTGGATCATCAGCGACCATATATTTTCTGTAATTTAAAACTAGTCTTATTTAAAAAAATCTAATAATTGATAAGATTCTGATATATATAAATAATAGATATCAATAGTAATAAATGTGAATAACAATGATATTCATTATAAAGAATGCATATATTCAGTTTTCCACCATGCTACAGTACTAGAAGAATATGTTCGCATTCTGTTAATATTTGTTTTAGTACTATAAGGAACGTAGCCTTTAAGTCAACAAAGCGATTTGTTCGATTTCGGATGATTAACTAACTTTACCAACAAGAATACAAGAGACCTTCAAATTATGTTAACCATTCTGAATCATGGGAAATAAATCAATTACGGTCACATAGCTGTGAGTTTTATAAAATATTTGCATATTATTATTTATATAACATATCAAAGTATTATTAATACTATCATATGCATTTGGCAATTATAGCATTTAAAAACAATATTTATTGTAAGAAATTTTGGACCCCTGTATTCTGTTATATATGAAATCCGAATTAATCTGTGTGCTTAGTGCGAGTTTCTTAACGTTCTCGATAGCGTAAAAGTTAGTTCATATTTGTATGGAATGGGATCGTTTTCGTACGTTTCCCGCTAGGGGCGCTGTTCCAACTGCATACAAAATTGGGTTAACTTTTACGCTATCGAGAACGTTTAGAAACTCGCACTAAGCACACTGTAATACAGGAATGGAGCCGCTAAGAGACGTTTCATGTAGGCAATGTTAGGATAATGTTTGAAATTTTATCTTCGTTTATTAGATGCATACAAACATTTATTAATAAGATTCTTAATAACTAGTTTTCTGATGATTTTTAAGTGAGAATTTGCGAGTAAACTATAACGAAACTAGCATTAGTTGTAAGGATGGATGTGAGGATTCATTGAAGAGGTTTTTTTAAAATACATATATGCGTGTGAACCGGCTCGCGGCCCACCTATGGAGTGGTCACTGGACCGACTTTGAGACATGAGATGTGAGGTTCGGAGTGCCGATGGCACTGTAGGCGAAGCATACTCACATTCCAATGAAAACATTAGGACTATTATTTATTTAGAAAAAAGTTATTTTCACAGATGATGTTTCACAGCATGAAGGTTTCTCGTAATTTATCTGTAGCTTATCATCTCACGTTAGGACAATCGACCAAGAACCATATTTATAAATCCTAAGATGTGTATGAAAAACTCATGCAACTATCGTTTTTTTATTAATATTCGTATTCTATTATATGTAAATATATTTATCAAGAATTATTTCAGTCTGAGGCTTTTGTAAGTATGTCGTAATGGATAAACAAACACACACACCCACCAGCAATATTGGTTTATATTTTAATTTATTTGTTACTGAGAGTACAATCTCGGTGGGCTTATAACAAAATAAGAAAATATTTTAGATAATACAAAAGCTTTTGTTTTATAATCAACATTGAAAAAAAAATTTAATTTGATTCACAATCTTTCGACGAGAATAATAGTTTAATTTTTATAAAGAGTCGTCTGAAAAACAATTCCAGTAATAATAGTAATAATAATATTATAGTCACAATATACATAATAATACAACTAAATTATAAATGCTACAATATACACAGTGTGACCTTAAAAACTAAATTTGATACAAAATAAATCCAAATGGTAATGAATGTAAGATATAATGTGCAATATATAATATTTATTAAAAAAAATATGAATAGAAATTTAACGGCAATCATTTTTAACACAAATTAAATAAAACTTATTTTCCTCTGAAGTTTCATAGATATTCTCATCATTGAACTGTATTGATGGTTATAATTCACACAACAACGATACGTGTGTTTTGTGGATGACTTGAATTAACACTAAACACACCATAACGGGTCAAATGACCCATTTTGAACTTTTGCATTGAAAATGCACGTTATCATCTTATTGCTTATGCACATTTGACTTCATGACTTTTTCTTACCAATTAATCCACAGTTACTATACTATGTTTTTTGTTGTTTTGTTTGTTTATTGATTGCGTGAATTTTACGCATCCTACCCATGGGGGCGGTTCTGCTTTTCCTCTGCTGATCCTGACGTCTGTGCGGACCGTCTTAAAGACGTGGTGCTCCGGGGAATGGAATTGTTTATTCCCTCCTCTGAAGTGCCCGTTGGGGGTCGCAGCAGACCCTGGTATAACAATGCCAGTAGGGATGCTGCACACCTCAAGCGGTCCGCATACGTGGCATGGGATAATGCCAGGAGACGTCGGGATCCTAACATCTCAGGGGAAAGGCGGAAATATAACGCCGCTTCCAGGTCCTACAAGAAGGTAATTGCCAAGGCGAAGTCGGAGCACGTTGCTAGAGTTGGCGAGCGATTGAAGAGCTATCCCTCCGGGAGCCGTGCTTTTTGGTCGCTCGCCAAAGCTGCAGAAGGAAACTTTTGCAGGTCTAGTCTCCCACCACTGCGCAAGTCCGATGACAGTCTGGCCCACAGCGCGAAAGAGAAGGCTGACCTTCTGGTCAAACTCTTCGCCTCGAACTCGACTGTGGACGACGGGGGTGCCACACCACCGAACATCCCCCGGTGTGATAGCTCCCTGCCGGATATCTGCTTCACACAGTGTGCAGT
>NW_021011552.1:489410-732011 GCF_003987935.1 Bombyx mandarina | reverse complement strand
ACACATGAAACCAAAAAAAAAAAAAAAAAAAAAAAAAATAATTTGATTTCACGGAGATTGTTGCTCCGTTATCATTTTGAGATACAGGTCTTATATAAAATATCTGACAGCGCACAAACAGCGCATTTCCAGTGCAAGTATGCTGCGATTGGTTGCTCTTTTGGGCTTGTTGTCAGCAGTGGCTGCCCGGTTGAGGATAGACCCGCTTGTTGATACTCAGCGGGGCCTCATCAGGGGACTGAGGTCCGAAAATGGAAAGTTCTCGAAGTTTTTGGGCATACCGTACGCACTAGTCGACGAGAACAATCCTTTCGGGGTGAGTACGATAAATTTTTTTCCTACCCATTCTAGTAGCCTCGAAGGGTTAATACTAGATTCACAGAATGAGTAGGTGAGCTCACGGGGCTCTAACCTGTCGACGTATATGTAAATTTTTGCGGCGTATATATATATATATATGTCGTCGTGCGCCAGGGATGGCTGAGCGGTAGTTTCCGTCATCACTCGTATTCGATTGAACTCAGTTTAGTCAATAAAACTTTTTGAATAATAATTATTGAAACTCAACACACACAACTTTCACAATGACAGGGTAAACCGACAGTTTCGTTCCACATACCGACAGACCGACTGACTGACTGACTGCCAGACTGAATGACTGTCTGATACGGAATGCCACGACTTTGTCCACGTACCGCCATTTTATACTGTGGCGTTACGGAGTCTACCCTACATTTTGTGATATTTATCAAAACAACATTTCATCATTTAAAATAATAGTCAAAACAACGTCTTAATATTACTAAAAGTCGTTAACCACGACACGGCCATTCTGACACGTCACACGTCCCTATGTGATGCTCCTGCAAGGAAAACAACCTTCTGCAATATCAAACAGGTTTCGTCTCGGCCAATCCTGATTCATTCACGATTGAGGATTGGGATTCGTTTCATTACAAACCATAACGTTAGTTTTCAACAAGATCTTTAACCTGTGTGAGCAGATAATTTAATTACCCAATTATTAGCGACACACGATACAACTGAAAAATTTCATTAATGCTCAATAAGCACACACACACATAGTAAAAGCTTAGAAAATTTTCAAGTAAACAGAAATAATTGATCACAATAAACTACTAGAGCAAATTAAAGAGCAGAAGATGATCAGAGCCTTGTACCACCGTCGTTTATTCATTCAACCATTTAATTAATCACAATTAAATTATCGAAATTTCACATAAGCCTCTCTATCGCCACGGCTCTCCAGCCGACCAGCAATCGCAATTGCCCTCAAGATGCGCATCCACAGCGTGAATCACCCGTGTGCATCACCCGCTGACTACACACGATGGTCTTTACAGACCCCGACCTCCACCAGAGCCAAACGCGCACCGCGCACCCACGGACTACTTGAGTTGCCTCAAGAGACACCGATTTCTACCGGGCACGACTACGTAATAGCTACTGGTACGGTCGAACACAATACGGGCACAACTTAGGCTCACTCATCTTCAATAGGATCATTGTCAACATCAACTTCGACTGGTACATGACCTACTGGCATCCTCCTCAACCTATCGTGTGCATATTTGTACGTACGCTTAGAGTTTAAAGCTTTCAACGTATAACGATCACCGTCCAGAACCTCTACTACTCTAAATGGACCTTTGAACTTCGGCTCAAGTTTCGTTTGATTCCGCTCTTCGTTTTCTAATAAAACGAAATCACCGACCGAAAAAATTGAAATTTTCGCCTTTGTTTTATCAAATCGCCCCTTATCATAATCCGCACATTTTTTTATGTTCTCAGATGCTATCTCGCGAATTTCGTCAATATCAATTTCAGTTTCTACATCGCTACACATCAACGATAACGGTCTTGCAACCTTACTTTAATCAGTTAGTTGTATCGTGGTCATTTGACTCTACATCTTCTACATCACTAGTTTCAACAAAATCGTATAGAACGCTCATGGCCTGGCTGCCGGCGCAGCTAGTACCACAAATGATAAAAACAATACACATCACTTCACAATATAGAGTCAGCGACTCCCAGGTCATTAATAGACCAACACAACGATAGTGTCCATTGAGACTCAGGTCTCCGCTGTACCAATCGATGGAGGTACTCTCACCTCACTCATCAGTCTCGTCAGTAGCACTACTTAGGCAAATTTATGTAATCATGAGTGTTATCAGTTTCAACATCAAATCATCAAGCTTAACATCAATTTCAACATCAAATTTTACTAACTTTCCAACGGTTGCTCTCTGGTCTCGTCAAGGTTAATCTCTTGTTTTCAGTATCATTTAAAGTAAAAAGCTTTGGGGGTATGGCACGCGAATTATTAAAAGCTCAAGAGGGCTCACCCTTTTTATACGTTGGATAGAACAATCTAAAAAAAGATGAACAATTCCATGAGCTCATTGAGAGCTTGGTCAGCAATAACGCAAGTCTGGGCTTCGAATAAGGACACACTAGATTTAAGTGCTTATTTCGCTGAATGCTCAATCTAACTGAACCGATTAAAACAACTATCGGGTAGTACATGACATAAAAATGAGTAAGCAATAAACCATCGCAAAGGATTTGTTCCGTACAGTTTTGGTCAAAACAACAGACCCTTTATGAGAACCATCGCATAAAATTGCTGAAATATGAGGCTACTGCTAATAAATTTCTTGACAAGAGAGCATTCGGCACCAGAATCCAAATAAAAATAATACGACTCACCAGATTGTTCTCATTTACCAAAAATACTCGATATTACGCAGCTACCGGCACGTCGCTCTGCTGCTGCGTTGCTCGCGGCCGTCGATGACATCGCGCCATCAATTTGCCTCGGCGGCAACTCGTAGCAATGTTTTTGCTTAGATGGGTGGACTATGGACGAGCTCACAGCCCACCCGGTGCTATGTAGTTACTGGACCCCACAGATATCCACAACGCAAACGCGTCATCCACCCCGAGATACAAGTTCCAAGGTCTCAGCATAGCTACAACCGCTGCCCCACCATTCAAACCGAAATACACCACTGCTTCACGGCAGAAATAGGCAGGGTGATGGTACCCGTGCGGTCGATGGCACTATACGGAGCACCCGTCTGGTGCCACGTCCTTACCCACGAGAACGTCGCCGCGCTGCGACGCCGGCAGCGCGCGATCGCGGTCAGAGTCATTCAAGGATACCTCACAGTCTCCTACGAGGCGGCGCGCCCTAGCTCAAGTGCAGCCGGAGCGCGGAGGCTCCAATCTCGGCATTCCGTGCTGGAGGCGTGGTCTCGTCGTTTGGCGGACCCGTCGGCCGGCCTCCGTACCGTCGAGGCGATCTGCCCGGTTCTCGCGGACTGGGTGGGCCGCGACCGCGAAAGTCTCACCTCCGGCTACCTGTGCAGACTCACAAGACATCTTACCACCAGCCACCATGCAAACTACAATTTTGCGGGTTCCACCTCTACTACACGATGTTACTCCCACACTGCGGAAGCCAACCGCGAACACTTGTCAAGCACGCACAAGCACGCACTTCACCGGAAAAACTGGCATCCGCCAGCGGGACCCGAACACCGCCGCATCGCCAGACACGAACGCACCGGACGTCTTATCTTACAGGTCACGACGACTTCAAATGTCGTAATTTTCTTCCCCACGGAAACTTGCTTGCTTGCTGGAGCCCGAAGTCATTGAACGTGTAGTGTTATTGGTATTAAATCTAGCAGATTCTAAAGTTTCAGCGACAATTCCTGGTTTACTGCACTAGTGGCATGTAACTCTAGCAGTAGTCATTGGCTTAAAACGATTCGTGTCGGAACTACCCACTCGTCATGACAGATCCATTATTGCGATCGAACTTTCACTTGAGACTTGCACTTGCCTTAATTTCTTGCAATAGCTTGTTACGTGTCGTATTTCCCCTAGTAAATGCCATATGATTAAGTCGAGAGTCAACAGGGCAACATGAGCCAGAACGTAAGATGTGACGATTTCTTCGTGGCTCAGATCTTCCATCGAGGTAACGGACGTTATGACACGACTTGCGTATGCTGCATTCACGCTTTTGTGGCTTACCATTGCTTAAATTGATAAGCGTCACAGCAAGAATTTTGCATCATAACGAGCGAGGAATAAGTCGCAAATGCCTCCATGTGACACCTACGTGTGAAATCCGCGACAACATGATAAGGCACCGCCTTTCAGGGCCCCACTGAAGACTACAACGAGCTATGCACCATCCAGTAGACGTTCATCGAGGTACATATCAACCGTAGCGCACCAAGCACATGGATCGGCATCTGTCTGTTCCCGATGAATTTCTGACCCGTGATCTTAGATACCGTTACTGGTACTCTGATCTGCATCATGTTTTTCCGCTGTACTTCGAACATGTTCAAACACGTCACGCCAGTGAGAGTAGAGTCCTGATCCCGCTTCTGATGTCGGGGCGGGCCATGGATGGCTGAGTGGTAGTTTCCGTCATCACTCGTATTCGATTGAACTCAGTTTAGTCAATAAAACTTTTTGAATAATAATTATTGAAACTCGACACACACAACTTTCACAATGACAGGGTAAACCGACAGTTTCGTTCCACATACCGACATACCGACATACCGACAGACCGACTGACTGACTGACTGACTGCCTACCGGAGACTCACTGACAGACGGACGGACCGTCTGATACGGACTGAATGACTGTCTGACACGGAATGCCACGACTCTGTCCACGTACCGGCATTTTATACTGTAGCGTTACGGAGTCTACCCTACATTTTGTGATATTTATCAAAACAACATTTCATCATTTAAAATAATAGTCAAAACAAAGTCTTAATATTACTAAAAGTCGTTAACCACGACATATATATAATAGGTTGGGGAAAAAGTCTTTTCGCATTATAGTATGTATGAACTTGTAATAGATCTCTTTGAAAAAATTTATAAAAAAATTATACCATTTGTATCTGGCTGGTTTTGGTAGCATTAAAAGTTTAAATTTTAAAGAAAATAATTCTAAATTCAAATTAGGAAAATGTATGATTATAATTTTTTTTCGTACTGTCAAGATGAGTGAAGAAATTCGATACTACATTTTAAAATTTTACTACAAAAAAGATAAAAATGCAACACAAGCCGCGAAAAAAAATTGCAATGTTTATGGACCTATAGTAGAATTATTTTGTCCGTGCAGTTTGGGTCATAAAACATAGCCTGGCTAGGGCCGTGAGCATGTTGCGCGGGCGCAACGCCATTATCGATAAAAACAAATGAGTCATCGAAGGTCTTGAAGTCGTCGTGGCCTAACGGATAAGACGTACGATGCATTCGTGTTGACCGATGCACCGGTGTTCGAATCTCAGGCGGGTACAAATTTTTCTAATGAAATACGTACTCAACAAACGTTCACGATTGACTTCCACGGTGAAGGAGTAACATCGTGTAATAAAAATGAAACCCGCGAAATTATAATTTGCGTAATTACTGGTGGTAGGATCTCTTGTGAGTCCGCGCGGGTAGGTACCACGGCCCTGCCTATTTCTGCCGTGAAGCAGTAATGCCTATGAGCTCCAGTAACCACTTAACACCAGGTGGGCTGTGAGCTCGTCCACCCATCTAGCAATAAAAAAAAAGGTACACGGCGGCGGGGTGGTATACGAAGGGTGGTGAAGCATTGTTATGTTATGAGTCATTTGTACTTACCTGCAAATAATAGTACATTATGTCGAAGAGAAATGTGTTTTTATGCATTCGTTCTCTGAATTTCTTTAGTGACACAATGGCTACTCCTTTGTTTTGTATCAAAACGGCAGAATTTATTCAAAATAATATTTACACGTGTTGTTATCAACAATGTATTAAAAATTTTCACTGAAATAAGAATAGATCCCAAAAAGTTACAAAGTGTTAATTTCTGCCGTTCTCGTTAACTTGCTGCGGCGATATGTACTGTAAGTGTTCGATTAGTGATTTTTTCTTTCATTTTTATCACTAATCCACAAAATGACAAAACTAAATACACTATCGATAACGCTTATCGACAACAATAATGCGCATCACTATGCCCGTCCATAAGGCTCGTGAGTGGAAGAGAGAGCGAAATACTCGCTTCACCGCTCCGATTTTTTATGACCCAAACTGCACGGACAAAATAATTCTACTATAGTAGAGTGTCTGTGCGAGTAGCACAAATTTGGTTAAGCGTTTTCAATCCGGAAATTTTGATGTCAAAGATGCACGTCGCTCTGGTCGCCCTATTACGGATAAAATGGATGCCATTTTTGAAAAAGTGGAGCAAGATCGGCATATCAGTAGTTACGGCGTAGCTGAAGAACTGGGAATTGACCACAAAACTGTTTTGGCCCATTTGAAAAAAAACTGGGTACACAAAAAAGCTCGATATCTGGGTACCTCACGAGCTTACTGAAAGATACCTAATGAACCGTGTACTCATTTGTGATTCTTTATTACGACGCAATGAAACCGAACGATTTTTTAAGAAGTTGATAACTGGTAATGAAAGTGGATCACGTATGACAAGAACGTGCGAAAAAGATTGTGGTCAAAGGCCGGTGAGGCTTCATAGATTGTGGCGAATCCCGGGCTAACTCGCAACAAGGTGATGCTGTGTGTGTGGTGGGATTGAAAGGGCATTATTCATTATGAGCTGTTACCACCAGGCAGGACCATCGATTCTGAACTCTACTGCGAGCAACTGATGAGATTAAAGCAAGAAGCTGAGAGAAAGCGGCCGGAATTAATCAACAGAAGGGGTGTGGTTTTTCATCATGATAACGCTAGACCTCACACATCTTTAGCCACTTAGCAAAAATTAAGAGAGCTTGGCTGGGAGGTGTTAATGTATCCGCCGTATAGTCCTGACCTTGCACCTTCAGATTTCCACATGTTTCGGTCTCTTCGGAATTCTTTAGGCAGTGTCAGGTTAACATCACGAGAGGAATGCCAAAACCAATTGTCGCGGTATTTTGATCAGAAGCCCCAAAATTTCTATAGCAATGGGATCATGTCCCTACCTACAAGATGACAAAAAGTTATCGAACAAAATGGTACTTACATACTTTAGTTAAATGTAAATAAACTATATTAAAAAATGTTGTGAATTTTCTTAAAAAATGCGAATAAACTTTTTCACCAACCTATTATATATTATTATATATTTAAACAAATACAAAAAATTGCCGGATCTCTCTAGCAGTTCTAAAGTGTTAAGTTTGCTTACCAGCTTTCAGGAGAAGAATACTCAACCTATTAATTAAAATAAACAATCTAACATTACAATACTCGTAATAATTGTAGTATTCTATCGAAATCAAAGAACATTTTACTTTTCAGCCATCAGTACCACACCCTGGTTTCGAAGAGACATTCGAAGCATACGATGATTCCGTAGTTTGTCCTCAAGTTACTAAGGGCGTCGGAGTTGGTAGTCTCCAGTGTTTGAANACAATACTCAACCTATTAATTAAAATAAACAATCTAACATTACAATACTCGTAATAATTGTAGTATTCTATCGAAATCAAAGAACATTTTACTTTTCAGCCATCAGTACCACACCCTGGTTTCGAAGAGACATTCGAAGCATACGATGATTCCGTAGTTTGTCCTCAAGTTACTAAGGGCGTCGGAGTTGGTAGTCTCCAGTGTTTGAACCTGAACGTTTATGTCCCAAACACGGCTACATCGCGCAACAAGCGCCCCGTGATGGTTTGGATCCACGGAGGAGGCTTCACTAGCGGCAGCGGGACAGGCAGGGACTACTCCTTCGACGACCTGGTCCGACATGACGTCATCGTCGTATCGGTCAGCTACCGACTCGGACTCTATGGGTTCTTATGTTTGGACAGTCCTGATTTTCCCGGCAACCAGGGTATGAAGGACCAAGTTCTTGCTTTGAGATGGATTAAGGAAAATATCGAAGCGTTCGGCGGAGATGCCTCTAAAATAACCTTATTCGGAGAGAGTGCTGGCGGCGTCGCTGTCGAGCTACACCTACTGACCGACCAGGATAAGCTGTTCAATCAGGTGATCATCCAGAGTGGATCTGCTTTCTTTGCTGGGGGTATTAGGAAACCTAGCAGCCGTGTTCCAATAGAAATAGCGAGCCAGCTGGGATTCGAAACTGACAACTTCTTAGAGGCGGTAAAGTTTCTGGCCGATCAAGACCCCCACCTGGTGGTTGCAGCCAGCACTTCTCAAAGCTCTACCTTAAGAGGCGGTACTCTTAGACCTTGCTTAGAAAACAAATACGACGGAGTTGACAGTTTTCTTTCCGACTTTCCTGAAAATTTAGAGGCTAGAAACATTCCTGCTATTTATGGAGTAACCAATAAAGAATTTCTAACATTACATGCTTATGTGACCCCCGAAGACTACGAGGTGACAGGAATTCGAGCTTTTCTGGAACGGGCTTTCAACTTGACCGATAACGATATGGAAGACCACGTGAGACATTTCTACATCGGAGACGAGACGCTGACCGAGAAGCAGTTCGATGAGTTTATAGATTTTGCATCAGACTATTACTTCAACTACGCCGTCCAGCGGTCTATAAAGAAGTCATTGGCCGACGGTAACAAGGAGGTATATTACTACGTGTTCTCGTACGACGGAGGCAGGAATGCCATGAAGGAGTACCTCGGCATAACGGCGGAGGGCGCTGCGCACGCGGACGAGCTCGGCTACCTGCTGGCCGTGGATGCGGTCCCGGGACAGCACATCGCCGAGGAGGACCAACTGATCATCGACAGGATCACTACTCTTTGGGCTAATTTTGCCAAATACGGGTATGTTGCATTGTATGTATTGTATGCATATACGTACATACATATGTACCAATAAACAATTTAAGTGATGGAACTCTAAATGCAACAATTGAGCTCCTTACATTTTTCTTCTTTTGTTTTATTACTTAGGTGGTTAGACTAGCTCAAGAACTGTCTGAACCCATAGGAATCCATAAACATCTACAAAGTACATAAATGCCACCACCCACCTGACCTGAGTTCTAAGGTTTGAGTTTTTACAGTACAACGGCTGCCCCCACCCTTCAGACCGAAATGCATTACTGTTTCACGATAGAACGGGGCAGGGTGCTGGTACCTACTCGCGATTACACGATGTTATTCCTTCATCGTGGAAGTCATTCGTGAACATATGTTTAGTACGCATAACAAAAACTGCAGCAGGCATCTTATCCTTTAGGCCACGACCACTTCAACGTTACAGAGATCAATGTGTATATATGTTCTTTGATGCCTTCCATGTTCCAGTAACCCCACCCCTGAGCCGACGGACCTGCTGCCGGTCGTGTGGTCGACAGTAGAAGGTAACAAGCGGCCGTATCTGGACATCGACACCGACCTGCAGCTCAGAAGCAGGCCCTTCCACCACCGGATGGCCTTCTGGGATCTCTTCTATAAGCTCTATGGAGAATTGGAACGCAAGAAATAACAGCAGAAATAAACGATGAACCAGTACGAGATACGGCTTATACGACGACAGAAATATAAATTGACCAGAATGCTTATATGTATTCATGTAAAATCTATATAAATTGAACTTTATGCATTTTTGATGTTTTTCATTTATTATAATTTAAAAAACTAGAGTAACATGTGTGTGTGAACAATATAAGGGTCTCTCCGGTGTCGCCGTGGAAACCCCCCACAAAAAGGCACTTCTAGTCAGTGCCATAACTGTCAACAATACGGGCACTCATTCCCTAACTGTCAAGCGCGCTTCCGATTCGTTAAGTGTTTCGACGATCACGCCACGGCTCTCTGTGCTCGCGACCAGGAACCGCCATCGAACCCCCTAGCTGCGTCCTGTACCGAACACATGGTCACCTGAGGCTGCCTCCGGGCCCCTAAATTGAAACGCCGCGTTGCCCGACAAAACCGCCTTCACGCTCCCGGCCCTGACTCTAAAGCCTCAACACACTCTGTGCCTGAGGCTAAGTCTGCCTTAGCCCCAGCCCAGCGTGCCCAGCGTCACGGCTTGGGCTAATCCCTTGCCGTACACGAACAACCCTGTGACGCCCCTGTAACTCGCCCCTCCCCCGCGACTTGTCATCCGATTGCGTCCGACAATCTCGCTCTAGCTATCGACTTTTTCCAGTCGATCAACTTTGAGTGAGTTAGCGCTTTGGGCGACGCCAACCGCGCCGCCTCCTCTGCACATTATATTACATCGCAGTTGTGCAAGAATACTCTGACGTATAGAATAGGTACGCGTCGTTAAATATGCACGTCCTCCCATCACTCCGCTTGTAATCAATGGCGTACATAGATAGAATAAAACTCCTATCCGTAACGATAGGATTCTTTAACACTTAAGGTCTCGCAAATCAACGTGATCAGGTTTGTGATTTTTGGCGTAACCATCCTATGGACATTTTTCTAGTACAGGACCGCCTTAAGGCCGCGCGTCTTGATTCTAAAATCTATAGCTATGTCATTCATAATATGGTTAGGAATGACAGACTTACCGCTCGCGGTAGTGGTTCCGTGACAGACATGAAATTCATGGTTCAATTCCAAGCCTGTTCGTGTCATAACTTTATACATATTTCAATTTAATTTTATTGTGCATCTCACATAAAATAGTTTAGAAATGTGTGCTTTAAGACAAATCCCAATGATTAATTGTTTTATTAAATAGGTTATTTACTTCATCATAATAAAGTAAAATCAAATGTTTATTACACATTTATTCGAACCAATATTCATACAATGTTACATTCTACATCTAGACTATGCCTATACAGAATAATTTAAGTACAAATACATACATTATAACCAATTGATTTAGTTTTTTGCATTGTAAGCTAAATAACTTGATTTATTTCCATAAATTTGTTTTTTATACCAACTTAAAATACAATGAAAATTACTTGTCACCACGGGAATGTTGTTTAAAACGTCATTGACACTGCAATGTCAACATGTCAAAAAAAACATATATTTTAATGTCAAAATGTCATTTAAATTATCAAGTGTCGAGCATTTTCCTTAAACGTACATTTTGATAATGTTTTAATAAACAAGGCGTCTCGCTGAGATGCTAATATTTTCGACATGCTGTATTGAAGTACCAAGGACTTACATAAATTACATAAATCATATATAAAATTGTCCGCTTTCCATGACTAGGCAATATAAAACAGCGGCGAAATTTTATTAATTCTAAAATAACTTAAATTAAATGAATATTCAACTTAAAATTAATCAGTAGGCGTTTATTTATTTTTTTACATTCGGTAAAATCTCAATCGTAACTGTACATCTCACGAATCTATACAATAAAAGGATTTTCTCTTTAAGAGCGAATCCTTCGGTCAATGCATGAATTTTATCACTTATTCCTATACAAGACAATATAAGGTATTGTAAATATTTAACAAACTGTAAGATATATATGTATTTGAATTATTGATTTGAGTGTTATGCAATTGATTAGAATTATTTAGAAGATGTCCCAGAATCAACACGTAATGAAAAATTTGAAAATTAGTGCAGTTAATTTTTTATTGCATAACAGTATCCAAGAGGCATGACGCGCTCTACTTTCGGTGCAATAAAACACTAAAATCCTACTATAATTCACAACTTTAATACGAAGGCAATGTCTGGACGGACATGTTTCTAATTTCAACACGAAAAACATTTATTTATACTTTAGCACCATAATTTTTAAACGAATCAAATCCAATTTCTATAATTATTAAACGACTGTATTTTATTCACTGTTCATTTTCAAAAAGTGTGAATTCATATTTTGAGAGAAAATAAGCAGTCGAAATTTATCTACTAGCCCGGTGACGCTGATATGTTCTCTCAAGACATTAGCTTAGGTAGGGAAAAAAAAGTCAAAAACATGATGGATCGAAACGAAAAAAAAAANTAAACGAATCAAATCCAATTTCTATAATTATTAAACGACTGTATTTTATTCACTGTTCATTTTCAAAAAGTGTGAATTCATATTTTGAGAGAAAATAAGCAGTCGAAATTTATCTACTAGCCCGGTGACGCTGATATGTTCTCTCAAGACATTAGCTTAGGTAGGGAAAAAAAAGTCAAAAACATGATGGATCGAAACGAAAAAAAAAATACAAATCCCTATGTTACATGTTTTTGGCGGACGACGTAAGCGTCATTTCAGCCACAGTGTCTCCTAGTTGAGAGTCTTTCAAAGACAATTTAGTAGAACTTGAAGGTAGGAAGAACCCTTTAAAATTTGTATTCTGTATTCTCACTAAATTTATTGACGCAATAGGTGAGCCGAGTCAATAACAGTAATAATGGTTCATTACGTCATTACTGAGGACAGATTACATTTTTTAGTAGAAACTAAATACATTTAAGAGTCGTTTATAAAATTGCAATAAGAGACAAGGAAATGCCAAGTTATTTAATTTCGCACTAAAGAGTGACAAAAGAGAATGACATCAGAATTCGCGTGCGCCTCAAAGTTCTTATTTTTGAATACTTAAATATTATGTACATATTTACGACTATTTTATCTATTATTCGTTTTCTAATTAATCGAGTGCTTTGTTAAGGATATTGAATTTAACGAAAGGACGCAAATAAACAAGACAATTTTTACGAATGAGGCGAATTTGAATCCGTTGTAGGTAAAATTAACAGGTGGACGGTCTGGCGATTCGACTTCGAGTAACTTCCTCTTGTTCCCTAGATCGACTCAGACTCAGAGTCTCTTGTCCCTAGATTGACTCAGACTCAGAGTCTCTTGTTCCTTAGATCGACTCAGACTCAGTCTCTTGTTCCCTAGATCGACTCAGAGTCTCTTGTCCCTAGATTGACTCAGACTCACTTACTCTTGTTCCCTAGATCGACTCAGAGTCTCTTGTCCCTAGATTGACTCAGACTCACTTACTCTTGTTCCGTAGATCGACTCAGACTGAGAGTCTCTTGTGCCCTAGATCGACTCAGACTCACTTCCTCTTGTTCCCTAGATCGCTCCACTCAGATTCAGAGTAACTTCCTCTTGTTCCCTAGATCGACTCAGACTCAGTCTCTTGTTCCCTAGATCGACTCAGACTCACTTCCTCTTGTTCCCTAGATCGCTCCACTCAGGTTCAGAGTAACTTCCTCTTGTTCCCTAGATCGACTCAGACTCAGAGTAGCTTCCTCTTGTTCCCTAGGTAGGTCCCGGAGAGCGCGAGCAGGCGGTACCGCTGTCGCAGGTTGCGGGCCCGGACGTGCGGGGACGCGATCTCGGCGGAGTAGGCCCCGGGGAACCAGCCCGCCTCCCCGTCCCGGGTGCGCTCGCCGTAGTACCAGCCTGAGCGGGAAAATAAATAATCCGGGATTAATCACCGACGATCATCTAGTATCCAAACTAGGATTTCCCGTACCATGGAACCAGACACTTAAGTACATGTATACTTTTAAATATAATCATAACACGTACATAGATACACTGCCGGCCAAAAGTTTAAGACCGCACTTAATAACATTATTATCAATCATTTGTAATCAAATCCCATAAGTTAAATAAAATAAATGCACATTTGCATATTCTATTGTTAATAAGGAATATTTAAAGAAGTCATTCTTTTATTTACTTTCAAGTTATTGGACAATAAACATAATTTATTATTTTCAAATACCAACAAATGCTGCTCTAGAGCCCGGTGGTAGAGTCATAATAGTAATACATCGGTCAATAATTAGGATTATAATAATAGGAGGATAATTAGGATATATCTGAAAACACGTATTTCGCTACAAAACGAAGAATTTGCGTTCAGAAGAAAATATGATGTCAGACTGTGATGAGCATATTATTATAATCATGATGGGGGCTCATTTATGATCTGTAGTTGCTTCTCTAGCCAAGGGAGGAACTGAACTGAACTGATTTGATCACAAATGAAAGAATTTTTAAAAATTAACAGTATAAAAAGTTTTAGAACAAAATGCCGTTCCTACCGGGTTGCGATTAATTGGAGATGGATTCATTTTTACATGATACATACAACAAGAAAATATAGGTCAAAATTATGCAGAGGATATTTAGAAGAGAAAAAGGCACAAGGGGTATTAAAAAACATGGTCTGGCCTCTTTAGAGCCCGGATCTTAATAATCCCATAGAACTTTTGTGGGAAGAGCTTGATGGGAACGTCCATAATCGTGACCCATCCTCGCAAGAAGAAATATGGAATGCTTTATGCGAAAATTGGCGCAATTTATCACAAGACACCATCAACGAATTGATTGCCCGTATGCCGAGACTTATAAAGTCATAGAATGTAAAGGAGGATTTTTTTGATGATAAATCCGTTATCTAACTATAGCCTTTTTTTGGCATGAATTGCTAATATTTCTTTACGTTTTAAAATATATTTGTTGTCGATCAGTGTTTTATTAGATGATGAAACAAGTTAATTAAACATTTAATATTTTATTGGAATTTTATTTCATTGCCCTATTCTAATTAAGGTGGTCTTAAACTTTTGGCCTGCAGTGATTAAACAGGTTAATTAAACATTTAATATTTTATTGGAATTTTATTTCATTGTCCTATTCTAATTAAGGTGGTCTTAAACTTTTGGCCTGCAGTGTAATAAATATCCGGACAGAGAAATTAAACTTGTTAATCACACAAATGTTTGTGCGACGTGGGAATCGAACCCACGATCTTCGGCACAGCAGTCAGAGGCGCTAGCCACAGCGTCACCAACCAATCAGTGAGATAACGCAATTTATTTGCAATCTTTTGACGTCGCGCTCTTTCACGACTTCTCGTCAACTGTCTGCTGTGTTTTCTTGTCATTATTCTATAATTGTAATCACTGTTTTGGTGTGCAATAAAGCTCAGTAAGTAGGACCTCTTGTGAGCCCGCACGGGTAGGTACCACCACCATGCCTATTTCTGCCGTGAAGCAGTAATGCGTTTCAGTTCGAAGGACGGGGCAGCCGTTGTAACTATCCTGAAACCTTGGAACTCGTATCTCAAGGTAGGTGGCGGCATTTACGTTGTAGATGTCTATGAGCTTCGGTAACTACTTAACACCAGGTTTGAGTTCGTACACCCATCTCTCTCTCTCCCTCTCTGTCTCTGTCTATAGCGGGTTGTACAGATCGAAGTGAGGGTCAGCTCACCTTCGGCCGTCTTCCTGGTGACGTTGACGACGTCGCCCTCGGCCAGCGACAGCTCGTCGGGCTGCGCGGCGCCGTACGCGTACAGCGCGCACACCTGTGGCGCCGCCGACACGGTTACACAACACAACGCGACCGCCGACAGACTTGGGGCACTAGGCCTCAAGTGCGTCGGGTCGCACTAGGGTTGCCATCCGGAGATAGCGGTGATGGATTTACGCTCAGCCCCGCGCGATCGGGCCTAGAGCGGCATGACTAGGGACGGCAAAATTACTTAAATGCAAAAATTTTAGAGACCAAAAAAGCAATTCACGACAAGTCTCCTTTGAAAATGAGTTCAGATTAATTAAAAAGTTATTTTAAATTTTAATCATCATTAGTCATCAAGCCTAAATCCATCACTGTGAGATTGTTTACATACAGAGTGCACAGAGATCTCAATGAGATCACCAGATAGATTGTAAAGAAAAAGCGAAGATGTTCCACCAATAAAAAATTTTTGTTTGTAAATAGGCAGTTTCTTTGAATTATTATTAGCACGATTCAGGTTTATGTTGGATTATTTCTATTCGTTTAAAAGCTACAGCTGAGCTAGCTGATAGCTACATTGACGGAGACAACCCTGACAAGCTTTGTGTAGTGTAAGTGTTTGCGGTGTATGCACAGTGTGGTGAATCTACTGTGAGATGTATGGACTATGTGGTGAATCTACTGTGTGTTGTGTATACTGTGTAGTGTATATGCTATGTAGTGTACTCTGTGCAGACGGCAGTGCGTGCGTACCTGCGGACAGTCCCAGCCGGCGTAGACCGCCTCCCCGGGCGCGGCGGCGGGCAGCCACAGCGCCTCGCGCCATCGCGACACCTCCGTCTCACTGCCGCACGACATCAACTGCAACCAACACACAACAGTGTTCGTAGATTAGTGTCGTCGTTCGTGATGGTAACCATCAGTCCGGGCTCGCGTTGGTATGATCGTGGTCATCATCATCATGGTCGGTTATTGTTGGCAGAGCAGTCATGGTCAAGTGGAATCTTTGTTTATTAAAGCCTTGACAGCTGTTCTCCACAGTTCGCGAACTGAGGCTTTGCGCACGATCATCTGATCAGTCCAGCGGATAGGGTTGGTCAATTAATATCTCCCAAAAGTTGTCGTCAACAGTGCAATCCAGGAATATTTTGGACACGTATCGCGACGGTCAGCAGAGTGTATCGAGAAACATGTTGTTCAGGGTAGGGACAATGATCGTGGTCACGTATGGCCTTTATGCCATACAATTTGACCTCATCTCTCAACGTGAATAGTGGCGTCCATTTTGTGCCCTACGAGCCCCGGTAATCGCTAAACAACCTGTCTGCCAGCAGCCTCGAGGGGCCATTGTGGCTTAACTCTGACATTTTCAATAATAAATGTTTCTATTCAAAACCGCCATCTTATCACACATGTTACACTATTACACGTTATTTGTAGACTGCTATAGTCATCCTTCAAATATACTTTAAATAGCAGGTCCATGAGCACGACCCTACTGTTAGCTCGAGGTCTGAAGCACGGACAGCCGCCACCGACCTCACGCTGCTAGGTGGGTGACGCCAACGGACCTTCTAGGTAGGTGAAGTCGATTGTGGTACGTGTCCAATATTCCTCCGCTGCGACCATCGCTAATTGTACGAGAAACGTCAATGTCTTTAGTTGTTTAGGTTTAGCTTTGGTGGTTATTAATCGCGCACCACCCGCCGCTCGGCGACGGCGCTGGAACAGCCACCTCCCGGACTCACAACAGCTCTACCGACTACCATCACGATCCGACCAACGGTCAGGGCAAACACACATGAACATCGATTTGTATTATATATAGGTATACATTCCCTCACCATTTCGACGGTCCTTCCCTCGTGGTTGTCGAGGAGGGTGAGGAGCAGCGCGTGCTTGGTGGCGGCCACTCCCTCCGCGCTGCACACCTCCAGCAGCGAGCGCGGGCAGTGGTCCACCGCCACGTACGACTCCTCGCTGGAGGAACGGAACCAACATTACTGCTATAGCCAGGCAGACATTGCTATTTACTGGCCGCACTTCAGATTACTGACAATCGCATATAAGAGCGTCCCTATATGAGAACTGACCCTTTCTTCTTGGTGACGACGAGCAGGTCGTTGAACAGGAACACGTGCAGGGGAACCTTGTGGAACTTCTTGCCGAAGGTCAGCTTCAATTCGTCATTTTTCCACACCAGCTGCGTCATCTCACCGGACCGGACCAGCCACCGCACCGGCCTGAAGGCGTCGACAATATATTGAAATACGTGTCTACAGTTTTAGCTCCCGTTGTAAATTCTAACGTTGTAAACGTTGGTAAATGACCGATTTGATGTGAAGTGGATGTCGAGAATGCGCAAGAACATGGTTAATATCCTATCAGTCTTTATTCAGATCACACTTTCTAGTATATACACTGATGGCACTATGTCGGTTATGAACATATCGTAAAGCTCCGCTTACCGCTGTTAGTTATTACCATCCTATTTATGCCGCGAAGTATTCCCGGTTGAGACGTAGAATTAATTTCCTGTTAGAATTGGGACTTAGGCCTCGACTCTCATGTCTCAAGGTTGATGAAGGTATTAATGTAGTGATGTCTATGAGCTCGTTCGCAAGTCTATACAGTAAAACAATAATAATAGTGATTTTGCTGCCAGTCGCTGTGTACCCAGCCTACCAGTAGTAGTGGGGCTGTGGGGTCGGGGACGGACGTACCGTCGGTCCCGGCGCGCCAGGGCGGGCCCCAGGTCGGGCGGGTGGCGCACGCCGGCCGGGAACTCGATGACGCGCGCCAGTCGGTACATCTCCTCCACGCGCTCCGTGTTGCGGGCGCCCTCGTTGCACTGCTGGACGTACTGCGGGGAACAAGGGCAATCATCTCACTCGAGTGGCCCTACCGACACTACCAATGCAGTCGGACGTGTGAGTACTTCGCGGCGGAAACTCATCCGTGTGGGCATACAATGCGCCTTACCAAAATAGTTACCGTTCACATTTCCGTGTAGGTCAAATCTATAACTGTCCGAGTTACGCGAGCCCGGCCTAGAGTACATCGTTCGGGTCATGATGCGACCTGTATCTTTTCGTACAAAACCAGAGTTAAAAAGGCGCAATCAATTCTGTTTAGGCGTATTGTGAGTTCAACACATTTCGACCGCAAAACAGGTAACCGGTGTTAGATCGGCCAGACTTTGTGATGTGACACTTCGTGATGTCCACGGACCCGATAATAATCTAAGACCAAACTAGATGAGAGGCTGAGCTGTTTTAGTACAAATCAAACAATAATTATGCTCCGGCCAGTGGGACTGTGAGTTTATTCATCTATATATGTAATTTAGAAAATCTGTCGAACGCAACATTCCCAAAGTTTTCGTATACACCATCACCTGACTCTTATCATTTGTCTTCGTCTATGGCAGTGGTCTTTACCATACATGTCAGACATGGTCGTAATCCCAATCCCCACGGCTGACGATTAAAAACCACGGTTAAACGATTAAAGTTTAGCGGTAGGCAGCGGCTTGGCTCTGCCCCTGGCATTGCTGCATGGGCGACGGTAACCACTCACCATCAGGTGGGCCGTAAGCTCGTTTGCCTACAAAGGCAATAAAAAAAAAAAAAATATATATATATATCAGCTCTTTCAAAGGCTTACAAAATATATTGTATTTGTACTATACCTTTAAGAGAGAAATAAATAAATAATAATAATTATTATTACAATATATACAATATAGATCACGTTGCATTAGTATTAAACTTACATTGTTCAGAGTCGCTAGTGCATGCATGCACGCCTCATACTCTTCGTCTTCTGATGAGAGGTTCTTCAGCACCGCGTCCATCAACAACGGGAGTCTCGTCACTCGCTGCATCGGTAGCATCAGGAACGAGTGGAGGGATAGACTCTGGCAAGCCGGGTGACTCTCTAGCCTGTGATCGAGTGATAAATTATTTTTATTTTTTATTTTTTTTTATTGCTTAGATCGGTGGATGAGTTCACAGCCCACCTGGTGTTAAGTGGTTACTGGAACCCATAGACATCTACAACGTAAATGCGCCACATACCTTGAGATAGAAGTTCTAAGGTCTCAGTATAGTTACAACGGCTGCCCCACCCTTCAAACCGAAACGCATTACTGCTTCACGGCACAAATAGGCGGGACTCACAAGAGTTTGATTTTTATTACACGATTATTACTTCCCTCACCGTGGAAGTCAATCGTGAACAATTGTTAAGTACGTATTTCATTAGTAAAATTGGTACGAATCGCTACGAATCGCTACGAATGCACCGGACGTCTTATCCTTTAAGCCACGACGACTTCAAAACCACCTGGTGTTAAGTGGTTACTGGAGCCCATAGACATCTATAACGTAAATGCCCCACCCATCTAAATATAATATAGCTTTCTCTTTCTCTCGATCTACGCACATTTGAGTACTCAGGTGGTAATGTACGAGGCGTGTTTTCATTCATAGAGACGATAAGAATTGGTCGATTAAAATGATCACATTTAAAGAGCTCACTAAACTGACCATGATATGTACTGTTTTCATGATTCATGATGTTTTTGGACAACATTTACTAATTTAATTTCCGCCTATTTCTGGCGTGAAGCAATAATGCGTTTCGGTTTGAAGGGCGGGGCAGCCGTTGTAACTACATATACTGAGACCTTAGAACTTATATCCCACGGTGGGTGGCGCATTTAAGTTGTACATGACTATGAGCTCCAGTAACCACTTAACACCAGGTGGGCTGTGAGCTCGTTCAGCCATTTAAGCAATAAAAAAAAACAAAATAAAAATTCTCATCGATAACAGATCTAGTTATGCAGGAAGGATAGAGAATTTCAGAGATCCTATCGATAAGAGACGATTGCGGCCGAGTGACAATGCATATCAGACTTATTTGATTTCACGGAGATTGTTGCTCCGTTATCATTTTCAGATACAGGTCTTATATAAAATATCTGACAGCGCACAAACAGCACATTTCCTGAGCAAGTATGCTGCGATTGGTTGCTCTTTTGGGCTTGTTGTCAGCAGTGGCTGCCCGGTTGAGGATAGACCCGCTTGTTGATACTCAGCGGGGCCTCATCAGGGGACTGAGGTCCGAAAATGGAAAGTTCTCGAAGTTTTTGGGCATACCGTACGCACTAGTCGACGAGGACAATCCTTTCGGGGTGAGTACGTTTTTTTTTCCTTCCTATTCTAGTAGCCTCGAGGAGTTATACTAGATTCACAGAACGAGTAGTTAGGTGAGCTCACGGGGCTCTAACCTGACGACATTGCTAACACTAGCCCTAGCAAGAGCAGTGCTTCGCAGAATTTACCGCCGGATCGGCCTCCGGCCGTCAGATGACGGGGGCGAGAGCGAGTTCCCTCTACTCGATATGGAAACGAACGGTTCGATAAGAAGTCTCGTATGATGAGCACGAGTCAGTCAGACACTCCCATGTTATACAGCTTATAAATCAAACCGTTATGCCAGACTTTATCGAACGCTTTTGCGATATCGAAGAAGAGGGTTCCGGTCGGGATTAGTTTCCGCTTATTTAGCTCTATTTAAATATGCTCCGTGAGGCGATGCACTTGTTTGCACGAATGTTTGGCGCGAAACCCAAACCGCTCGTCGATCAATATCGTCGTCTTTTTGGACGAGATGTAGTCCCAGAAGCGTTTCCGAAGGAGTCGTTCGTATATTTTGCCTATCCAGCGATAAGAGGAGACTAATCGGACGGTACCGTAAAATAGTAATTGTAGTATTATATCGAAATCAAAGAACATTTTATTTTTCAGCCATCAGTACCACACCCTGGTTTCGAAGAGACATTCGAAGCGTACGATGATTCCGTAGTTTGTCCTCAAGTTACTAATAACGTCGGAGTTGGTAGTCTCCAGTGTTTGAACCTAAACGTTTATGTCCCAAACACGGCTACATCGCGCAACAAGCGCCCCGTGATGGTTTGGATCCACGGAGGAGGCTACACTAGCGGCAGCGGGACAAGCAGGGACTACTCCTTCGATGACCTGGTCCGACATGACGTCATCGTCGTATCGGTCAGCTACCGACTCGGACTCTATGGGTTCTTATGTTTGGACAGTCCTGATTTTCCCGGCAACCAGGGTATGAAGGACCAAGTTCTTGCTTTGAGATGGATTAAGGAAAATATCGAAGCGTTCGGCGGGGATGCCTCTAAAATAACCTTATTTGGAGAAAGTGCTGGCGGCGCCGCTGTCGAGCTACACCTACTGACCGACCAGGATAAGCTGTTCAATCAGGTGATCATTCAGAGTGGATCTGCTTTCTTTCCTGGGGGTATTGGGCAACCTAGCAACCGTGTTCCAATAGAAATAGCAAGCCAGCTGGGATTCAAAACTGACAACTTCTTAGAGGCGGTAAAGTTTCTGGCCGATCAAGACCCCCACCTGGTGGTTGCAGCCAGCACCTCTCAAAGCTTTACTTTAAGAGGCGGTACACTCAAACCTTGCAGAGAAAACAAATACGACGGAGTTGACAGTTTTCTTTCCGACTTTCCTGAAAATTTAGAGGCTAGAAACATTCCTGCTATTTATGGAGTAACCAATAAAGAATATCTAACATTACATGCTTATGTGACCCCAGAAGACTACGAGGTGACAGGAATTCAAACATTTCTGGAACGGGCTTTCAACTTGACCGATAACGATATGGAAGACCACGTGAGACATTTCTACATCGGAGACGAGACGCTGACCGAGGAGTTTTTCGATGAGTTTATAGATTTTGCGTCGGACTATTTCTTCAACTACGCCGTTCAGCGGTCTATTAAGAAGTCATTGGCCGACGGTAACAAGGAGGTATATTACTACGTGTTCTCGTACGACGGAGGCAGGAATGCCATGAAGGAGTACCTCGGCATAACGGCGGAGGGCGCTGCGCACGCGGACGAGCTCGGCTACCTGCTGGCCGTGGATGCGGTCCCGGGACAACACATTGCCGAGGAGGACCAACTGATCATCGATAGGATCACTACTCTTTGGGCTAATTTTGCTAAATACGGGTACGTTCAGCTTATACGCACATACCTCCATGTGTACCGATAAACAATTTGAGTAATGGAACTCCAAATGCAACAACTGAGTTCCTTACATTTTCATTTGTTTTATTACTTAGGCGGCTAGACTAGCTCAAGAACTGTCTGGACCCATAGGAACCCATAAACATCTACAATGTACATAAATGCCACCGCCCACCTTTAGACATGAGTTCTACGGTTTGAGTTTTTACAGTACAACGGCTGCCCCACTCTTCAGGCCGAAATGTATTACTGTTTCACGATAGAACTGGTACCTACTCGCGCAGACATTACACGATATTATTCCTTCACCGTGGAAGTTATTCGTGCACATAATTATGTTAAGTACGTATTGCATTAGAAAAACTACAGCGGGCGTCTTATCTTTTAGGCCACGACGACTTCAACGTTACAGAGATCAATGTGTATAGATGTCGTTTGATGCCTTTCCATGTTCCAGCAACCCCACCCCTGAGCCGACGGACCTGCTGCCGGTCGTGTGGATGACAGTAGAAGGTAACAAGCGGCCGTATCTGGACATCAACACCGACCTCCAGCTTAGAAGCAGGCCCTTCCACCACCGGATGGCCTTCTGGGATCTCTTCTATAAGCTCTATGGAGAATTGGAGCGCAAGAACTAAAAGGCCGAAATAAACGATGAACCAGTACGAGATACGGTTTGTACGACGACAAGAATACTAACCAGGACGCTTATATACATAAATGTAGTCTACATAAATTGAATCTATGCATTTTAGATGTTTTTCATTTATTATAGTTTCTCCCGGCAGATATGACGTTTTAGAATGAAACACGAACAAGCTTGGAATGGAATCGTGAATGTCTCACGGTTCCATTCCAAGCTTGTTCGTGTTTTAAATTTACATAACAAAATATTCTCAAAAAAAAAAAAAGACTTATCCCCGTATCTTTAGTCGTTCACACGAGTTTAACTCTACTCGACTCAACCTCCAACGCGCGTTTTGGTATGCTTGATCGTAAAAATAACATCCACTCAAACGTCCCTCGAAAAAAATCCTCACCGCAGTGGAGTAATTGAACTGTTAAAGTCAAGACGCGACGTACCTTGAACGTTCCTCTAAGCCTCGAAACAGCGTCTAGTAGATACAAGATGACTTCTGATAGCAGTTTTGAAGAATTTATTGACTATATTGTTGATAACAGAGTGTATAATTAATTGTCCATCGCAAAGGTATTTGGGAGATGCGGATAACCCCTTGGAAGTTTACGATGACGACGAAATCCGAAAACGTTACAGACTTAGTAAAAATTCGGTTGTGCATATTCTGCTCCCTTTGTTGACTAACAACATTAATGAAAACAATCTCGGACTACCTGTAACGCCGATATTACAAATGCTAATTGCTCTGAGACTTTACGCAACACGCAATTTTAAGATTCATGCATAACGTGCTTTTGTGTATACATATTATAGAATATCAATATTTTACAACTTTCATTTGGATCATGTGGTATGTCTATTTTAATTTATTAATAATTTATAATTTTATTTTACTTTTATTCATTTTTCAATGCGACTACTGTCAAACAGACAGTGGCAGCTTGACTTTGACATTAAAAAATAACCATAGACTAAGATCTCTATGGGTTTGATGCTAGCTTGATCAAATTGTCCTCGAACTGATGACGTCATGGTGACGCAATACCTCGACTCGACCTCACTCTGGTAGAGTTGAGGAATATTGTAATGGTCGACTAAGAATACCAAACTCGAGTAAGTTTTGGAGGAATGCTTGAGGCGTCGTCGGCTGAGTTAGAGTGGAGGAATATTTCAGGAAATGTTTAAGGATATGGGTATAAGTGTCTTAAGCAGAGTTTTTTTTCTTCAATGTTTTCGTGACCTCATTGCACTAGTAGGAAATAAAATAAGAATTCTAACTAATTCCTAAATGAATCTTAGTGTTCATAGTTTTTTTTTGTCGATATTTTAGTGACAATATTCGTGAGACGGACACGACAAAATGATTGGGACTTAATTATCGTTATTAAAAGAAACATATTACAAACTTACTGGTGGTAGGAACTCTTGTGAGTCCGTACGGGTAGGTAATGCGTTTCGGTTTGAAGAGCGGACAGTCGTTGTAGCTATACTGAGACCTTAGAACTCATATCTCAAGGTGGGTGGCACATTTACCACTTAACTCGTTTTCAATACCTCTTAAGGGCCGTAGCGAAAGCCGGTCTCTCCCGAAGCCTCTGCAGCGCTTTCACCATCAGCGCCTGGTTCTCGCAGTACTTGACGTAGACCTGGAAATGCTCCTCGGCGTGGTGCCGCACTATGTCGCAGATCCCTTGCAGCAGAATGTTCTCTTGCCAGCACTTTTCCAATTCATTCATGAGCAACTGCGAGCATTTCCGTACTGCGATGGATAGAAAAAAAAAATCTATATTTATGAGATAAAGTAACAAAAATCCCTGTCTAAGTTTTGTCTCATACTGACAAGCCTCATTTCTAATTCAACAGAAAGGGACAAAATACAGTGTAACTATTACAAGGTGTTTTTGTATAAAATAAAATACTGATTTCTTTCACCATTAGCTAGCATTGGTAGCGTAGATTAATACTATTAATACGTTTTTCACCTTAAACACAGATTCATGCTAATTTCAAAATTCCGGAACAAATATCACAATAAATTTGAAGTTCCGGTATTTTGGAGGCATATCCACATTATCCTCTACGTTTGACGTCAACGACCTTAAATTAATCTACCTACTCCGACCTCTAGTAATAACTCATTTTCACTATGCTTAGCGAGTAAATGATTTCTTTCTATTTTGAAATGTTTTTCAAATTAATGAATAATGAACTTTTATTCATAGTCGAGTCCAAATATCCAAAGTTGTTTTTTGTCTCACCTGGCAGTATGGTGGAGAAGAGTGTCTCCCAGTCGTCCCGTGGTAGGATGTGTGGATCCCTGAACGCTGGATGAGCCACGAACTGAGATTCCAACACGTTCAGAGAGTTCAGGTACGAAGCTTCGGAGGTGAGCAGCTCGAATTTCGCCTCTTGCAGGCGTTTCTGTGCCGGCGCCAGTGAGCCTGCGGGGAGCGTACCTTCACATCGATTCCCAAGACTTCACGAACCACTTGGTTTGTTTTTTTGCTTACCTAATCGTTGGTGGCCTAAGGGGCTGAATCTACTACCGGATCGGAATCTCGATCCACTGAGAAGATCCGGCGAGAAACTCAGCGGGTTGTGTGTATGGGCTAGTTCGCACGTCAAACTCTTCATCGGAGTCGACGAGTTGGACGAGGACGGTGACCGGTGCTTGAGGAGCCTAGAGTGGATCCGGGGATCCGACAAGACATGTTTTGGGCGACGGCGGCTTTGCTTTGCCCCGTCGCCTGGGTCCACGATAAGAGAGTTATCGTGCAGCGTTGCTTTTTCAAAGTAAGCCATTTGATGTTAACTAGTGGCAAAACGCGGTACCATCATTCTGCCTGAAGGTTGGGACAGCTGTTGTTATTATTATTATTATAAGTATACTGACTGAGCACAGCGGAGTTGAGGACCTCCGGGACCTCGCACCACAGCGTGCGCGCCGGCCCGCGCGGCGACACCAGCGCCATGGCGGACGGCCGCGCCGGCTCGGGGGGCGGGGCCTGCGCGCCCGGCACGCCCGCCTCGTACCCGTCGGAGTCCGAGTCGCCGGTCTCCCGGTAGATCGACTGGACAACAAATTATCATCATTGGTTATTTTATTTATAACTTTATATACTAGACAGTATAAAGATGGACTTAATGCCATAGGCGTTCTCTGACAATCTACCTTAGGGGGGTGCAGAGATAAACCTTGGTAGGTGTAGTGTTATAGTGATATTAGGTACTTAAACATATTATATAACATACATAATATTTATAGATACAAATACTCGTACTTATTATTCAATTTAATGATACGGTGTACCTGAATTACCTTGGTAATGTGAGGAGGGGATTGCTAAATATTTTTTCCTACCTATTGTGATAGCCTTGAGAGGTTATTTCAGCTTAACCCTAACGTGTAAGTGAGCTCATGGGGCTCAAACCGGAGTGTTGCTAACACTGACCCTAACAAGGGGCAGTGCTTCGCAGAATCTACCACCGGATCGGAAACGCGACCCACTGAGAAGATCCAGTGAGAAACACAGTGGGCTGTGTCTGTGGGTTAATTTACTCGGACGGTGACGGTGATTGCTAAAATAATTCGATGGACTGTATGAAAAATGAAATAAGAGTGTGCAGAGTAGACATGATGCATGAGAGGCCTGAATGGAAAAAGAGGACATGCCGACGACATGTCGGGATGTGCAAGTGTGGGATAAGCAAGAAAAAGAAAAAAACTGCGCAAGAATTTTAAGGTATCTTCTTTTACAGCGTTTCATACTTATTTTTAATGATTACTTTTAGTTAATCTATACCTTCTTGGCTTTAACCTCATTACAACAACAATTGTTGGGACTTCCTTTTCCTTATTCCTTCCTCAATCCCCTATCCACGCCATCTGTTGACACTACGAGAAAAACTACGCGCGTATGAAAATGGCGCGAAGTGTGTGTAAAAAAAAACTAAAACATGGTGCCGGTGCAAATACAATAAAATTGTGATTTGTTGATCAATCAGCACATATAACTCTCGCCAGTGAGAAAACTTTAATAGTGCATCAACGAAATACAGAGTGAGTCCTAAAACTTATCCTTTTTCCAGTCCCAAACATCTAAATTCAAAACATTATTTAGTGGTCCGTTTCGAGCGCGAATAACCTATGGTAACTAGGGGCATATTTGTTAGAAAACTCTAGTTCTACATTTCATTTCGCTTTCATCTTATCCTAATAACAATATAACTATTATTTTATAATATTATTTTACTATTTAAAGCATAAAATAACAATATTTTTTTTATAAATCTCAAGTGACGTAGGTAGTACAAAAAATTTATCGGTTGTAAAAATACATAGACCTATATAGTAGGGACACGACCACTGAAGTAGGAAACCTATGGAAATGAAACGTCAACAAAAAATTCGTGCCACTGTGACGTCATCTGGCCACAAAACATGGCGGCTTTAGTGCTGTACAAAAGATTTCAATGTTATCAGGTTTTATCGATAAACGTTCTTGGCTCATTTTATTTTAAATATTGTTGAGTATTATTTATTTGTAGAATTTATACTTTAATGGGAAGTAAGTAGGTATATTGCTATGTGCAAATATGATATGATNTCTTAGCATATTATTATCTCTAATTCACTAGGTACCTTAGTTACCACAGCTTATTATCTTATTAAAATCTTTTGAAATCCTCCAATGATTTCAAGTGGGGGGAAATGTTGGGACTTCCTTTTCCTTATTCCTTCCTCAATCCCCTATCCACGCCATCTGTTGACACTACGAGAAAAACTACGCGCGTATGAAAATGGCGCGAAGTGTGTGTAAAAAAAAACTAAAACATGGTGCCGGTGCAAATACAATAAAATTGTGATTTGTTGATCAATCAGCACATATAACTCTCGCCAGTGAGAAAACTTTAATAGTGCATCAACGAAATACAGAGTGAGTCCTAAAACTTATCCTTTTTCCAGTCCCAAACATCTAAATTCAAAACAACAATAACAATGAATTCAGACAATAACAATAAATCTGGACATTGTCAATACCAGGAGACAAGCCGATCATCGAGTTCAGTTCAGAGAATTAGAATATCACTCGTCTCACAGAGCGGTGTGGCGTTCGTTGTCTGACAATAAATGTGGGCATTGTCAATACCAGGAGACAAGCCGATCGCGACTTCAATTCAGAGAATTAGAATATCACTCGTCTCACAGAGCGGTGTGGCGTTCGTTGTCTGACAATAAATCTGGACATTGTCAATACCAGGAGACAAGCCGATCGTCGAGTTCATTTCAGAGAATTAGAATATCACACGTCTCACAGAGCGGTGTGGCGTTCGTTGTTTGACAATAAATCTGGACATTGTCAATACCAGGAGACAAGCCGATCATCGAGTTCAGTTCAGAGAATTAGAATATCACTCGTCTCACAGAGCGGCGTTCGTTGTCTGAACGTGCGCACCGCGGCGAAGGACGCGAAAATTACATTAATTAACGTGAATTGAAACTAAACTTGTTAATTGGCTATTGACTGTGTGTTCACTTGTTATTTGCAGTCTTTATAAGTATTTTTTTTAATTCCCTACATGAGTGAATGAGATCACCACCACCATCACGGACCACCCGCTGATAAGGGTTTACTAGCTTGAAACATGATGTCAAAATCTAAAATTTATTTTGTGTATGCTAGCTCACATCCCAACAATTTTTATTTAAAATAATTAAATAAGAAAATTCATTGGTCGTTTAATTCGTCCTTAAAATTTTTTCCTACCTATTCTAGTACACTCGAGGGGTTATGCTAGATTCGCAGAACGAGTAGGTGAGCTCACGGGGCTCTAACCTGACGACGTTGCTAACACTGACCCTTACAAGAGCAGTGATTCGCAGAATCTACCACTGGATCGGAAACGCGACCCACTGAGAAGATCCGGCGAGAAACTCAGTGGGCTGTGTCTATGGGTTAATTCGCTCATCGAGCCTTTCGTCGCAAGCGACGGGTTCGATGAGGACGGTGACCGGTGCTCGTGGTACCTAAAAACACCGTTAATGGATCGGGAGGATCCGTAATGACGTGTTTTGGGCGACGTCGACAAGGCTACCAGTGAATAGGTAGGGAAAATAAATGTTCGTAAATCGTTTCTGAGTAACATTTACCTCTACTTTGGCTGCGTTATAGAACTGGTAGAGCGGCTCGTGCGTGAACAGCGACCGGGGGAGCGGCGAGGCGGGGTGCGACCCTGAAGATGCGCCGGAGGATGTCGAGAGGTTCCCGGCTTGGTACAGACCTGCTTCCGCGTACCTGCAGACGAAACAGCATTCTTATGAACGTTTTTTTTTATTGCACCTGGTGTTAAGTGGTTACTGGAGCCCATAGACATCTAAATGCGCCACCCACCTTGAGATATAAGTTCTAAGATATCAGTATAGTTACAACGGCTGCCCTACCCTTCAGGCCGAAACGCATTAGGTACTGCTTCACGGCAGAAATAGTCAGGGCGGTTTTTTTTTACGTTTTTAAAACGTGCGTAGAATTTGAGCTATGATTAAAAACATTATTTTAGTTTAATCTCATTTTTATTTATTAATCTATTTATTAATACGTGGAGCATAAACTATGAACACGTTTTTACGAAAATTGCGCGGACGGAGGAGCATGAAATTTCCCACACTTATAGAGAATATGTAGAGAAGTAGTGCAGAATGTTAATATTTTTTTAAATTATGCATAAAAAATACATTAAATCAATAAAAAAAACATTACACACACACGCATGCATACTATTTGTTTATTGTCAAACTTTTCTTATTGCCTATAGTCTGTGGTCAAATTGAGAATATCTTAAATATTGTTTGTCTTTCATAATATTTGTCTAAAGTGTAGTCTTAAAGAAATCTGTGATTATAGAATTATAAGTCTTTGACAATAGAATCATAATAGTGTACAAACTTATAATTTCAATTAAATATAGTCGAATTTCGACTACCAGGGGACCACTAGTTAAAGTAACTAAAGGTATATTACGACAAAAAAAAAAACATCAAATTAATCAACTACTAAGTTTAATGCAGGTTTGAAAGATCATAAAAGTTATGTTGGTATAAAATAAATTAAAATACCTAGAAGACGAAACCGTAAAAGCGTTTTAAATCTTAATTTTATTTTCCAAAGATTATTATTACCTACATAGCTACTATTTCGTAGCGCTATTACACACAGGAAATGACTTGAGAACGCCAATTTGAAATTTAGAATTGTCATTGCTACTCTTATATCTAGATACGCTGGCACACGAGTCGAACATGAGTTGATACCAATAAATTTCATAAATAGCTATTTTTTTTTTTTTTTTTTTTTATTGCTTAGATGGTTGGACGAGCTCACAGCCCACCTGGTGTTAAGTGGTTACTGGAGCCCATAGACATCTACAACGTAAATGCGCCACCCACCATGAGATATAAGTTCTAAGGTCTCAGTATAGTTACAACGGCTACCCCACCCTTCGAACCGAAACGCATTACTGCTTCACGGCGGAAATAGGCGGGGTGGTGGTACCTACCCGTGCGGACTCCCAAGAGGTCCTACCACCAGTGATTACGCAAATTATAATTTTGCGGGTTTGATTTTTATTACACGATGTTATTCCTTCACCGTGGAAGTCAATCGTGAACATTTCTTGAGTACGTATTTCATTAGAAAAATTGGTACCCGCCTGCGGGATTCGAACACCGGTGCATCGCTACACACGAATGCACCGGACGTCTTATCCTTTAGGCCACGACGACTTCGAAGCTACCCGTTAACACAAGCCCGTTGGTGTGTAAGTTCAAAGAGTGACGACCGTAAACCTATAAAATGCGAGACTTGCAAGTTGGTTTGCAGATTGATTAACCAGAAGATACCTTAATAAAAATGTGTATATATTAATTTAACATTATTATTTAGTATTTAACTTTAATCACGATAAATGAGGTGCTGTTGACCTCAGTAGTAATCCGAATAATCTTTTTAAGCGTCAACAAAATTTTAAGCCGTCAAACCGGAATTATATAATATCTGTCTATAATCTGTCGTCCTCTGACATCTAGCGTCGTTGTTTCGTACCAGATTTTGCAATACTATGTAGTTCAGAGGACTGATTAAAAATATTTTTACGGAAATCTAACTAGTTCTTGTACATTTCATTCTCAACAACTATCCGTATTGGCTTGAGAGAGTAATTTGGTAAAGCATGAAAGTATTTTTTTTTATTGCCCTTGTAGGCAGACGAGTACACGGCCCACCTGATGGTGAGTGGTTATCGTCACTCATGGACGTCAGCAATGCCAGGGGCAGAGTTCAGCCGCTGCCTTCTAATACTCTCCACAAGCCTTGTTTGAAGAAAGAAGATTTGAATTCCTATCCGTGAAAACCCAAGATTGTACTATTCTTGGCTTCTCGACCAAGTCGTTCAGAAGTTATCGTTTCAAAACGTTCGCTATTCATAAGGAAATTAGTCGACAAAATTTAGCGGGATGGTAAACCATTATCTAATCAGTCGAAGAATCCGGAAGATTACGTGCAATATCTCGGAATATCATCGACCGTTTCCTGTTTGTATCAATAAAAAATAATTTGTTTATTAATTCGCGTTAATAATTTAATTTGTTTTTTTTTTTTTCCTACCTAAGCTGATAGCCCTAGCGGCTATGTCAGCGTAACCCTAACTTTAGTAGGTGAGCTCACGGGGCTCAAACCTGACGATGTTGCTAACACGAACCCTAGCAAGAGCCGTGCTTCGCAGAATCTACCACCGGATCGGAAACGCGACCCACTGAGAAGATCCGGCGAGAAACTCAGTGGGCTGTGTCTGACAGTTAATTTACTCGTCGAGCCCTTCGTCGCAAGCGACGGGTTCGACGAGAACGGTGACCGGTTAATTTAATAGTATACATATTTAATCATAATATTTTTATAATTTTGAAAACTCCCGTACTACACTATCATGTATTTGACACACACACATATGTATGTATATACTCTATGTTTATTGTCAAACTTTTGATAACAAAAGATTGATACCAAAAAAAAAAAAAATTAAAAAATTGAAATTCAACAAAAAAATTAAAAATAAGTAATAGTTTAAAAAAAGCGTGAGGTGCATGGTATAAGTAGTTATAAATATTTTATGAACAGATATGAGTAGAAGGGTTATTTTGATAATATCCTGAAAAGCACCCCACGCTTTTTTACAATAAAATCATTTTTTCTTACTCTATTTTTAATTCAAATTTATTAAAATTTATTTTCTATTATTTTAGTTGGATTTTCTATAAAAGCGTATTTTGTTAGTTTTTTTAAACTATTATTTATTTTTCATTTTTTAGTTGAATTAAAATTTTTTAAATATTTTTTTAAATATCGAATTGTCATCGGACCTTAACAAGTATACTAAATTTCGAGTTAATCCGACGTTTTGAAGGGGGTTAAAAGATTCCGTTACAAACATACATACATACGTCTGAAGCTAATAAAAGCGTATTAATGATTGATTTCCACAGACAAATATAACGGCCATCGAGACATTAACGAGTTACCGAAAGGTTCCCTTTCGAATTTAAATTTATGGGGTCAAGTATGATCACAGCAGCTGCGGTACACGCGAGCCGTTGCGACAATTTGATTTCGTTGTTTTTTTTTTCAGTCGTATTTAAAAACACTATTCACGTACCCGATTACAGTAACACAAAATCACAATGATACACACAAAACTTATCGAAAATAAACCAGAGAGTATTCAAACTAAAAAGACAGGTGTCTGTACGTAAAGTCGCACTTCACACAACGCCCAGATAAGTACGATGAGCGTTTTCTACACAATTGATAACGCAATTCAAAATAGGACACGAAAAATAAACTTCAAATAGTACTGAATTGAATGGTGTTTTAAGTGTCGAGAGTTTGAGTGCAACCGCCGACCCGACCAACGGTCGTCTGACCACGCACATAATAGCAGAATTAAGTTAGGGCTTGGTCCGAGTTGGAAGCGAGTAGCGACACACCCGAGACGCTTCGTAATTCGCTCTTTACAATGTCCGTATTATGTGGTCTCCCGTTGTGGCTGTCATTTTAGTATTTCCTTCGGTTTTCGCGTGTCGTAGACGCAATTAATTTTTATTTATTTATAGATGAGTGGACGAGCTCACAGCCTACCTGGTGTTAAGTGGTTACTGAAGCCCATAGACATCTACAACGTAAATGCGCCACTCACCTTGAGATATAAGATCTAAGGTCTCGAGTATAGTTACAACGGCTGCCCTACCCTTCAGACCGAAACGCATTACTGGTTCACGGCAGAAATAGGCAGGGCGGTGGTACCTACCCGCGTGGACTGACAAGAGGTCCTACCACCAGTAGGACTTACTTTTACGTTTTTTATTGTCATAATAATATTATTTCCGAAATTTCGTATACTTTTTCGTGTTTACAGTTTTCTACTTCTAAGTACTTCGTTTTTACAGTTTTCGTGACCACTTACGGACGACTGACTTTTAGTTTTATAATTACGCTTTAATTAACAACGCTATCCTGATTAGTTTTTGACACCTTTTAGAGGTTTAAGAGGAGACACGTTGCAGTGGAATTGAGAATAAAAATTGCTTTGTTGTTTACGAAATATAAATTTAATATCTTGTTAATAATTTAGTTTTATTTCGATTTTGCGGTTCAATGAACTCTGAAATTCACTGTTTGCTAGATGCCAGTAGTTGCTTTATACGGATGTGTTTAATTTAATACCAAGGGATCGCCAAAGTATGAAACATTCCACGTGACTTCACATCGTAAAGTATAAAACATTATCGTTGGAAAACAAGAGTCTATTCACAGCCGTATCTTGGGTTAAAACGTTTTAATAATTGAATATCATAGCGTCTTTGAATGAGTTCATGGCTTCATGGCTTGCACCGAACCCCGGAGGTACAGAAACTGGATGGTGAGTCATCGTTACGGATAATACCGAGGTGATGCGTCCGCGGGCTGAGTAACGTTCGTCGCGATATCAAGGGAATGAATAAAACGCATAACAACACACTTGTCAAAAGGGAAATATAATAGGCGGGAAAGAGGGTCGCCTTGTGGCTAGTCCGTCGGACATGTGAGACCCGCATCGATAGAGACCTCTGGAGTCCGAGGCGAAAACGCTTCGCTAATATATTTTTACTGTTTTTAATATAGCAAAGGTAGAACCCGAACTCGTGCGGCTCATATCTAGTGGTTATATCAGTAACTATAGATATCTTTTTTTATTTATTGCCTTGATGGATGGACGAGCTCACAGCCCACCTGGTGTTAAGTGGTTACTGGAGCCCATAGACATCTACAACGTAAATGGGCCACCCACTTTGAGATATAAGTTTTAAGGTCTCAGTATAGTTAAAGTTGTTTAAATATATCATTTAAAAGAGCGTGTCTTATTTTGTATAGTAATATAGGTTTTTTCAATGAATAACATTTCCACTGATAAACTCTACATCGGGAATAACTCGGTACGCTCGTTATGTGTCATTTTATTACGACGAATTTATGATGTGATGTGTGACGTACTTCGTGTTTATTTGTTTGTTGTCTCCAATCGTTATAAAACTAAAATATTCAAAAGGTGTTTTTTTTATTTTATTGCTTAGATGGATGGACGAGCTCACAGCCCACCTGGTGTTAAGTGGTTACTGGAGCCCACAGACATCTACAACGTAAATGCGCCACCCACCTCGAGATATAAGTTCTAAGGTCTCAGTATGTTACAAGTGGTGTTTTCTCAATTGTGTTTTTTTTGGTTATTGCGTATGAAATATTTCTTTAAGCTCTTTTTAAAACCCCGTTTCAAGATCGCGGTCTTTAGAACACAATAATGGCAGCTGAGTCATTTTATACTTTTAAAATATTTAATGTGTCTATTGTATATAAAAAAACAGTGTAATTATTTGTCTACTAGCTGACCCGGCAGACTTCAATAAACATAAAACAAACAAAAAGAATCCGTCCGACGGGGGACACATCAAGGGAAAAACAAAATTGATATTTTTATTTAATTCCGAGCATTTTCATTCATTTATCTATCTTTTAAACCTTCTCTGGACTTCCACAAATCATTCAAGACCAAAATTAGCTAAATCGGTCCAGCCGTTCTCGAATTTTAGCGAGACTAATGAACAGCAAATCATTTTTATATAATATAGATAGATAGATAACTATACTTGAGACCTTAGAACTTATATCTCAAGGTGGGTGGCGCATTTACGTTGTGGATGTCTATGGCCTCCAGTAACCACTTAACAACAGGTAGGCTGTGAGCTCGTCCACCCATCTAAGCAATAAAAAAAAATTTACAACAAAAAACCAAACGTACACATATGTGCCAATGTACCGGAAGAGGTTACGCTGAAACCGTTTCGCGGGTCAGCTTGAGCCGGTGCATTCGACACGGTCGAGCGGCTGGCCCCGGCGACGGTAACAGTACCGCGGGCCTGTTGCCAACCCGACCGGAATCGCAGACGTTGCGCAAGTGAGACGTTTGTCGCCGGCCGGCACGCGAGTCGTGTACCGTGTAATCGATTTTGTTTTTAACCGACTTCAAAAAAGGAGGATATATATAGATAGATAGATAGATAGATAACTATACTTGAGATCTTAAAACTTATGTCTCAAGGTGTGTGGCGAATTTACGTCGTAGATGTCTACGGGCTCCAGTAACAACTTAACACCAGGCGGGCTGTGAGGTCCTCCATCCATCTAAGCAATAAAAAAAAATTCGACTGTATGTTTTTTTTTATGTTTGTTACCTCAACTTTTGACTGGGTGAATCGATTCTGATGATTCTGTTTTTTTTTTAATTAGAAACCTGACGCTTTCCGTGTGGTCCGGTTTCAATTTAGTCCAGTTCTGATAATGGTTTTTTTTTTTATTTATTTTTTATTGCTTAGATGCGTGGACGATCTCACAGCCCACCTGGTGTTATAAGTGGTTACTGGAGCCCATAGACATCTACAACGTAAATGCGCCACCCACCTCGAGATATAAGTTCTAAGGTCTCAGTATAGTTACAACGGCTACCCCACCCTTCGAACCGAAACGCATTACTGCTTCACGGCGGAAATAGGCGGGGTGGTGGTACCTACCCGTGCGGACTCCCAAGAGGTCCTACCACCGGTGATTACGCAAATTATAATTTTGCGGGTTTGATTTTTATTACACGATATTATTCCTTCACCGTGGAAGTCAATCGTGAACATTTGTTAAGTACGTATTTCATTAGAAAAATTGGTACCCGCCTGCGGGAATTGAACATCGGTGCATCGCTACATACGAATGCACCGGACGTCATATCCATGGTCTGAAACCACGACGACTTCATTGTCGACGACGTATCCATGAGAAAAGTCTTAAATTTGCATTAAGTACGTGTGCGACAAATAGGTAGATGAATAAGTCAATAGCTCAATATCACGCCAACCGATTTCGATAATTATTGTCTTTAGCGTATATTAATTTGTTTTGGAATATCTTTTTTTTCTATTTGAAGTCGGTTTTTGTTAAAGCATGTCTATTTACAATTATTCACGGCACTATTCGCTGGTAACCTAAGAGGCTATTCCAACTACGCTATGACTAGTAGTGAGGTCACGGGTTTAACCTGAGAGAATTTGCTAACACTAGCATGAACAGTGCTTCGCTGAATCTACAGGCGGATTGGAATCGCGACCCACTGAGAAGATCCAGCGAGATTGTCTTATGTTTTTAAAGCACGACTTCAATCCACTCTCGTCCAATTGGGATTGAGTCTAAATATCGTGTTATTTTTAACTTGCTTTTGTCCGCGACTCCGTCTGCTTGAAATAATTACTTTGGCATAACGCAAAATTTTACCCCCCACTTCATTTACGTAGAAAGTGAAAATATTTTTGAACTATAGAATGTTAAGGAGCTATTTAAAGCCCTATTTCAAAACATTCTTTATTGGTGTTCCACTTGTATTGGTTTTACCGTGATGTTATATCCTTCCTCCTTAGACCAGCCTATAGCCTTCCTTTATAAATGGGCTATCTAACACTGAAAGAATTTCAAGAGGAAATCAAATCGGACCAGTAGTTCCTGAGATTAGCGCGTTCAAACAAACAAACTCTTCAGCTTTATAATATTAAGTATAGATGAGATTATTTTCTTCAATAGTTCCATGCTTCTCGAACTTTACTGAACATCTCTTCGCTACCTGTGACGCGCGATATGCCACGTATTTAAAAATAGTAATTAAAAGATAGTCATGTTAATTTGTTCGCACAATGATCTAAATTCGAACATAATTACACCTCCAAAATTAAAAGCTCACGATCTCTTTATATTCATTCCACGCAATGGAACACTAACAAAAATCAGATGTCATCGCTTTAGATTGCGTATTGGCTAAACATTAATTTGCTGAATCAATAAATTACATAAGACGCTTTAAGAAATGATTAGAGGTCCCGCAGTAGTCGAAATTCGACTATAATTAATTGGAATTATAAGTTTGTACACATATTATAATCACAAATTTCGCCAAGGCTACACTATAAAAAAATATTAATAAAGACAAACAATATTTAATCTATTCTTAATTTGACAACAGACGTCAAGAACAAAAGTTTGACAATAAATAGTATGCATGCGTGTGTGCGTCAAATACATGGTATGTAGTGTGTGTAATGTTTTCTTTATTGATTTAATGTATCTTTTATGCATTATTTAAAAAAAATATTAGCATTGTGCATTTCTTCTCTATATTCTTTAGAAGTGTGGAAAATTTCATACTCCTCCGTCCGCGCAATTTTCGTAAAAAGGGATACAAAGTTTTTGCTTCACATATTAATATATAGATTATTGTTTTCAGTTTATATAGATTTTTATCTCGTTTATCTTAAGCTGGCATACTATTGCAAAATACATTGAGATGTTATTGTATGAAAACTCTCAATGTTTTTTAAAAGGAGCCTTACTGAGTGCGTAACTAATAAGACGGAGACAATCTGATGCATCCAAAGCTCAAGGTTCCCACGCCTCTGCTTCTATTTGATGATGTAACAAGCCAGTCATTGTTACCATTTGTTCTTAATGGTTAATTGGTCGATGATTTATCATCATACTTTATTTATTACATAGATAAACTACCTCACGGCTAATCAGGCTTTAAGAGGTTACCGGGGCCCATAGACACCGGAACGTCAATAGCGCCATTCGCCTTGTGACATGAGGTCGAAGCCTCAACTGTATATCAACCTCAACTGTTAGTACTAGTTTAACGATTTTTCCCTTCAGTCCGAAACGTATGACTGTTTCCCGGCATATATGTGGTAACTACCCGCGCAAGCTTACAATACGGGTTGTTTTCAATTTTGCAAATAACGATTTCATGAATTAAAAATCTTTTTCTCTAATTTTCCATTTTTTTGTATTTAGGCATGTTCAGAATAAAAAATGCTTCATCGCAATCGGCGTCAATCACTCATTTATTGATGATAATATTATATAATATTCATTTATATTTTTCATTTTACGCATTTGATAACGCCAACACGGATGACAAATTAAATAGGAACTTTTTTTAAAAGCTAAGAAATCGTACTTCTTTTGTTTTTAATAATGTTCCAATATTCAGTTGTCTTGACAACAAATTTACTGTACTTATAATTACGGTAACATTATGGTTATGAGAATTAAATCAAATAGCTCGCTTTTGGCTCCAAATTTCAAAACGACCCATACGCGGTAACCATTAGAAAACTGTTCAATCGAAGAGCTGTTCAATAGACTTGAGTAGTCTATAGCATCGGAGCCACACGCGGAAATCGTTAGCCGTTATGATCAGCTCAGTTCGGAGTAGCTTACCAGGATGTCGAGGCGGTGTTCGAAGTAGCGTCCGCTCCGCACTCAGCGTACCAGGACGTCCGGGCTCTGGGACTCTTGTCCTTGCGCGCCAACGTCGGCAGGAGTCGCTTCAGCTCTAAATATTGCATATAACACTTTAGTTTTACATCATAGTTATTTACGGTCGGCATGCATATACATTGTTTCCGGGTGATTGCATATTTACGAGCACACGCTCATTGTTGGCAAAGGTGATGGTCATAGTGTGTAATTCAAAGCATTATCTAAACGTGTTTGTCGTTCTGATTTCATTTTCCTACTCGTCGTCCATGGCTATCGTGATTTTTTTACCTTGTTCAGATAAATTGCTGATGTTGAACAATTACATATAATAATGTTTTTTTAGAAGTCATTTTGAGTCTACATAAATGAAGACTAATGTTGAATAATGTTTGCTTCTCAAAAACTAGTTTTTATTACCAAGGCCATAAAACAAATTCAATTAAAACAATTGGATTTATACAAATAAATCTGTTTTATCAATCAAGTTATAGATATGAAACCAGTCGTTATGCCTACGCGGTAATATAGAAGCCTTCATTAAATATGCAATCACATTAAATGTTTATAGTTTTACGAACGAAGCCAATATCTTGTTCAGCAGTTGAACGCATAAATATAAATTAAAATGAGAATCCGAGTTAATAAAAATAAATTTTATCTAAGATACGTAATTAATACTAGTACTTTAACTAAGCGAACAGTCGCCGTGACCACGGAAACTGTAAACCATTCCAAACATTGCCAATAATATAGTGACCATAAAACGCGAGAATACACCGTAAAATTAACTTTAATAATGTCCACGTCTCGAGACAACTGAAGAACATACTAAGAGCATGACGCTCGTTTGGTTCACTACATATGTACGTATTACGTAACGATATATAAATATATTTGTGTTAAAGATTGCTGTCTAAGCAGTAATATAGTGTACCTATTTACCATCCTCATTACCGGGTAATACCATATATGTGGTAGGTATTACCAGGTAATGAGGATGAAAGATGCTGGTATCGAAAAAATATCTTCCAAGGTCTCAAGCTAAAGTCAATTTGTTACGTTTTTAAGTGACATGGTCATTATGCCTTATTATTATTATTTTAATCGCAATTAACCAGAATCATAAAACATAATGTTTATATTAAAATTGTTTATCATAGCCCTGTTTTAATTTATGTTTGCGTAAATTAATCGTACTCTGCACGTTGTTTACGACAATTTATAAATCAATCATATTGGCTTCGATTGAAATCTAAATAAACATTACGAAACAGAGCGATAATTAATTGTTCATTAAATTTAATAGCACATATAAGGCATTCATTAAAAGTACTTTTAAGGTTTTATTTCGTATTTTTTATTGTCACTACACGATGGTCGCCCGTGACCACGAAAACTGTAAAAATCGTAAAAGTAATTTTAATTGTGTCTACACGGCTCACGAAAAACGAAGAAAATACAGTACATATTACAAATATTAAACTGGAATATTTATAAAAATACTTTTCGTAACAATATTTACAAAGCTAGTAGTTAGTAAGCTACTATTAGCTAAAAAAATATCGTAGGCAAAAAAAAAAAAACTACAATAACTAGATCCTTTATTTGAAGACGCGAGTATATTATAATAAATATTTTTGATAATACATCCACTTTTGCACCTATCAAAAATTAATTTACCGATTTGGCACAAAGACGCTCTCTCTGGTCTGCAAGAAGGAAATTCCAACTTCATAGCTTACTTACGAATTTTTACATAAGTCATACAATACTAATTCGAACTACGCGGTCTATAAGGTCGTGAGCGCTTCACGAGAAGTTTACCGTGTAGGATGTATTAAAAAAATTATTTAATCTAACCCATTCGCGTCTTCAACAAAGCACGTAAATTAATCAGCATGAACGAGAACTTATTATTAACTACTTACTTTTGTCATTAATTCTAGATAGCCTTAACAAGTGATCATAAAGTGTAATTTCAAGTACAATGACGTCACACACATGCAATTACCTTGTGCATACCTCATTAGTCTAACATGCGCACATGCAATACACGAATTCTTAGCCGTTCATAATGTTATATGAATATATCAGCCAAAAGATTAAGTATTATTTACTAAATCAAAATAAATTCATAATGCTATCCGCTAAATCGTGTTAAAATAAGATTATTAAAAACACTTTTACGGTTTAATTTTGCGTGTTTACACTTTTTAACAAGATAAACCTTAGTCCACCGTGACCAAGAAAACTATTAGTTTTGTAAATTGAATTCCGAATTCACAAAAATAAATAAATAGTAACAAATATTATTCAGATAATTTATTTATTTTTACTGTCCATTGTTAGTTTATTGCTAGATAATGAAAATGAAAAATGAATTGATATTAATTGTTAAAAAAATTGATATACTTCTAATTGAGTCACAGACGCCATCTTTAAATTATATAATCTATACTAATCACGGTCACAATTAACTAAGATTAATTTAACGACATCACGTATGTCTACGAAGAGGTTAAGTTACAAATCTTACTAACATACTAACATTGCTACCTGCCAACCTAGCTAGGTATGCTAGCTACGTTTCTCGGTATTCGGGTATAACGATATTTTTTAAATTAACTATTCCTACTCGAGGTTTATTCCCCTTTCACGAATCAGCAACCAAAAGCAGTTTCGGCCATATTAAGGACATATTTTACAATCACTTTAATACACAAACGAATATTTCGAGAACTAACCAATTTAATAAATAATACCTACACTTGGTAATCAGTTTCTATATGTTATCTAATAAAACAATACCGCGACGACGCATCTCAGGTTAATTAGAACGTAAAACTAAACACACTTTAGAGTTGAGCAATGGCCGATTTCAAACGCAAATGAAGTGCACTAAGAATGCGCGTATTGCAATTTAAGAAGGGAAACAAACAAACTCACGACCCATTTCTAGCGATAAACAAGACATTAAACAGACAGTCCACCTTTGAGGTTCCGAGAACGCGCATCATGCGACAATATAGAGAGGCGACTGAGGAAAAAACAAGACAAGACTCTAGCGCTCCACAGCGAAGCGAATTATGCAAGCGCTCAACACAGTTCAACTACAATGCTTAATGACTTTAAATGTACTATGAAGTAAATAATACATAGATCGTGTAGGACGAGAACAAAGGAACGTTCTTGTTGAATCTTAGAACGCGAGCTGTCGACATATCGACTCTCTATTAATGCGTATAAAGTGGGGAGCGTCGGAATACCGACTATTACAGAGTTTTCATTTTTTATTTATTAAATAAATACAGTTATAGTAACAAATATGTTTCATTTGGGTAGAGTGATATGTCTCTTACACATAACAGAAATAGTTACGCAAATCCATCCATATTTAAGGAAAATAATTAAGATTCTGTGCACACTAAATGAGTAAGGTAAAATTTAGCATTCAACACAGTCGCTAGAAGGGTTAAATCGTCTTGATGGCGTAAAAGTGTTTACCGGGACCATTATCGTGCAAATGAAAAGCATTCTAAGATCTGCCAGTGCGAAGTGGAGAGACTGAATTTCCTTCTGTCAAAAACAAAGTGAGTGTATCCATAGAGAATCCAGACATGGCGAACCAAATAGACCGGATTTGAATAATCAAGGTAATAGACAAAACAGAACTTCGCTTTTGACTGGTCATTTAAAGAAGTGACAGTATTCAATAATTACTGTAGCATTGACAAACTGGTTCTTTTTTTAATTACCATTGTAGACAGACGAGCATACGGACCACTTGATTGTACGTAGTTACTGTCGCTCATGGGCATCAGCAATGGCAGGGGTTGTTCATTGCTACCAAATGTGTGAGCGTGAAACGTAAGGACTTTTACGAGTTTTCAAAAAAATAAAATTATAAAGTACCGCCATATCTGGTAGATTAGTGAAAGATATAAACGCCACCAAAAGATCGTTTTACACAAGACAGACGATCACAGAGAAACGGAAAAGTTTGTGAATGAAAACAAAGACAGTGCAAACATACAATAGTTGTGCGTACCAGAAAGCGACCACACCGCTCTCGCTTCGTTGGCGCCAATAATTATCATCGGTTCGAATACGATTGTTTACTTGTAATTGTATTTTTTGACTTGTTTTTTCTTTTATTGTAAATATTTTTATTTATTTTAAAAAAAAAGAAAATATTTGAGAAAAAAAAAAAAAAAAAAAAAAGCCCGCTGAGTTTGTTTCGCCGGTTCTTCTCAGGACTGTGGCTTTTTTTGGAACCGGTGGTAGAGTTAACATTGTTATTTGTATTTTGACATTCAACAAGTGTGTCATACTGACATCTAAGTTGAAATAAATGATTTTGGATTTGAATTTGAACTTAATAGGCACAACTTATTACATACGTATGTATGTTTTGCTTTTGTTTTCTTTACATGTACAGCTGTCCTGATTTTGTCTCGTCTTTAAAACGGTAATGTACTGCGAAAGGGCCCTTGTCATTTAAACTTCAATTGTCGTAAGCATAGATAATAAATATTTAAAAAAAAGTTTAATGTGACTTGAGTTTTGGCAAAGGTCTTAATCGATTTTTTTGTGACGTCATAATGTTATTTTTTTTCGACTTCATTAATGGACATTGTAACGTGCACGTATTCACGAACTTTTTTTTTAATTGCCCTTGTGGGCAGACGAGTATACGGCCCACCTGATGGTGAGTGGTTACCGTCGCCTATGGACTTCAGCAATGCCAGGGGCAGAGCCAAGCCGTTGCCTACTATCTAAGGTGAAGGAATAACAATCCTGTCTATTTCGGCCGCCAAAAATATTATAGAATATAATTGAGACTTCGATCCATGTCTGAAAGTGGGTGGGCGAGATTCACGTTCTAATGTCTCTGGGCTCTGACAGTCGCTTAGCTTAATACCAGATTGACTGAATTATTGAAACGCGCGTTGTCTTTTTCATTCAAAAATAGTTTGCAATATGACCGAAAGAGACAAACTGATGCAGAGTAGATCTAGTTAGATCGTGATGCACGGCTGGTTTACAATAGCAGCAAGCAGAAGGTTGATACTAGACCGGTCAACTGCTAAAAACTTTGCAAATAATGAAGTTAATTCAAATAACTTTTTCAGCTGTATCCATAAAGTTCTTGATATGATTCATTTTGTGCGTCCATGGATTTGATTCATTTGCAATTGACGCTAATTGCTAATTGACGTAAACCTACAGTTAATCTTCAACAAAATAATATTTTGGTCTGCTAGGGTTCGACGTCTTAACATTTTTTGAATTTATTAAAATACTTGTCGTTATAGTAATTTTTGTGAGCACGCAATGTAGAGCAAAAGTCGTAGTCAACTTAAGAGAACGGTGACCCCGCGTATCAGCTGTTTTTTTATTTGTTCATACACTTCGCTGAATGTGTTAGAAAAAAATTACAGTTTTGAGAAAACGATAGTGAAGTTTATGTTTTGTATTAAAGAGCCAATGGACCTATCGCCTGCCTTAGTATGGTAACCCAAATAATTTGATTCGAATTTTAATTTTAATTTTCATTTAATATTATATTACATAATTATATTTATTGTTCAACTTTATTGTCTTGCAGTGTACATTTTAAATACGTCAAGAAATTATCGTATTCAATCCAATGATATTTACTAGCGTCCAATGGAAGTCACTGACCTCTGTTAGCGCTGTCTTCGTTTGTCAATTAAATTTTATTTTATCTATAGAAATTAATGCGTTGCATTATCTCTATGATTGACAGACGTCAACTGAACCTCCTGTACAGATTAATTTATTTATTAAATAAAACGCCTCTTTGACATATTTGGAAAATTTAATCTCTCTTTATTATTAAGGAAAGGAAAATATCCTTGAATATATATTTATTAGAATAACTTATATCTTTGTGAGAAAACATTATATTCTGTTATATTAAAATATTTGGAGGAACAAGAAAATACTTAGAAGATAAGATAGTATATAGTTAATGAATTATCTTGGTTGGTTGGTAAAAATTATAAGTTGGGTCCCAATAACACAAAGAGCTTCTTCAATATCTAAAACTTAGCGGTGGTATTCTCCTACGTATTTTCCAGGAAATAAGGTTTTTTGTTTGTTTATAAAATGTAGGAATAGAACTAGTTTAGCCCTACTAATGCGGTATTTAAAAAGTCCTATCGAGACGTCTCAACAAGCCAATATGCTCAAACTTTAATGAAACAAGCACACTATTTTAATGAAGATATTATATGTCTATCAATCAAAAGTAGCACAAATTTAGAAATACCAACAATAAATTCACTGTACAGAAATGTTAATTTATCATCCGATTTTAGATTTTTTTTCTTTTTTTTATTGCCCTTGTAGGCAGACGAGCGCACGGCCCACCTGATGGTGAGTGGTTACCGTCGCCCATGGACTTCATGGGAGTTAATAGAGTTATTAGAGTTAATTTAAATCTACCCTCAAAACTAGAAAATCGTTAGAGTCTCATCGAAAACTTAGCAATCGAAATCTGTACACGACCAAATGTCAGGTTGACGTCCGTTACCTTCGTTGACAGCGCTAATGTCAGTGGGCGGGGGCGGGGGCGGGACGGAGGGGCGCTCCAGAGCGAGGCACGGGGTCGACTCGTAGCGGAGCGTACCTTCTCCGCGGCGGGACGGGGGGGTCTCGCTGCTGCTGGCCTGGCCACCGTCGCTGCTGAACCGATTGCACATGTCAATAATATCCACAGCTTTTGTTTATTATTATTAATAATAAATTGACATTTCACATCACTATTTTAATATGTCAAAACGGCCATCATAGCTTGGCGATAGTGTAGTTCAGTATAGGATACCAAGAATATTATAACTACATAGTATAAAACAAAGTCGCTTTCTCTGTCCCTATATCTATGTATGCTTAAATCTTTAAAACTACTGACTCCTGTGACGCCTGTGACTGGCTCCTGCGCGATCAGGATACATTAACCTATTATCGAATAAGAGGCATAAGTTAATGAACTAGTTCAATGAGAACGTACTTGAGGCTTTAACAAGTGAAATATTACTTTGCTTTGATCAGAGCCTCTCGGACAATCTGCGTTCATTTATCTTTAAAACTGCTGAGACAAACATAACAACAGTTCAAGTGTGATAGTTACAAAACTGATAGCGTATACAGAAGCCAGCTTAAATTTGCCATTTCATTATTAGGCTATTGAAAATGACTAGGAATTGCTAATCGTAAATTTATTAGTAAACATTTCAGTTTGCGATCGTAACAAATAATGTCAGAATTTTTCTGATTGCCAGTCAATGGAAAGCCCCAATGGCTCACGTAATCTACTTAGTCTGACCACAAATACTGTTATAATTAAAAATAAACAAAATATTGCATTTGAATTTGGAATCTGTCATTTTTATATGATTGCTCATTGAGTTTTCTCATTTTGGCGCCAATACATTGTACAATATTTTGCGATATTAAAATGGAGTGGGGTGATAAAGATAACCGAATCACTGTGATTGCATTACACAAAGTAGGTATGGAGCCAAATGCAATTTTTAAAACTCTCCATACGCTTGGTATTAGTAAAATGTTTGTGTACCGGGCTATTAATAGGTCCAATGAGACCTCCTCTGTTTGTGACAGAAAAAGATCTGGCCGTCCACGTAGTGTTCGTACGAAAAAGGTGGTCAAAGCAGTAAGGGAAAGAATTCGAAGAAATCCTGTCCGAAAGCAAAAGATTTTATCTCGGGAGATGAAGATAGCACCTAGAACCATGTCGCGTATTTTAAAAGATGACTTAGGACTTGCAGCCTATAAGAGACGTACTGGTCATTTCTTAACTGATAATTTAAAAGAGAATAGGGTGGTAAAATCGAAACAACTACTGAAGCGGTACGCAAAGGGAGGTCATAGAAAAATTTTGTTTACGGATGAGAAATTTTTTACAATTGAGCAACATTTTAACAAACAAAATGACCGTATTTATGCTCAAAGCTCTAAGGAAGCTTCCCAATTAGTCGACAGAGTGCAACGTGGGCACTATCCGACTTCAGTGATGGTTTGGTAGGGTATTAGCTATGAAGGAGTGACTGAGCCATACTTTTGTGAAAAAGGTATCAAAACATCGGCACAAGTGTATCAAGATACCATTCTTGAGAAGGTAGTGAAGCCCCTTAACAACACCATGTTCAATAATCAAGAATGGTCCTTCCAGCAAGACTCGGCGCTAGGTCATAAAGCTCGGTCTACGCAGTCTTGGTTGGAAACGAACGTTTCGGACTTCATCAGAGCTGAAGACTGGCCGTCGTCTAGTCCCGATCTTAATCCGCTGGATTATGATTTATGGTCAGTTTTAGAGAGTACGGCTTACTCTAAACGCCATGATGATTTGGAGTCCCTAAAACAATCCGTACGATTGGCAGTGAAGAATTTTCCCATGGAAAGAGTGCGTGCTTCTATTGATAACTGGCCTTAACGTTTATTTATTTTTCATTTTTTAGTTGAATTTCAATTATTTAAATTTTTTTTCAATTTTTTTTCAAATTTTTTTTCATTTTTTTTTAGTATACAATTGTCATTGGTCCTCGATAAATCTACAAAGTTTGGATGAAATCTGGTCGCTTAAAATGTGTCAAAATCGCGTCAAAAGGAGTCAGTTACAAACATACATATATACATACAAGTGAAGCTAATATAAAGCGTGTAAAAAGAACAAAGGACCAGAACTCACCAATTGCTGAAACCGGAGTCGCCGTCCATTGAGTCGGTCAAATAAAAAGTGGAATTGGTGATCTTCAAAGCGCTTGGGACATCGTTAATGTCGACGGCCAACGATGTCGCTCTTCTGAAGCGGGATTTGAACGAAAAGTACGCTTTCCTCGACAAAGTTCCGCTGTCCTTCTTCATGTCACAAGCCGAAGCCATTGGTCTCTCCGGCGGAGGTTTTTCCGGTAACGGAGGTGGCACATCACTAATGTTCGGCCTTTTTTCGCTTACTGCATATTTCAGCTCTTCTTGGAATTCAGCTTTCACGGGATTCTCCGCTTTATTGAGTACAGGTTTCGTGTCGTTGAAGCTGATATTGCTGTAAACGTTCTGGATTTCTGGCTTCTCGTAGTTAGCGTATATTGGTGTTTTTTTCGTTTTCGTTGGCGCTTCGTACGTTCCGTTTTGTGATGATTTAGTGAACGACTTCCCGTCCATTGCGACTGTTGAAAACAAAAACTTATAATAATAATAATAATAATAATAATTACATTAATTTTCTCCGCAATACAAATAACTTTTCAATTTATATGACCTAAATTTCTAATTCTATCTAAGTAATTTTACAATATATTAATTATAGTGGCAGTGGAGATAAAAAGGCCGCGGCTCAGCTTTGTGATAGCTGAAACTATCGCTGCTATTCTTCTGCTGCCTATAATTTTAATATATAAACTAATCTAATATTATATAGTCAATGAATTACTGACGTTGAGAGTAGATAGAATTTTTTTTTTTTTTATAAATAAATAAATAATAAATAAATATTTACTAACAGTCACGCCACGTTAAATGGTCCCGTGATAAGTTCGTAAAGAACTTGTGTTACAAGTACCAGATAACGGAAATAAATATAAGATTTTTATTTTACACATACACATATTTAATATACATCCATAACCCTGGAAAATACATTTATATTTATCATACAAATATCTTCCCTTGGCGGGATTCGAACCCGCGACCCCCTTGTGTAGTGACCATGTCACTTACCACTACATGCTCGAATTTCTACCGAATTTCGTCTGGTGAACACAAACACTGGTATCATCAACTTTTTATACAGAAACGGTGACTATTCCAAAAGGCATGTCGAGAGTTTCTAAAGATTTTAGATATGAAAAAATTTAGTATGTAGAACATTTTTTTTTTTTCACAATATGTATTTAAATTTAATGATAATGGTAACAAATAAATGGAGACATATCGTCATATATCCACGAGTTCTTTGTAGACAAAGCGTTTGAAATTACAACTTATCTCTCTAAACAAATTATTCTAACATGTTATATTATAATTATTAGTCTAGAAGTCGAGAAACAAAGAAAAAACTATATACGGATTAGCATAACAGAGATTTTTTCAGCAAATTTTTGTTTAATACTATGAGAAAAACGAAAACATTTGGAGCAAAAGAATTATCAAGTTTTGATAACCAGTACTGGAGTTTATAATTTTTTTTTTTCATCAAATAATTTATAGAATATGTAATAATTTCTATTAAAATGGATCATAAAATTCACTATAATAAGTAGATCCGATATGGTCTAGTGGCTAGGATACCTGGCTCTCACCCAGGAGGCTCGGGTTCGATTCCCGGTATCGGAATACTTTTTGCACTTTTTTCTCAGTAAATATCATTCGCGTAGAGCATTAGTATAGCAGTCTTGATTTTAAGAGGTAATTGTCTTGAATTTTTTACCTGAATATCTTTTTGTTAAGTTTCGTTTGATTGATTTCATTGTTCGCTGGGCGGCGCTGGCTATCTTGGTGAGTGTATATTGTCCACCGCTAGGTGGCGTTGGTAGCTTCGAAGCCGGCAACGGCGGAGCCTGAGCGTACGTAAGTGTCTGGAAAATACAATAGAAATTATAAATAAATAAAAAAAAACAGATAGAAAATTTGTCTAGAATATTGGTATGTGTTTATTTTTAACTCTTTTATTCTGCTTCTGACATTTTTTCCCTATCTATTCACTGGTACTTCAAGGGGCTATTTCAGCTACGCGCGGACGGGGCTCAGCCTGGAGAATTTGCTAATACTAGCCCTAGCGAGAGCAGTGCTTCGCAGAATCTACCACCAGATCGGAAGCGCGACCCACTGAGAAGATCCGGCGAGAAAGTCAGTAGGTTATTTTCTGCAGTTTTTCGAAAGTTATTGTTTTGGCGCCATCGTCTCATGAGCCACGAGCTATCTTCGTTTCTATACCCTCGACGCAGTTTCTTACCGGTTTAGTTTTTATTTTTTTCAAAGGCGTCTTAAGACTGTGTAGCGCCCGTGTAATGATTGCACTCTAACGCCCTCTAGTGAACGCGCGGTCAAAAGGTATAATAAGTCCAAACGCAACACTTCTTGCCCACTGAGTTTCTCGCCGGATCTTCTTAGTGGGTCACGTTTCCGAACCGGTGGTAGCTCTTGCTAGGGTTAGTGTTAGCAACGTCGTCTGGTTTGAGCCCCGTGAGCTCACCTACTCGTTCTGCGAATCTAGTATAAGTCCTCAAGGTTACTAGAATAGGTAAAAGCGGTTCGCAATTGCTGATTGCGAGCCGCTGAATTGATTGATTGAAACCGCTGCGTCCACACCCTGGACCATAGCTATGGCTTCCTCTAATTAATGTACAATTAATTAGTATTTTTTTTTATGTTTGAAGTATTGACTGGTGGCCTGGAGGCCCCTCCAGTTTCACCAGGACAGGTGGGCGAGCAAAGGCGTCATTAATCTCCTCAGTAGGCAAAGGGAAATAAAAAGATTTATTTATTAACCTAAAAAGTCAGAAAGTAAATTACACAAACCTTGTCATTGTCATCAGGATCGGAGTCGCTGTCGAAGGAATCGAAGTCTTCCTCGATCGGCACGACCGGAGCCCGCGGCGGCTGCGAGGGCGCCGGCTCCAGCGACTCGTACAGATGTCCAGACGAGTCGCTGCTGTCGCATTCTGTAATAAAGCCACAGACACATCACCTTAAGTTTTGTTGTGTTTTTATTTTGTTACTAGCTGACCCGGCAGATTTCGTAGTGACTCAATCGATAAATAGAAGACCTAAACTTTTGTATAAAATAAACTTAAAACAAACAAAAGGAATCCGTCCGACAGGGGACACATCAAAGGAAAAACAAAATTGTTCTTTTTATTTAATTCCGACGTAATTTCATATTTATCTACCTTTTAAACCTTCTCTGGACTTCCACAAATAATTCAAGACCAAAATTAGCCAAATCGGTCCAGCGCTCTCGAGTTTTAGCGAGCCTAACGAACAGTATTTGAAGTCGTCGTGGCCTAAAGGATAAAACGTCCGATGCATTCGTATGTAGCGATGCACCGGTGTTCGAATCCCGCAGGCGGGTACCAATTTTTCTAATGAAATACGTACTCAACAAATGTTCACAATTGACTTCCGCGGTGAAGGAATAACATCGTGTAATAAAAACCAAACCCGCAAAATTGTAATTTGCGTAATCAGTGGTGGTAGGACCTCTTGTGAGTCCGCACGGGTAGGTACCACCACCCCGCCTATTTCCGCCGTGAAGCAGTAATGCGTTTCGGTTCGAAGGGTGGGGTAGCCGTTGTAACTATACTGAGACCTTAGAACTTATATCTCGAGGTGGGTGGCGCATTTACGTTGTAGATGTCTATGGGCTGTGAGCTCGTCCACCCAACTAAGCAATAAAAAGATAAAAATGTTCGTGAGTTCGTCCAGTCATATTAGCAATTAAAATATAATATATTATATACCTAAATGTTATATTAAGAATATTGTCTTCGCTCAGCCATCGAAGCCAGACCGGCAAGGCGCTTCAAATTACATATTCCCAACATTACGGTTCATTAAATATTTCACAAAACCGATCTCATTGCACAAGTGACACGCACGACGCGTGGTATGTGGTAACACCGCTAGCCGTTGCGACTCGCGACAGCAGGTGGTAAAATTACGTAACTAGAGGTCAAAGCTGACGGTCAAAAGTTAAATGAATGATCTTGAAACGCAGACCTCATGTGTCTATAAGAAAGACGGTGATTACGTCTGGTTCCAAGATAGTTTCATAATTCAATCCAGACTATCCATACTAATATAATAAATATCAAATTGTTTTTATTTATTTTGAATTTTTGTCCTTCTTTCAGGTCTTAATTTTTTCCTAAGCTGATAGCCCTGAGAGGCTATATCAGCGGAACCTTAACTAGTAGGTGAGCTTAGGGGGCTCAAACCTGACGACGTTGCTAACACCAACCCTAGCAAGAGCCGTGCTTCGTAGAATCTACCACCGGCACGGAAACTCAACCCACTGAGAAGATCCGGCGAGAAACTCAGTGGGCTGTGTCTGAGGGTTAATTTACTCGTCGAGCCCCCGACGTGAACGATGACCGGCTTGAGGTACCTAAAAGCATCGTTAGTGGATCGGGAGGATCCGAAATGACATGTTTGGGGCGACGTAGACTGCTTTACATTCTTTCCGCAGGATCGGGAATGTAGTTACCGGCGGCCACGATGAGAGGGTTCTCGTGTCGTGCCGCTTTATCGAAGTGGCATATCTTAACGAAGCAATATATTGTCATGATTTGTTTTAAAGTGATCATTTTAGTTTAGTGACATAATAGGCTACTTTTTGTTTGAACTATCACTTTTTCTTAACCACGCGGGCGAAACCGCGGATAAGAGTTAAATAAAGATATTAATAAAATTTATTTAAGTAACTTAATATAAAATTATATAATTCGAAACATACCATTTAGAAGGGTAATTTTATTGGACTTTTATTCTTCGCGCATTTAGTAGAACGTCAAATTGAGAAATACTCATGCGGCCCGACACGGAATTGTGCTAGTGTTAGCAACGTCCTCTGGTTAGAGCCCCGTGAGCTCACCTACTAGCTCGGAGAATCTAGCATGACCCCTCAAGGCCACTAGAATAGGTAGAAGAAAAAAAGTGATGGAGTTAGTAAATTCATTTTAGTGTGACCATAGTGGATAGCGAATACATCATAGTGACCTACTTAAATGATAACAGCTAATAATCTCTCAACACTAGCCCGCGACATCTGCTGACAATATAACCTAACCTATTCTAACCTAGGAAGCTTGGAGATCAGTAATACAAGTATTATGTATGTTAATGTAAAAATATTCATTATTTTTCGATTCGGCCAAGTGTAAATATTTTAGGTTTTTTTTTTATAAGGATCCTTTTGCAATAATAGTATCTTTAATATTCACGTATCCTTATCGAAACTATATTAACACGTGCGATCTCAAGAACATCTCTAGAACAAGAAGCTTGCTTAAGGATATTATATCGCGGTATCCTCAACAATCATATAACATTACGTGAGTCTGTCATAAACGTAAAGCTTTCTGTATCATGTTGAGCTTCAATACCTAATTCAATAAATAATTTTAATAATTCAATAACTCAATAATTTCAATTCAATAATTTTACCGCCGAGTCGAAATGCAGTTTCACCATTGAGCATAATCGCTCAGATACTTACTAGCGGCTTGCTCTTTTCCAAATACCATAACATTTGCATGAGATACTGTAAATTTGTACAAGTTCTATAGATTGTACAATTTTAAATCTTCGGGTCTTCAATTGAAAAATCGAAAGGAAGATATGGGTACGCGATTCTGACCTATTAAAGAGTTCCCTGTTATTCGCTCGAACTGGTATACTTTACCTAATAAACAAATTCCTAGTCCCTCTATATTAATTAACGGTGGTAACTCAAAACTGAAATTCTATAAGTCCATTAATCGTCTGAGCCGTGACTAGAATGGTATTTGTAAACTGGTTTCATAAATTTGTAACCACTAGAGTATAATTGTAATTGACCAAGCAGTCTTATAAAATAGTTTTAAATTTGGGTTTTTTTTTATGAACATCTGTCATACCTGTGTCAACAAATATTTTGTTTTATTCCCTTTCCGTTTTGTTGTATAAACCAGGCAACATTAGAAAAGAAAACTTTTCACAATTGAATATAACCACACCCAGAAATGACAAAATCCGTCAAGATGGCACTAAGACATTAAAAAATATATAATCGTGAATCAAAGACCTCATTTGACAAGCTCCATTTTGGCGTCCACCTTGCCGTGTCTATGCGCTTCCAAAACCAACCACACCAAATGACCTGTGACATTTCTGAGAATGTTTACCCACCGGTAAATTCTAACGCTCAGAGATTTTCACTCATTTACATAAAAAAAAGCAAAAACACGGATTGATAATTATTTACCACGCCCTGTAACCTCTGGAAAACATTAAGAGGGCGACTCGCTTTATCAATGCTTCAGACGAGAGTAATCATTTTCGTAATAAAGCCTCCTTCTGGGATTTAATCTGGCGTTTCTTATTGTTTAAAATCACACTTATATCCAACGTTTCCCAAAATTTATAATTTTCTTCGTAACGATACAATGACAATAAATAAAACGTGATATGAAACCGTAAAAAGTACAAGATTTAGATAATTAGTCCAAGACCCGCGAAAGCCGGAGAAAATATATTCATTTTCAGTTCAACAAACAGAAAAAATAAGTTAAATTAACATTTTAAAAAAATACGAGTTTAGATTAAACAGTAATTCCAATAAATATTTATTAGTATTACGAAACGAACGTTCGAGCTTTCTCTAAGTCTTTAAAGAGAAGAGTTAGGCGTTTCATTTTGTGTCTATACACATACGCATGTTAAAAGTGTTATCTTGAATTTAAAAACATCATAAAGTTTTCGGATTGCAACAAATAATTCGTACGTTAGGTATGAATTTAATATATGTTTGCGCATCTGAAGTCACGGATCACTCTCACAGATAGTAAAATTATGACCATAATGTATCTGAATAATAATGTATGATAATACATAACCTATAATATGATCGTAATAGTAAAAGAAAGCTACTAAAAATGATTCATAGTTATATTGAGTTTATTTAGCTTTTATTGTTCGTTGTAATTTTAATAAAAACATTAAAAAAATATATAATTTTATTTTAGAACCGGCTCCCGGTTGTTAGGTCCTTTAATGCTGTATAATTTATAAAATAAACTTCGTTATAGATCCTTCTTAAGATAAATTATCAGACTTTTACATATTCATAACAATTTATTCATTGTGACACAATTAAATTTAATCAACTGAAATGTAACATTGCATACTTGTTGAATGTCGAATATTAATTACTCCCACTAAACCACGGAACGTCTTGAGACGAATCAGCGCAGTAAACTCAAAGATAAACACTACACTCCATCACTGTTTTGTCGCTAATAATTTTAAATCTTTTTTTTTTATAGCTTAGATGGGTGGACGAGCTCACAGCCCACCTGGCGTTAAGTGGTTACTGGAGCCCATAGACATCTACAACGTAAATGCGCCACCCACCTTGAGATATAAGTTCTTAGGTCTCAAGCACAGTTACAACGGCTACCCCACCTTTCAAACCGAAACGCATTACTGCTTCACGGCAGAAATATGCGGGAAGGTGGTACCTACCCGTGAGGACTCACAAGAGGTCCTACCACGAGTAAAGTATTCATTTTTCAGAGCTCTTATTAGTAAGTACCCTGTTTCATAATTACGTGATCATGGGCGAAAGAATTCGAAATGTTAAACTCTAGAATATGTATCCGCACTGCAGACGACAAAGCTAGATGGAAGAACATAATCTGTGATAAGTTATTCAAAGAGATCACAACTCCTTGGCTTAAGGAGATCAATGCTCGGCAAAAAAAACTTTTTTTCTATCCATAGTTGTCCACTGCCGTACATAGGCCTTTCCCCAAGGTTCGCTACAAAACTCAGTCATTAAAAATTATAATTATTATTACATTGTTCATATTTGTATATTTATAAATACTAGTCGTCCCCCAATAGTCGAACTTCAACCATAATTCATTGAAATTATAACTTTAACATTATTATGGTTCTATTGTCAAAGACTCTTATACTCCTAAAATTATAGATTTCGCCAAGACTGTATTATAGACAAATAATATTAAAGACAGACAATATTAATCTATTCCCAATTTGACCACATACTTTAACAACAAAGAAAGGAGTATAATATATGCGTGTGTGTTTGTCAAATACACGGCAGCGTGTGGAAAGTTTTTTTTATTGATTTAATGTATTTCTAATGCATAATTGAAAAAAAAAATAGCTTTCTGCACTGCTCTATATTCTGGAAGAGATCGCTTTTAGCGATAAGACCGCCAATTGTACTTTTGTTGTATTTAATGTTTCACATTGTTTATTCATTTTGTGTACAATAAAAAACACTCTCTCTCTCTTTCTCTCTAAAAATTTGGAACTTAAAATTTAAAAATTCTGAATAAAAATTACTTAATAGACATATTATTTACCAACGTAAGCTATAAGGTCCTGTATTTCGAAATTCTCCTGGCTCAGTACGGTCCTGATGCTGAGCCAACCAGTTTGTTCCAGCACATCGATCAACCTCACTCGGGTCTCATCGAATCCTCTTCTCAAAGGGAGCTTCTGGAGCGTATCATCGTTGCGACTGTAGTACGGTGATTTCATGCTTGTGTCTATGTAGACATTCGTAGGCGACGACACAAACACTACAAAAGCATTATTGTAGGCGATTAAGGTGCCGATATTACCAGATTATTTGGACATTATTAAGATAGGTTATTAGCATCAAGAATCGAACAACCAATTCAGTTTTTAATTGGAGAATTTAAATATATCTTTATGGGTATAAAACTGTGAGAACTGGCTTTTAATTTAAGATATAATGATGTATTGCGTTATTAATATGTGCACCTTGATCGCCACAATTCCTTCGATACGTCCTTGGCCGCGGGGGCGGGGGTGGAACCACGCCGCCATTCACTCGACACTTATCCAATACCATTTTTCATCGTTCCACTTTTCACTTCAAAACACCGTTTCTCAATTCACGAACACACTCCGTCCCGTAGCTATGTCGGACACGTAATAACTCAAATATCTACAAAGATTGGCGTGATGTTTTTAATTCGAATTTTCTCAGTTCAGCTGCGCGATCGGCTAAAAAAAAAGGTGTATGTCGGCTTGTCTGTCTCAGGGTCAGCAGGTACGACTGAGCCGCGATCGACGCCTCATTACGTCCACAATGAACTCTTTTTATATATTTTCAATGCTAGTTCAAAACGTTTCGCAATTGTTAATATTATTATCGCAATATCCGAGCTGACATTGGTTTTATTGAAAACGGCAACACATTTATGATACACAATTTTTTACAAAAACACAACGAAATATTGGAAAAGCACCCAAACAATCTAGCTGCCGCTTTGAAAAAAGTTACGGTAAATAGAAAAGATGTCATATAGTTCAATGATAAATCTTTGAATTTAGAGCAGATGGCTCGCTGGAGTCACGCTCTTACTGATTACCAAATGAATTTCAACGCACCTAATAAAAGTACAGGATACTGGTTGTAGATATTAAAGAGAAAAAAATAAATTATAATGCACAGAGCGAATTATATTACGAAAATAATACGGCTCTATATGATGTAATTGTGGTTGTGGTTCTGCGTTTATTAGAGACAGAGACACGTTTTATCTCGTCCACCGGCCAGACGATTATGGTGCAACAACCAAACAAAACGGAAAATACATGCGCGCATGGCTTGTAATCAGAGCGAGGTTGCGTTAAGATCTAGCCGCAATAGCGTTGTATTTGCTCTGCTAGTAGATTACTATGCTATGCCTTTATAAGAACGATTTTTTTTTTCTTTTCTTAGATGGGTGGACGAGCTCACAGCCCACCTGGTGTTAAGTGGTTACTGGAGTCCATAGACATCCACAACGTAAATGCGCCACCCATCTTGAGATACAAGTTCTAAGGTCTCGAGTATAGTGATAAAGTATTGTTTGATTGATAAACTTGATGATAAAGCTTGTGTGATAAAGTACTGTTTTTTTTATTGAACAAATCACGCACGATCATCTGGGCTCAAATTAGAATTCTCTGATGGAGCGTGTACTTGACTGCCAATCTAAGCACTGCAAAAAATCTGTATGACTTTTCTATATGATAAAACCCTTTATCTCTTGTTTCTCTAGTACATTTTGGAGTGTTTTAAAAATACGGAGACTTAATAATAAAGAAAGGTTAAGTTAAGCTGATTCTCTAGCTTAATGACAACTTATTCGTCACAGGCGGTGGCAAAATCACTACATAGTATAAAACAAAGTCGCTTTCTCTGTCCCTATATCTGTCTGTCCTTATGTATGCTTAAATCTTTAAAACTACGCAACGGATTTTGATGCGGTTTTTTTTAATAGATAGAGTGATTGAAGAGGAAGGTTTATATGTATAATAACATCCATTAAATAGTGGAGAAATCAATAATAAATTACAGTTTCCGAAGCGAAGCGAAGGCGCGTCGCTAGTTAATTATATTTTGGAAAACAGGATATATCCGACCTCTCTCACTTTTTCTGCTGTCAAGCATCAGGCGTAACTAGAATAGTCCTGGTAACAACGAAACCATTCGTACTTATAGCAATGGATTACATTTAAAAAAGCACAATCTAGATGATTCGAACATAATACAATTTAGCGAGAATAACCGGTTACGTTAAGACTCTTACACAATGTAGATAATCGCTAACAAAACGGCTCGTTTCCCGAAAGTAGCTAAGACCTTAACAAACAACACTCTCTAAGTTTATACGGAAAGCGTAAACATAAACTAGAAAACATTGACATTTCCCTAAATCAAGCGATTTACGAAATAGAATGACATTCAAAATAGATTCATGTTTATTCATCGCTTTGCTATAATATCATGTTTAAAGCGATTAACGGAATCATTATGAATTCTGTGATCTTCAGGTTTTTGTATATATTTTTTGGTATCTTCGCTCAAGGCCATCACAAATAAATATAGCTATATATGTAACTATATATATTTTCCTACCTTTCCTAGCAACTTCGAGGGGTTATGCTTCATTAAACGTGTAGACGAGCTCACGGGACTCAGCCTGGGAAATTTGCTAATACTAGCCCTAGCACGGGCAGTGCAGAGCCTGCTACCGGATCGGAATCCCGACCTACTAAGAAGATCCAGCGAGAAACTTAGTTGGCTACACACACACCTAAGTTTATTATAGACTGTATGCAAATTAAAAACAATAAAAATACTACAAATTATTACATTGTTACGCTTGTAAGAGTAACGCCATCTATCGCCGAATAGTCGAACGAATATCGAAGGATCTAGTAACATCGAGAACGCTCGAGGAGCACAACGCCATCTATTATCAGATATCGGAAACACACATTACTCTAATTTTGTGGAATATTCTCGATAATTCTAGGGATGTGGTATCGGCTAAAAAGCGTTACAGAGATGGCACGCAGTCAGTCAGTGATCGGAACTACTCGAAGCGAAACAGCGAACAGATCACCTGAAGCGAAGCGGAAGAAGCGAAATGAGAATTTTAAAGTGTTCTGTGTGTGTTCTAAGTGATAAATGCAGTTTTGAGTTGTACTTTGTTGGAACATTTATTTATCCCGAAATCCAGCGCGTAACAATCAATATGTTTGTAGTAAGTTCAGAAGAAGCCAAGTGCAGATGTTACACAAGTTATTTAAACAGGGAGACGAACAAGCGTCTCTGATATCGTCTGACAGTGCTGAGCTTTGTGAGCATCAGTAATCAATAAAGCAATTTTCAATTGCGCGGCCCGTTAACTCATCTATCTTCGAAGGCAACAAAACCCTAACGAGGTTTTGTTATGCGCAATTAAGTTTTACTTCTTCATAAATAAATTAATTAACAAATATGAACGCAGTTTACGTAAGATATTTCTAAGTATAGGTACAGTGGTCAGGATATAGCGTTTTTTTATTCGGTACATTTAACCTTCAATCTTGGTCGGTACCTTGTTCTCACACATGCTTATTTACCGTCGAAGCCATACCATATGACTTTCAAAATCTATTAGTTCGAAGATTTGAAATTTTACTGGTAATCTAAGTGCTCATCTATCTATATATATTATGTAAATGAATTGCTGTTCGTTAGTCTCGCTAAAACTCGAGAACGGCTGGACCGATTTGGCGAATTTTGGTCTTGAATCATTTGTGGAAGTCTAGGGAAGGTTTAAAAGGATAAATATGAAAATGCCTGGAATTAAATAAAAATAACAATTTTGTTTTTCCTTTGATGTGTTCCCCGTCGGACGGATTCCTTTTCTTTGTTTTAAGTTTATTTTATACAAAAGTTTTTTAGTCTTTTTATTTATCGATTGAGGCACTACGAAGTCTGCCGGGTCAACTAGTACAAAAATAATAATACAGAAAACCTAAGGGAATTCTCGTGAATTTCTCTTCACAGAGATGCCATTAAACGCACTAGGTATAGAAAGAAGGAAGTTTACGTAAATCCGAATGAGTTGCGTTCGTCAATGTTGATGTGTTTAATTTGAATAGAACGGAATGCGTGCCGCGGATCCGGGTAACTGCACACAGCATGGGGACAATTGTTACAAGGACATTTGCGTAACGAACGAAAAAACAGTGCTTCCCCAACATAGGTACATCGCTTAAATGTCATCTATACTAATATTATAAAGAGGAAATATTTGTTTGTATTGAATAGGCTCCGAAAGTACTGAACCGATTTGAAAAATTCTTTCACTATTTGGAAGCTACCCTATTCCCGAGTGACATAGGCTATATAATAATAATCTTTATAAAGAGGAAATATTTGTTTGTTTGTTTGTATTGAATAGGCTCCGAAACTACTGAACCGATTTGAAAAATTCTTTCACTGTTTGGAAGCTACACTATTCCCGAGTGACATAGGCTATAATCTATTTTGAAAAAAATTAGGGATCCCTACTAAAACTTCAGTAATGTAAACCCAAGGTGTAAAAAAATTACCTTAAATATTCTTTACATCGCGTGCCCTGCGAAAACTATTGATGATAGAATAAAATAATGTACTACGACTTTGTAGAACACATTATTAATTACAAAAAGTGTCACCACAGCATATGTCTAACTATTATAGTTATGCCGCAATAAGTGTTCTTTTGTTTAAAAAAATAAAACAACGTGAAATTTCGTTGAAATTTTTGTTAAAGAGCCGAGCGGAGCCGGAGCGGGCCGCTAGTTTGTTATATAGTTGTTAACTAGCAGCAAGAAGCAAGTTTATGTTTAAGCCCAAAATACACAAAACGAGATTTAGTTTATTGCTCACAACGCCGGACGAGCTCAGACTCTATCTGGTGTTAAGTAGTTACAGAGGTCAATAGACATCATCGACGTAAATATAGTAGTATTGAGACATGAGTTCTAAGTCTGAGTTTTATAGTAAAAATGTCTGCCCGACCCTTCGAACTGAACCGTATTACTGCTTCACGGCAGAAATAGGCAGGTCGTTACCTACCCGTGCGGGCTCAAAAGACTGCCTACCACCACTAGTAAATTGCGCCATTTTATTCTTTATTCAGTTTCGAATCAGCATTTGTGGTTCGCACTTTATAGAAAAAACCACAAGCGCATTAAATATATCAGTGAATGATATTCGACTTTTTTTTTTAATTACATATTTTTATTGCTTAATTCAAACATAAACACTTAATTCAAAACACAAAACCGGATGAACTAATGAACTGTCCAACAAAAAAGAAATCTTATTTAAGATCACTAGAGCTTGTTACACGAAAACACAATTTCTCAATATGGGTACGTATTTAGGTTTAACTCATTAGTCTTATCTTACGTTCTATCTATCCGTATGTTATAAGAAGAGAACGAAACAAGAATACAATATAAAAACATCTGCATTAATTACTTATGTTTTTATATTAATTCGTAGATTTGGCAGACGTTTAATTTCATAAGATCAAATCGATTCCTCCAATGAACACTACGCTAACTCCAAATTCGTAGGTTTACAGGAGGAGCATTTAAACGAAAAAAGTTAATAAAATCTTTATTATTGCAGATGTATTTATGGTTTTTTTTTTGTGTAACTAGCCGATTTACTCTTGCTTCGAACCCCATTAATAATGATTAATTGTAATACTTTTAACATAGTGAAGCGATTTGCGTGAAAAACGAAAATTTCAAAATTTTTAGTTAGAGTAGTGTTCATTGGAGGCATCGAATTGCGATTTGACATTGATCGTTGATTAATTTTCAAGACGTCGACAATGTGAATACAAGCTTCAAGGCGTACAAACGTGTTTTAATCAACAAAAAAGTCTTGTCCGAATCTATTGTAGTTGAAATTCGATGTAACCAGCCCGACCATGACGCTGTCGAATATGAACAATAAAGAAAACCTAGCTACCTCGAACTCCTAGACTAACTCGAAAATAAATTAAACTTTTATTGCCGAGTCGATTTGCTTCGTAAGCTGTAGTGTTTAGGGCAAACTTAAGATATAATTGTTTTTGTTTTAAATAAGTTTAAAACTGTTCAAAGAAACTATGCGGCCTCTCAAACGAGTTGAATTTAAAAACGCACGATAACGCTAACCGAACTGAGATGTAAACGAACGTATTAAAATACGTAATTATGTTAGTTTCATTGCACAAAAGACACTGTGTACACTGACGTCACTCAGGTATGAACATTCAGCAGCTGCACTATTTGTTGGGTGTTCACTTTCACTGTCGGCGCCTGCATTGCCACAGACGTCCGTGTGGTTGCCGCGACGCAGGGCTAACTCGCGGCCGAACAAAGCGAGCCAGCGTGATCTGTCCCTCTCCAGCGCGGGCCGTTTGCGGTGAGCAACTGTAGCGAGAACGTGGGTGTACCAGAATCGCCATTTACGCGACACCCCTCGTTTCGCGACAAGGCGATCGAAGCCGGACATTGTCGAGGCAAACGTCATTGAAACACTGTGATGAAGTCACTTTTTTATTAATTTTATTTACGGATTTATTTACGGCAGAGATGCGAATGTTGAGATAGATGTGTGGAGTGACAATATGAGAGAGAGAGGAGTGAGTGTTGAGATGACGGCTGATAGAAGAGAAAAATTAGCTGTTCCGACCCCACCTAGTGGGATAAGGTGGACAAAAAGAAGAATTTTATTTACCGTAGAATTCACTTAATACACTCATACTTTAATGGCGTTTAAAAATGCTACCAAACGACATTTATTTATAGGAAAATGTCATTACATTACTAGTAGTCGTTTCTTATATTGATGACTAAACAATTTTGCAAAACGTAACGAAAATTATTTATATGCTCATCCTTCCTGACTCGCATTCCTCATGTCTGAGAGTCGTGACCTACCATTATCCTTCTCTTGATGATGTTTCACCATCTTCCTTTGTTCTCGTAGACTGTGGTATCCAGAGTGGTGCGGATTTGGTCGGACCAGCGCATTGGATTGCGGCCACGAGATCTTTGGCCTGCAATCTTGCCAGTTACCATAATTTTTTCAAGATTGTCACCGTTCTTTCTGGCAATGTGAACGAAGAACTCAAACATCCTCTTAAGGCAGACACTACTAAGGCAACTAGACTATAGGTAGAGAGCCTGGTTGCCTTAAAATATGGGATTTATGCATTTGAAAGAGCTCATAAATGTGGGAAAAAAATCAATTTTTTATTTATTTCTACGATTGAACCCCTTTATTGGAGCTACACTTTGCATAATTGTTCCATAAAATTATTATGACAATGTTTATGCAACAAAATACAATCTATACAAGTCTTAAGCAATACCAGTCGCGTCAGGCTCCGGGAATTTAGGACACGATTTCAATTAAACAACAAATTTACATTGATTTTTAACTGTTTTAAGAAGTATGTGTAAGGCATATTGAACAGTATTTTATGAATACACGAAAGACTAATATGTTTTTTTTTATTATTATTGATCACTGGTGGCCCCGAGACCTTTCCAGTTTCACCAGGACAGCTGGGAAGACGAATATAGTGATGAGGTCGTGTATTAACTGATGGCTTAGTTACGCCAAAAACTGGTATTGTCTTTCTATTTCTTCAAATGGTTTTTATCTCATCGAATATCCTTATCTTCTTTCTCGATGTGTCTTTGTCGATACTCAGTTATTTGAGTTCGTGATCTCCTTGATCCTTGAACCATCCTTTCCACTACGTGGTCAATATTTGGCATCGCCCATCTTCAAGGACTGGAGGTTTACCTCTGGATCAGATATACGCATCTATCTGCGTCTTTTCGATCTCCTCATTTGCATTCCCGGTCAGCGTAGTCTATTCAAGATTATTTTCTTAATTGTTAATTATATTATAACAGTTTATTCCTATACCTTAGAAACTGATTAGCAATAAAGATTCAATGTTTATGAGTTCACTAGTAGATAAAAGGCTCAATCGCGAAGCAGCTGCTTTTGAGTTATTAGGTCTTCTTCAGAGACGCTCGGGCAGATGTTAGCAAATCCCACTCATCCTGGCTGAGGCTTTGCTCTCGCCCACCTGTCCTGGTGAAACTGGAAAGGCCACCGGGCCACCAGTAATACTTCAATCATAAAAAATGCATTGTTCTGAAACGTGAAACACACTATGACATAATCACAGCAAGTGGAACATGTAAATAATTGATCTCGCGTCCGAATAAATCGATTATTTTGTTTTCGTTTGCGCAAATCGCTCTCAATAAATCCGTTTTTCGTTGAAGTTGCCTTAAACTTGCATTCTGTGAACGACTGAGTGAGTGGCTTTCCGTGAGGTTTCGAAACGAAGGTCACGTGTTGAATTGGTGATAGCATCGGCTTCCCGCTCCTTGAATGTTCAGATCGAGTTGCCACATTCGATATTCTAGTCCAACGATTGTGTGCTAATAATGTAATGTAGATAGATGCGTTTTGTAAACTGTCGAATGTACGCGAAATTGGATTTGCAAAATTATAGGTTTTGATTTTCGTAATTATTAAGTCGTTTTCACTTGGTGTTTAATATTATCTACACATAGAATTTGTTTTTATTAAAACTTCTCACACGAATCCTCGTTTGACCGTATAAGTTCAATGACAAAAATCTGTCCACCATAGGCATTCGATCACACTTTCTATGACGTACATTTGATTTACAGATAACTTGAATTATAGTGGTATACCATAAGGTACCATGGTACGTATTTCCAAAGGATTTCAGTGATAGGAGTCGTCTGGTTGCCGTTGTTTTAATCTTGATATTTCCTCAGGGCTTGTACGGGCAATCATCCAATATTTTGATCTATAGCGATATTTTGTGTTATACTTCTAAACCTTCTTCATCTGCAAAAACCGGACGTATAAATTTGCGATAGCGGTCGGAATAACCAGCACATGATAACTATATGAATCATGTTTCTTTACACAACATTGAATACACTTCAACGTTCGATGTCAATGATCCTCAACTACTGTGTCACCAAATTCTTAAAATGTGCCGCCAAAATTATTATCCTAAACTATTTTACATAGTGTACTTATTGATGGTAAGTAAAAACTTTATTTTTTTGTGTGACATCAAAATTTTGAAGCCACTGTGATGTTACGAAAAAAGGTTGAGATTCACTGGTTTATGTATCTACTAAAAATTCTTTCAGTGTCTCCGCATTTACAAAAAGTAGTCTAAATAATCGACATATTATGTACGCAATATTACATTACAGCTTATGTTCTTGTTGCGACAATTTCCAATGTTTATGTTATCTCGCAATTCGCTTTCATGAGAGATAATTGTTTCCCGCGTTTTTTAAGTTTCATTTTGTCGTTTTTGTTTTATTGTATCCGAGATTCTCTTACGCTTTTAATGCTGTATGAGAACGATGTATTAAGTATAAGCTGTTATGATATTTCATTAGTACCTCGTTGAACTAGTCGTGACTTTGACAGGTGGTTTACATTCGACCACTGACCGCGAACTCTTTATCTTTGTCAAAGGTTTTGAGATTCGATGTTTATATTTTGTATGTATTGTATTAACGGGCGGGGAGGTACCACTGACCTATTATGTATGTGTTTCATAATTTGTAGGACAGTTGTGATAAAATATAATCGAAGCTGACATATAATCGACAGACGTTCTGCTGTTCATTTAATAAAAAACATAAAAATACTAGTGAAAACGTCTCGTTTCGCTCTGAGTGTTTGTATGTGGTGATTGTGTGTTAATTGTTTGGAAAACCATCGACTTTTCTCGCGCGCATCACCCTCGTATGCTGGTGGCTGCCTACAACGCACAACTGTAACAAGTATCCTCAGAATCAGAATGGCTTCGAAAAACACACAAAAAACAAAACAAAAAAAACTTGATTTTTTAAATAAAGCTCTTATACGTCGTCTGAATAAAATCATTACATGTTTCTTTATTGTTATATAAAGGCCGTCGAACTGTTTTCCTGGGATTGCGTGATTACTACGCTGACGTGATACAGTACGAGCGTCGCTGAACATCTTAAGACAGATCGATCTAAGCTGTCGATCGCTGTTCACTCTTCAAATCGGACCGCACGGCTGGTCCGCGATGAACAAAAATAAAGAACGTTATTTGTATTTTTATTTAAATTTTGACGTTATGACCTCTTAGAAATCGATGAGCACCGGCTGCACGCACGAAAAAGTGTCACGTTCCGCCTAATCCTGACGTTCAAGCGAGAGCGCAGAACAAGCGATAGAGAGGCACGTCGGCCCAAGCGATGGTTTGTGACACAGATATCTCTATTTATCTCTTTTCACGTGACGTCTAGCAGTTCGAATAGTTCTGCTATTGACGTTATCACGTAAAATTATTGTCCCTAAGCCGACTTCACAGACAACCAATTTTTTTTTTATTTAAAATTATTTATCGTCCGATTTTGCGGTCAAGGCTGTATGCACGAGATTGTGAGAAGGTACGCGCCGTAAATAATTAAAATCTTAATGTCGTGTCGTGAGATTGTCTTGTGACACGAAGATTCATTGAATTTATTTACTGGTTGTAGGACGTCGAGTCCGCACGGGTGGGTACCACCGCCCTGCCTATTTCTGCCGTGAAGCAGTAATGCGTTTCGGTTTGAAGGGTGAGGCAGCCGTTGTACTATAAAAACTGAGACCTTAGGACGCGTATCTTAAGGTGTGTGGCGTCATTTACGTTGTAGATGTGTAGATGGCCGTGAGCTAGTCCATCCATCTAAGCAATAAAAACAAAACTGAAAATGAGTTAATTTCAACATATTGAACTTATTTTGTTATTTACATAATCGTTGATAAATTATTCTACTATTTTGATAAAGATTCATCTGTTTATTTACAATGGCGGCCCGCTCCGGCTCCGCTCGTGTGTTCAACAAAAATTTCAACGATATTTGACATTGTTTTATTTTTTAAAATAAAAGAACACTTATTGCAGCATACCTATAATAGTTAGAAATATGCTGTTCCGACACTTTTATAAATAATAATGTGTTCTATAAAGTCTTAGTACATTATTTTATTCTAACATCAATAGTTTTCGCAGGGCACGCGATGTAAAGAATATTTTAGGAAATTTTTTTTACACGGTGGGTTACATTATTGGAATTTTAGTAAGGGTTCCTAATTTTATTCAAAAAAGATTATTAGCCTATGCCACTCGGGAATAGTGTAGCTTCCAAACAGTGAAAGAATTTTTCAAATCGGTTCAGTAGTTTCGGAGCCTATTCAATACAAACAAACAAACAAATCTTTCCTCTTTATAATATTTGTATAGAAGTATAGACTAAATGGTATTATAATTTTATTTAAGAGCCGGCAACACCGAATGGAATTGCGTTTATTCAAAGCGGGCTCGGCGAACGTCAAGTCATTTCAATTTTCATTAAACAGTTGTGCATAACGTAGATACAGCGAAAGTTTAAAACAATTCGTAAACAATAATGCTTAATATGCTAATAGCTTTGTTTTACTTTAATACGCTGATTAATACCGAATCGGCTTTGACTCAGAACTGAAATTCGCTTACCACACTTGACGGCTCGCCTGAACTAGCTAGTCTAAGAGATCGATTGAATAAATCGAAAGATATAAATGAAAATAAGCGTATTGTTTTCATTGCAATTTCCGAGCATTCTAAAGTTGTATTTATTTGAACGTGTTTTTGCATTTGTAATCAAGAAAATACTATAATTTCACTCACGCAATACAGTTGCAATCGAAAAGATCTAAATGTGCGAATAAATATAATTGCATTTCCTCAATTAAAATCGTTTTTTGAAGTACATTGCGTGTTTGGTGGCAAACGCTTTGTCCTGAAGTCACAACAGACGAACGATTCGTGTTTAATGACTCGTTATAACTTTATTAGTTACAAGTGTGGACGAGCTCACGGCCAATCTGGTGTTAAGTGGTTATCGGAGTCCGTAGACAACGTAATTGACGTAACGTACGTACAACGTAAATGCCGCCACCCACCTTGAGACAAGAGTTCTAAGGTCTCAGTTTATACAGTATAACGGCTTTCAATTTTTATTTTTATTTATTGCTTAGATGGGTGGATGAGCTCACAGCCCACCTGGTGTTAAGTGGTTACTGCAGCATATAGACCTCTACAACGTAAATGCGCCACCCACCTTGAGTTATATGTTCAAAGGTCTCAGTTACAACGGCTGCCCCGCCCTTCAAACCAAAACGCATTACTGCTTCACGGCAGAAATAGGCAGTGGTGGTACCTACCCGTGCGGACTCACAAAAGGTCCTACCACCAGTAAATTTACTATTAAGTAGCTTGAATCTAATTCATGACGTACATTACGCAATAGACAATTTCATGTTGTCGTGGCCCACAGGATAAGACGCCCGGATCAAGCGGAGCGACTGTATCGGTGTTCGAATTTTGCGGAAGGAAAGCACCTTTTTTTTTTAAATAGTACTTATTACATTTTAAATAGTATCTTTGAAAGTTGGTACTTAACAATTCTGAATAATTCGTGTAAAAAAAATATTATAGACCCACAAAATATACTATTTAACGTAATTACCATCATCCTTGTCATTTTAGTCGCGAAGTAACCATGCGTTCCGGTTTCTAGACCGCTGCACAATAGAATCAAGAATACGACCTCATGCCTCAAAGTAGGCGATGTCCGTGGGCTCCGGAAACCATATAACAGACCTTGAAGACCTACTTACCTAGAATACCTTGAAGTTAGTGAACTACCTAGAGCATTCAAATAAAATTCACAGTCCTAAAAGCGTTGTCACTTATCTGAGAACTTCACTAGATCGATAAGAAAGAACTAGGGCAGTAATAGTATCGATCGTTCGCCTAACCCCGTTACTCGAGGAAAAATCAATAGAGTGTACTTTTATTTTAGGGTTGTCGCGTCGTGTGTTTTGGGATTGCATGCCTAAATCTCTGTTGGTAGAACGTCTTGTGAGTCCGCACGGGTAGGTATCACTACCCACACTTATTTCTGCCGTGAAGCACTAATGCGTTTCGGTTTGAAGGGTGGGGCAGCCGCTGTACTGTAAAAACTGAGACCAAAGAATTCATATCACAAGGTAGGTGGCGGCATTTACGTTTTAGATGTCTATGGGCTCCAGTAACCACTTAACACCAGGTGGGCTGTGAGCTCGTCCACACATCTAAGCAATAAATAAAAAATAAAAGCACTAATGCGTTTCGGTTTGAAGGGTGGGGCAGCCGTTTTACTGTAAAAACGAAGACTTAAGAACTCATATTTCAAGGAAGGCGGCATTTACGTTGTCGATGTCCATGGGCTCCGGTAACCACTTAACATCAGGTGGGCCCTGTGCTCGTCCAAGAAACTAAGCAATAAAAAAAAAAACGCATTATATGGTTCCGGTATTTTGATCGCCGCGTTGATCAATCTCTATTCCTGAACGTCCTGAATGAGGTACTTTTTCTTGTCTCGTGTATATTATCGTTGCCCGATAGACAAGTGGAAACCCTAATTTTAGTGTCACGTTCCTATTGACAACGGTAAGATAAGCTTAAGGCACTGCATTGGCGTATTGGGAGTCCGTGCGGGAACATGCGACCATTTTGTTTATTTCTGCTGTAAAATCATTCGTTTCTACCTTGACGGGTGGGACAGCCCTTATATAATGCAATTGGATCTGCGACCTCACGGTGGGCGACGGCTTAGTATTGTTTATAGATTCCGGTAACTAATGAACATCAGTGTGCTTAGTCCGAGATTTTTATCGTTCTCGATATCGAAAAAGTTAACTAAAATTTGTAGTAATTGGAACGTTTGCCTACGTTTGCCGCTAGGGACGCTGTTCTAACTGAATACAAATTTGAGTTAACTTTTACGCGATCGAGAACGTTAAAAAACTCGCAACAAGCACACAGGTAGTGAACTAGTTCATGCGTCCCCACGTCAAATAACCAAACAATGTATCTTAATCCTTGTTGTCAAATTTGTGTATTGTTAAATATGGTTAATAGTATTCAGATATATGTAGCTGTCAGATTTCTAAGATACATATTTTAATTGGAAAATGTAGTTTTTTTTTATTACCCTTGTAGGCAGATTAGCAAACGGCCACGTGATGATGAATGGCTACCGTCGCCCAAGGATTTCAGCAATGCCAGGGGCAGAGCCAAGCCGCTGCCTACCTTCTAATACTCTTCACAAGCCTCGTTTGAAGAAGGACATGTCATAGCGCTCGGGAAACACCGTGGAGGGGAGCTCGTTCCATAGCCGGATGGTACTGTGGCGGGTAGCTATCATACAACGCAAGATAATTGACAGATGCCTGAATCTCGCTTACGACATTTACAAGATAAAGCGCATATATACAAGTTCTGAACAACAACATTCGGACCGTCGGTCTACCGAGCAGTATCACCCGCTCGGTGGAAGATCTTCCCTTTGTCGTCAAGCCTTCCCCAAAGTACGTGGCAAAAAATACCTCTGGAAACGCACTGTGGATGACCTGACCGCAGTGGCTCTAGGTAGTATGGATGAACTCTTCTCCGTATATTCTATACTAATATAATATATCTACAGTGGTTTTGACGGATGTTCCGTGGTTTTTACGGATGTTCCGTTATAACTACTGAACCATGCATCCGATTGACTTGAAACTTGGTATCCGTGTAAAAAATACATGTAATAATGGATAGGCTAATATTTATGTGAGTGTTGAACTCCCTAATAATAATGACAATAAATAATAATGTTAATTTTAAACGTCCAGCGAAGCGCGCGAGTACGGCTAGTTTTGTATATATCTTTTCGTAAGACGGGCGTAATAAGTGATGTAAACAAGGCGGACAGATCGCGACAGGCGCCGGCGGCTGTGCACTTTGGAATCCGGCAACCCATTAACCGCCGCCCACTGGTAGGTGCGGCGAGTTCGTGAACTTGCGACATGATTTGCCTTGTTTATATAAGTAATTTATGTTACTTTAAATTTTAATGATAAGATGATGATTCATTTATAGAAACCACTTCTAAGATCTTTACCACTCGACATTATACCTCACTCGACTCTTATCTTTTAAATCGATAACTAGTAATTTACAAAGGCTTTTTAATCTTCACAAAGAATTTATAATTTGTTAAATACACATAAATGATTTCCGCAATAAATTATGTTTAAAAAAAAAAACTATTATTGTAACAAAGCCATCTTTGGTCGGATTAAAGCAGATATATTGGTAAATACGATATGTTCCAATATCGTTCGAGAGATGGCGCTGTTAACAATTATTTCCATTTTGATCACAACTCGCGACCTACCTTTGCTATCACTTTTCTTTGGAGAATTCAGCCATTGATGCCTTACTTTCTGCGACCAGCTGATTGGGCTCTTTCTGCCTCTGCTCCTTTCTCGTACACTACAAAACAAAACTTCCATTTCATTTAGACCGTTAAATCACCGTTAATTACAAAGAGCATGTGTGAATTCATTCGATGTGTTTACATTACTGAATTAATAAACTGTGTATTACATGTGAATGATAAGAATGTTTGCTCTTTTGTATGGGAATATTGATGCCCGCACGGGTCTATTTTAGGTCACAGATAAAACTAATCTGGTTTCTGTTTATCACGGAGGGTGTTAGGACGATACATGCCGTTTTCCTGCCATGTTAATTGACATAAAAAATTAAAGGTTAAAATTATTGTTTTCGTTATTTTACTGACCGGAGCCCGTGGACATCATAACGCGAATGTCGCCACCCAACTTGAGACACGAGACCAGTCTCAATTCTATGTAGACGGTTTGTTTCAACATTCAAACCGGAACGCCGAAATCACTTTAAGGTTTATTAAGATCTTAATCCTTATCAAACTAATCAATCATACAATATTGAATTCAATACTTACATGACAATTTTCTGTTCATTTTTCTCCTCATCAGAAACATCAACCCAATCGTCGCTACGATCGCTTCTATCACTGACACTGGTCTCGCTGCACGGCACTTGAAAAGCCACTTCTTGTCCATTAAAGCTTATCACTGATCTCTGGCCGTATATGCTATTCGTTTTCTGTTCGCTCGACAAAGTTGACTGGCTAATGTTGGAGACAGTATCGAAGGACAATCGCTTCTGAACAGCGGACGCCAGTTGCTTCTTCAAGTTATTCCGCAACTTCACCATGCTCGGACTGTTTGGTATGCTCTCGTAGCAGTGCGATAAAGATCCATCGCCATGCTTTATTGTATCGTATATATTTTCGCTTTCGATATAGTCCGATATGAAGGAGTGCCTGTCGCTGTAAGTCGGACTGCTGTCTTTGGATTTCGGAGGTCGCGGCGGGATCTTCTCGTATATTCGATCGCATCCGATCTTTTCGTAGCTGACGGTGGAAGTGCCGCTTACGGACTTCGATATAGCATAGTTTTTGTTGTTATCTTTATTGTAGGGTTTGTAGTCTTCGGCTATTTGTATTCCTGAGCTGGACGTTAGGCAGTAAGGTTTTATAGGCGATTTGCAGTATTCGTATCCATCATCGCTATCTCCGTCTCCTCGCGTTCGTTCTTCTAATTCGTTTTCGCATAGTTCATAATTATGGAGACTGCTCTCGTCGCCTTCAGGGTGTGACCTCATCTCTAATAGACACTGATATATGTTTTCTTTATCGTCAGATTCGGATGACTCAGTACTAGTTTGTTTTGGTATTTCAGGCAAGGGGCAGTTCATTTTAGATGTCATATCGACCTGTTTGACTGGAATTACAACGATGTTTTCAGATTCCCTCGGTTCTAATACCTCATAATCGTCTTCTATGACTGGCTCCTTCTGAGGTTTAGGGGTATACCCAACTAAAATTTCCTTGTTGTATGCTTCAACTAAATCGCTTTCAAAATCCATATTCTTCTCACAAGCGTTCACATTCATCTGAGATTCTTTCACTTCAATGGTTTGCGACTGTTCTTCTGCGGCTTCGTCACAAGATATGGAATTATCATTTGTAGTGATAGTTATTAAACTGCATGATGATATATCAGCAGACGATGATAAATCAGATTCTGCGTAAATTTGGGTGCTGCTTTTCCTACGCCATAAAAAAGATTCATTGGGAATTATCGGTGGTTCTACGTCTTGTGCCTTCGAATCCGTTGTGACCGATACACGAGTGATATTTATCGAAGTTTCATTTGATATATTTGTAATTATTTGGTCTTTAACTAAGCTAGAAGTATTTTCAATGTCCTCGGGAATTATTTCCACCAGCTTCAATGGAAGCTTTTCCGTGTGTATGTAATTTGTTTTGTATTTTTTTCTATCGTATATTAGTTCCTTCTTTTTTGGGACCAAAGTTGAATCAGGATTTGCCGCCTGTGTCTTTCTTGGAGTTTCATTAGAATTCGAAATCGGTCTAATCGTCTTAATCTTTGGAATGCCGTCTTTAACGACAATGTTCTTTGTTAACACTATCGACGATTTTTTCTCAGGTACTTTGGGTTTCTCTTTTAATGGTACTATACTTTTTGTTGGATCAGGTTGCTTCTTAATCGTATTTGTATTAATTGTTTGAGCATTTATTTCACATTCAAATTTCTTGATAACACTTTTGACATTATTTCCTGTTGCTTTTATATCTTTCTCTGGTTCATTAATTACAGATTTAGCGGCAAGACCGTCGACTGAATCAGACCCGTTTTGATGTTCGTTCGAATCGTAGTATTTTAATTTCTTTTTCGAGCTTTGGTACTTCGGTGCTTTGATTCCGTCAGATTTGGAGCGTATGACTTGGATTTTCGTAGATTCTTTATCCGTGATTATCAATTTGTCTATAGAGTCCATGCTAGAACATCTTTTTCTGTGATTTCTCTTTTTAGAACCCCGCTTCTGACGAACCACTATTTTGATGTTAGGGCTGGAACTGAGCGTTGATGACGGCGTAGAGCTATTACTGAGTGAACGCCGCGCTGTTTGTAGGCCTTCTATTGTTTTGGCGAGTTTTGAATGCTTAGGGGAACTGTGCGGTTGATTTAATAGATTAAATTTATGTGTGAGCTCTGAAACATTGCTGGTCGCCACGGTGACAGTTTTCGCAGCGATAGGCGGCCTCCTGTGGAATGTTCCGGCAGTTTTAATTTTAAAGCTGACTTTTCTTTGATTCGGATCTATTTTTCTCTTAACATGACTCCCAGCGTGGGTCGCTTCGTTTGGCGTTTCTTTGCTCTTAACATCACTTGATGTTTTTAAGTCATGTCCTCCGCCAGTGCTTCTCGTGTCTTCGCTTTTCGTTATAATATCTAGTTGTGCATAATGTACTGTTGGTTCGATCCTTTTGTCCGGTTTGGTGGGAGGGGCATTAGGACTAACTGTTGCATTCAGGAAGGCTTTCTTCGCTTCGCTAATTGATTTCGTTCTAGCTGTTTGTATCGCTGGCGTTATGGGTACCGAGTAAACACATTTGTTAGTATCGTTTTGGTTCTCTTTGATAGCCATTTCTTTTTCGGTCACTCTGAAGTTTCTCAACAATGCCTTGACCGTGCCGTGTTGTTTTGCGTCGTCACTGATTATTATAAGTTCTTTTGTACGTACAGCTTCCATTAGTTTTAAGAGCCTCGATGTTAGAGGCCTGTGTATGCTTATCTACGCCATCTGCAACAGACAAATAAGATAATATAGTATTTCCAATAATAATTATATTATTAATAATTTGTAAGAAATTCAAATCATCTGTTTCAGCTTGAGTGTCATCAAAAATACTCGTTAAATATCACAATATGTTATCTCTACCACCAGTTCTATATATTAAATATATTATTGTTTATATTTATAAGCATTTTCATCATTAACTATTGCGTATATATTTATATCTAGGAGCAAAGAACAGGTTGAACATAAATTCCACCAAAATACCGATATGCACGAAGTGTAACAAATACCAGTTATGTCATTACGACCGAAAAAAAAGTATCGATTTTTATATTGCGCAATTACTTTATCGATTATCGGAAATCACATGGGCAATTAATATTGAGTTACATCATGTTATGAGCGTTTGAAATAATAATTTAATGGTAATAGAACCGGGTTCGTCGTTGGACCCGTACGAGGCGTTTGTTAGCGAAAGTTTAATTTTTATTAAGATAGCAGACGAGTAGTGGATGTAGTTCGTGTCCTACTTATTTCTTCCGCAAAACTAGCATTCAGGTCCGCGCAGCAATGTCCTCTAGCACAACTGAGAACTCCTTCGAATTAGCGCGAGCTATTTTCAACTATACATAGTAGCGCGTTGAGGCCACGGTACGGGCCTAGGCAACGAGTATTGGGTCACTCGTGATGGGCGGGTGTATCCGACTAGATTATTCCAGCAAAAATTGGAGCTCATTCTAAATTTTATCAACGCTAGTAATTTGGTTGTGTTATGAATGCGATTCCAAGTCGGAGTGCATAGAGTCGGCCTAAGGCAGTGGCGGTAGTGGGCGCGAAGTGTCTAACAGTCTAACATATGAAACCTTAGTTTGTGTACACAGTGCATTGACTGAGGCGGTCGCTTAGTGCGGCTCCGAGCGAATTAGCGTGAGCTATTTTCAATCATTTCATCATGCGTTTCGGTTTGAAGGGTGGGGCAGCCGTTGTAACTATATTTGAGACCTTAGAACTTATATCCCAAGGTGGGTGGCGCATTTACGTTGTAGATGTCTATGGGCTCCAGTAACCACTTAACACCAGGTGGGCTGTGAGCTCGTCTACTCATCTTAGGAATAAAAAAAAACATACGTGGTCGCGCGATGAGGCCACAGTACGGGCCTAGGCAACGAGTAACCCAATGCGTGATGAGTGGGCGTATCCAACTAGGTTCTTCCAGCACAAATTGGAGTTCGTTTTAAATTTTAACAACGCTACTAACTTGGCTGCGTCATGAATGCAAGTCCAAGTGAGAGTCCACAGAGCTGGCCTAGGGCAAAGGGTGTGGTAGGTAGGAAGTGTCAAACATAGAAAGCCTCAGTTTGAATACACAGTGCATTGACTGAGGCGGTCGCTTAGTGCGGCTCTGAGCGGTGAGCTATTTTCAACTATACATATTAGCGTGTTGAGGCCATAGTACGGGCCTAGGCAACGAGTGACCCAATGCGTGATGGGCGGACGTATTCAACTAATTCGATTTTGTGGCTCCACATGACCGTTTTCTAGCACTTTTTGGTTAGTGATTAATAGTATTCATTTCGAATTTATAATTGCAACTCCATTGCAACCATCTAACGGAAATGATGATAAATTATTAGTACAATTTGCAGAATGACTAATAATTTTATGACTAATAGTGCAGTTGAGTGAAAAATTTTCACGTTTCGAATTTATGACCCCCGCCGTAGTTTTGGTACAAGCAATTAGAACTTGAAACTTGTTAACTGATTTCTTCACATGTGAAAAACCATACTTTATTTCTCCACATGTGCGTGCGGTTGTGTGTGTGTGTGTGTGTGTGTGTGTGTACGTGTGTGTGTGTGTGTACGTGTGTGTGCGTGTGTGCGGTTGCGTGTGTGTGCGGTTGCGTGTGTGTGCGGTTGCGCGCGCGTGTGTGTGTGTGTGTGTGTATGTGTGTGTGTACATGGTATTTAGGTATCTGTTCAGTAATTAAATTTTTAATTTTTTTCTGTATGCACCTGTTTTGAATTGCGATCCAGATTATTATGTTAAACATTTAAGCTTATAATTTCTATGGTTGTAATTTGTTTTGTGTATCGATAAAAAGAAAAAATATATATATTAGAATCATAAAGTCGATTGTTCATGACCTCAACTCATCAAATTGTGATTAGTTTTCACTTTTATATTTAGGTATATGAATTCATTATTCAATAAATAGTTTTATAATTTGGGACCTCCATGTCTACGGAGTTTCGAGTATTAATCCGTATCTTCCATTGGGAGTGCTCTTAGAAGTTATTTGAGATGGTCCCATCATTTTTACCATCGTACCGCCCGCCACCGGAGCAAAGTTCTATACTAACTAGAACCATTGCGTTGATCCACAGATCCCACTCTGGAATGAACCTCTCTCCACGGTGTTTCCTGAGCTCCAAGATTTTTTATTTTTTTTTATTGCTTAGATGGGTGGACGAGCTCACAGCCCACCTGGTGTAAAGTGGTTACTGGAGCCAATAGACATCCACAACGTAAATGCGCCACCCACCTTGAGACATAAGTTCTAAGGTCTCAAGTATAGTTACAAAGGCTGCCCCACCCTTCTAACCGAAACGCGTTACTGCTTCACGGCAGCAATAGGCAGGGTGGTGGTACCTACCCGTGCGGACTCACAAGAGCTCCTACCACCAGTAAAAATTGTGTTCTCCTTCAAACGAGGCTTGCGTAGACTACTCAGCGGGAGGGAGCGGTTTGGTTGTGCCTCTGGCATTGTTAGCGTCCATGAGGGACAATAACCACTCACCTTCAGGTCGGTCGGTACGGTCGGCTAACTACGATGGCAATAAAATAATGGTAATCTAAATAGGTACCGTTTTACTTTTTATTATTTGTTCCTCTTTCCCTAATCTTGTTAGCACGGCATATTGCAAGCTGACGCATATCTCCCGCCTCCCCTCCGTCATATTTCTGACGGATTGGAATTCTGCGTTTTGGTTTGAAGATATAGTTGTTTAACCCAATCTAACTAAACCTTCAACTTCTGGGCAGCGGTGTTTACGTTCTCAAGCACGCCGATAGCCGCTTAACGATATATGGTTCCTGAACTCTATTCCCCTATCAAATACTTTAGTATCGAACAGAAAATAAAGCCCAGTTTTTTTGCTTTAGCATGTCGATGAGGAAAGACTTCAGGCCACCAGAATAAAAACGCTCAACGTTACCAATTGACAACAAGTAATGCTATTCTTTAAGGCTAGTTTGAATGAAGACATCGTAGCGCCCGGGAAAAACCTAGGCGGGGACTTCCCTTATTGAAAAGTAATACTAAAAATAAATCATTCTAAAACATATAAAAAAAAAACAAATAATATGAAAACCACATAAAATATAATCTTAACCTAATTCAGAAACCCATTAGGAAGTGTACAGAGGTAGAGCGATAAACGTTACGTAATACGACGCGTGCTTTGCTTTACAACTGACAGACAATTTAAAATTTACAAAGCGGTTAACTCCTTAGAAAGCGAGGTAAAGACGTGATGGAAATCATTCTGCAACACGCGATGTAGTAGGCACTGACACCATGTTATCTAATGATCGTTTACGGATTGTAATAGTAATATATACATACGCTAGAGCGCACTGTCTTTATAATTATTTGCATAAGCGAAAAGTGGACAGAGCAAGCTTTCTAAATTCACCCCTTGCAGGGAAGACGTCGTTGTCTAAATAATAAGACGTCCGGTGTACGCGTGTCCAACGATTTTACAATGCCAGAGACTACTAGGGAGTTTTCTAATCAAATACGTACTTAATATCAAACGCGTACTGGTGTTCACGAGCTAACACGATGGAATCGAATGGAAAACGGGCGATGGAATAGATGGAAAAATCATGCCCGCAAAAATTTCCGTAATTACTATAGAAATACTGTTGGTAGGACCTCTTGTGAGTCCGCGCGGGTAGGTACCACCACCCCTCTTATTTCTGCCGTGAAGCAGTAATGCATTTCGGTTTGAAGGGTGGGGCCGCCGTTGTAACTATACTTTAGACCTTAGAATTTATATCTCAAGGTGGGTGGCGCATTTACGTTGTGGATGTCTATGGTCTCCAGTAACCACTTAACACCAGGTGGGCTGTGAGCTCGTCCACCCATGTAGGCAATAAAAAAAAATGAGGCCTAAACTCTCAAGGTGGTGGTGGTGGTATTCACTTTGTGATTTCTAGCAGTTTCGATAGATACTTAACATCAGATAGATCGAGAGATCGTTAACCCGTCTACAAAAAAAAAATTACATTTATCAGGAAATTAGTCGACTTTTTATGACATTATTTCTATTAGTACATTGCTTGTTCGTGCGACGCTTGTGGTTTACCTACGTGATCGTTGAAACTTTGTTGTTGTTTTCGCTTGAACGGACGCTAGATGGCGCGCGAGTCGCTATTAGCGAATAAGCGTTCGTATGCTGTTATCAACAGAAAAGCCTGACTCATTAATAATAATTAATAAACATAGTCGTCAAATTGTTATTTAACTCAAATAAAAAGTTTTTAGTCAATGCTCTGACACAAAGCGATGACGCTTTCTGTTTTGCACATAACAATACGGTTTTCCTTGTTGAATTGAGAGCTTAGCTTCATGCGACTATAGGCAGACTGAGATGTTAACCTATATACGGGCTCCGGTAGTTGGAACTACACAAAAACAAACTCATCAAATTTCAATTACCATCAACGAATATTACTCATAAAAAAATTATTCTTCGTAGCAAAAAGAAAGCGTTACTTCTTTCCGCACGTAAGCACTGTCAACACAGAAACCTATATTTAGGTAACAAAAGACATTTACAAAGACAACGAAGGCCACACGTTGTTTTACACCTAATACCCCAGTTTGTATAACTGTAGACGTCGCCGGAATGCATGCTAAATCGTCTTCTGGTATTTATTATAAAAGGACTTTAAAAAAAATAAAAAAATATAAAAAACTCTGTACTAGTATCACTGTTTTAATCATTGTTTACTGAAATATTATAATATAAAATCTTTCTTATAACATCTGTGGGCTTAGTGTGAGTTTTTTAACGTTCTCGATAGCGTAAAAGTTAACTCAAATTTGTATGGAGTTGGAACGTTTGCCTACATTTTCCGGTAGAGGCGCTGTTCCAACTGCATACCTTGATTCTACCATTTACGATGCTCTTCAAGTTGCTGAAGATAGGATGGCACAACGTCGGCAGGACGAATATCATAAATGGAGGTGGTCTCGACCCTCAGACACGGGGAGCACGACTGGAGGAAGAGGTACTAGCATCATGCATATTTTTGTCAGGAAACAGTAATGCGTTTATTTATGGCTGAGATACCCCTAAAGAAATTATGACTTCGACCTTAAACCTGAAGGTGGGTGACGGCATTCACTACATTTAAATATTTTATTATTGCATACAAAAAGAAAATATTGAAAAGCTCAGCATTAAACATAGGTAAAAGTGAAATGAAATTGCCTCATCAATAAATACACCACGACTCTTTATGTTGTGGAAATCAATTTATTTTATGTTAATAAGGTGATGTTAAGGTCTACGATACTTTCACTTTCTCGTTAAGTTATATTCCGTCTTCATTTGAAGGTCATGTTTACAGTTCGAAGTCATTATACTTTTAGTATCCGAAGAGAAAATTTTTGATGTTACAGCTACAGAAAAAGATGCGTAATTTGCAGTGAAAACAATTTACATTGCGCGATTTTTTATGGGGCCTTTGTTACAGAACGTTAGTGCCGTGTAGTGGACATCGAACCTACTGTATCACTCCGTCATTCCTCCACCCAAACTTTGGTTCCCGATTTCAAGACAGAAGAGGTGTCTTACGCATCTTCGGTGGTTTTGTACCTTAATTCGTAAGTCCAACTTAAATGCATAAACTACGATTGGCTTTTATTACTTACTGAAGATATAATCCGAGGAGGATTGACGTCATGACAAATCCCTATGCAGCGCGATACAAGGATATGTTGCGCCCAACTCACACGATTGGGATAAGGGTAAGAAGAAACATTTTTATCTTATACAAGTCCACTCTAACACGAAAAAGTCCGTAATGCCCTCTTATAACACGGTAGTTCTACAACACCATAGCGAGATTTTTGTTTAAAATTATTATATGTGTTTAGAAAATTACATTAACAATATATGGGAATAACTGAAATTTTACTGCTCATTTTTTATGTAGAATATGTAAAAACATACAGACAGGCATAGTTGAGATGTTTAGAGAAGAAGATGTGTAGAGAAAAATTACTCTTCTTTTGTACTGGCTTCTAGCCACATATAACATGGTTTTGCATAACACGGGACTTTGTAGGACCGTATCTACTGTGTCATAGGTAGGCTAACTGTATTTAAATGAATGCATAGAAGTTTCAATTCTCTGTTTAGCTAAGAATGGTTCAAATTATATTTTACTTTTTTTTATCAGCGTCAATTTATTATACTTATGATCTCCATTGTTCCGCAGAAGGACGTTCAATAGCCGATACCATAACAGCGAGCCGTTTGGACAACGTGGTTTCTTTTGTATAAACAATCAGAGGAAGTCCATTTCAATTGGATGGCGATGACATACTGTGTAGTGTTCCAGTTAAAATTATTAGATCATCTTCTGGATCCTCATTAACCCTGTCGTTGGTCAAGTGGTTAGTGAGTTTAATGTTTTGTTGCCCTGTCAGTTTCGGTACATACTTACAGTGAAGAAGTTAAGTTTATTGTTTACGTCTCGTGTTTGTTAAACAGGAGAAGATCTAAGCTTATTAGATCTTCTTCTTGCTTTTCTTAATTTTCTTAATCTTGCTGGGGTTTTTTTTAGCAATCATTTACCTTATTGCGTCTCTCACTATATCTTCACTCTACTGGCCTTACGTACGCTTAGCTGACTTTTCTGGTCGGTATATTCATTTGCTACTTTGGATCTTATCTACTAGGTGATATCTATCAATTTCTAATACACGCGTCCTACTGCCATAATTGCGTATAAATAAGAAATTCTATTAGTTTTATTCCCTTCCCTGTTCCTTGGTCTTTAATGGTTGCATCACACAAATGAAATGCTTACTTAATTTTATTTGCGCCATTTGTAAAATGAAATTTTATAGAATATCACGCAACTACTCTAGCGTAGTTCGATAAATACGAACGAAGGCACCTCATCAGTATTCCCTCAGTGTTCCGATGTGGCTGTTTACAGACGAGGCATGAGGATAGTTTGCGTCAGCCAGTAGCGCGACCGTGCCCTTGACGTCGGTCACTATTTTCGGCTAATCAAGTGAACCGCATGCTCCCATCGCAGCCATAAAAAACACAACAGATATAACCGAACGAATAGTCCAAATAATAATAATAATAATACAATTCACTGTAATTGATAATGAGAGTGCAGCATTGGAAACGGTTGTACCGGAAATTGTACTGCGGCCAAGTTAAAATGCATTGTGGTGGAGATCGGAAGCCTTGACAAGAAGTACACTTCCCATATTGATGAGGTTATCGTTGTTTTGGCAGGACACGCCGCCTGCTAGGTATTTGTACAATAACCATTGTTCTGTAAAACAATATGAAGGAGGATTGAGCTGCAGACTGAAAATTCACGGCTATTTATATTTGAAAGGACGTTTTAATGCTAGTTAATATTTTGTTTTGCTAATCGGTATTTTGCGTTTTGCGAATTTGGGTATTTTGCATTTTGATTTTTTCTAAGCATTAGTTACGTTTTGTTTTATGTTTATAGATATTGTACATGTATTTTCTCAAATCACGAACTGTCCTATCGTATTTGGAACTGATATAGATAAGGAATTGCAGGTTTCTTGAAAAGAATTTAGCTTCCGTTAGCTGCGAGAGCTCGAAACAAAAGGCTCGATTGGTAGTGTCACAGATTACACGAGTAACTTCACTACATAGTATAAAACAAAGTCGCTTTCTCTGTTCCTATATCTATCTGTCCCTATGTATGCTTAAATCTTTAAAACTACGCAACGGACTTTGATGCAGTTTTTTTTAATAGATAGAGTGATTGAAGAGGAAGGTTTATATGTATAATACCATCCATTAAATAGTGAAGAAATCAATAATAAATTACAGTTTACGAAGCGAAGCGAGGGCGGGTCGCTAGTATGTAATATAGTAAGTACACTAGGAAGGAAGTATTACTGTTGGCCCGGAGGTCTTTACAGTTTTACCAGGGCAGATGGGCGAGCATAGGTTCAGCCAGGAGGGATGGGATTTGCTGACAGCTGCTCGAGCGCTTCCGAAGGGAGATCTAATAGTTCAGTGGCAACTACTTCGCGAATGCTCATTACCTTTCCGGCTATCTGACTATTATGGCAAAAATAGCTATGATTTAGGAATGCACTATCACTATTTAAGGTGTTGCATCAATACGTAGGTATATCTCAAAACTCATCGTATTTCTTCACATAAGGCATCACTAGTACTTTTAATACTTTTACTTTTAGGTAGTCGACCTGATTTATTATTCTATACTACTAATTTGTATGTGAAACTGCAAGAAGTGCCTTTTGTACTTTTACAATAATAAACATGCATATTTTTTTTATATTTACTAACAATCACGCCACGTTAACTGGTCCCGTGATAAGTTTGTATGAACTTGTGTTACAGGTACCACATAACGGATATAAATGTAAGAATTTTATTATACACATACATATATTTAATATACATCCATAACCCTGGAAAAGACATTTATATTTATCATACAAATATCTTCCCTTGGCGGGATTCGAACCCGCGACCCCCTTGTGTAGTGACCATGTCACTTACCACTACACCAAACGGCCGTTGAATTTATAATCGAAATCAACAAGTAATGTAAAATGAAAAACGGTTAAAATATGATTAAATCAGTACGACAGTTTAATTCGTGAAAAAATATGTTGGACTCACAGAAATTTTTCGAATACTTGACGTCGGACTTTTTATGTCTAGCGCGTGTTTTGTTTCCAGTTTTATCAGGCCCATGGCTATTTTCCGGAGTCTGTGGTGAACATGTTTTGATATTATAAAAAATACGTTTGTATGATATTTACGATAGAATAACGTAGTACCAAATTTGAATCATTTATTTCACATATTATTTCATATTTTACTTCACATGGTGTTTGTTTACTCAAGTATTTTCGACACATAAATCCAAACAATCAAAAACACCAGATTATAGTCATTTAGTGTGTATGACGATACTGCATAAGGTTTCCTTACTTAACAATAAGATTTTTATTATGACTATCATGTCCTATCAACTAATATTACAAAAAGTAACCTAAACTAATTTAGTTTTTTACATGCAATTCGCAAGTCGGCTACCGTCACGCGTCCTTACTCACAATAACTGCAACTAGACTATTAAGTACGTGTGAAGGTAGGTGTGAAGTAACACTGATTTAGTATTACATTATGAAAATACAGAAAGACGAAAAAAATTTGGTATTTTTATCTTTTTTATGTTTGAAATTCTAAATTTCATTGTAAATGGTTATAAAATCATAAAATGCGAAAATGCGAAAGAAACAAAAACGGATGAGGTAAAATAAGCATCAAAAGAAGTAAAAGAAATGTTCTTCTGTGTGGCACGTTGCAATCGGTATGTGGAGATATAGCCCAAGGAGGTTTGATGTAAGGCAGGCGATTTGTCGTGAAAACCCATGCCAAATGCCTGTGCAGCATGATAAAAGACCGATACATGATATAACTGGTGGTAGGACCTCTTGTGAGTCCACGCGGGTTTTTTTAATTTTTTTATTGCTTAAATGAGTGGACGAGCTCACAGCCCACCTGGTGTTAAGTGGTTACTGGAGCCCATAGACATCTACAACGTAAATGCGCCACCCACCTTGAGATATAAGTTCTAAGGTCTCAATTACAGTTACAACGGCTGCCCCACCCTTGAAACCGAAACGCATCACTGTTTCACGGCAGAAATAGGCAGGGTGGTGGTACCTACCCGTGCGGACTCACAAGAGGTCCTATCACCACTAGTTATGCGAGATCTTATTGTAAAGGCACTCGTCCACACAGCCCCATAAAACACTTCCTCACGTATTCGAGCTATCGTCTCAATGTCTAGGCGGGTGAACTACAAACGATTGAGCTGGTTTTTTTCTACCTATTCGCTGGTAGCTATTCCAGCGATACCCAGACGTGTAGGTGAGCTAACGAGCTCAACCTGAGAGAAAGAGAGAGAGCGAATTTGCTAACACCAGCTCTAGCAAGAAGCAGTGCAGAATTGGAAGCACGACCCACTAAGATCGCGCGAGAAACTCGGTGGGTTGTGTCTATGGATCCACACATGCACATTTGCAAATCGGTGCTTCTTCAGTTCCTCTTCTTCTTGCCTTTATCCCACGTTATGTAGGGTCAGAAAAGCATGACGCAATAATGTGTTTCGTTTTGAAAGATGGAACAGCTTATCAGCTTACGTAATCACTAACTCTAGGTGCGTCGTGGGCACGTCAACCCATCTATGCAATAAAAGAAAACAAAAACCGATAAATTACTACCCGTAAATAGATTTAAATACCACCAAGAAATGTTTATGCAGTAAACCTTAAAAAGTTTTTTATGCGTAATTGTAAGGTGATAAGTATATGATCCGCTTGATGGTCAGTCATACCCGATCCTGTAGATCGAATGGTAAACAGTTGACGTTGCCCTAAACATGTAATTACGGATCCTCCCGATCCATTAACAGTGCTTTTAGGTACCACTAGCGCCGTTCACCGTCCTCACCGAACCTGTCGCTTGCGACGAAAGGCTCGACAAGTAAATTAACACATAGACACAGCCCACTGAGTTTCTCGCCGGATCTTCTCAGTGGGACGCGTTTCCGATCCGGTGGTAGATTCTGCGAAGCACGGCTCTTGCTAGGGCCAGTGTTAGCAACACACCCGGTTTGTGCCCTGTGAGCTCACCTTTACGTCAAGGAGAAGCTGATATAGCCTCTCTAGGCTGTCAGCATAGGTAGGAAAAAAAGGTCAGTAGTCACACTCGCTCATGGATATCAGCAATGACAGGGACATCGCTAAGCCGCTGCCAATCATTGATGACACTTATGACAAATGTCCATTCTATTTATGAATTGATTTATTTTTCTTATTTTCCCTTATTGATATTCCAATGCAGTTGAGACGTGTACTAGAAGTCTCAAATATGTTCACGGTACAAAACCCACAGTGAACTCGTATAGATAGCTGATTTGCAACAGTGCAGTAAAAACAAATATGTGTTAATAAATCGTGATTTAATTGTTTTGCTGTGAACTTATCGCGCACACAATAATGTACGTATGATTTATTGTTTTAAAGTTTATTTTTCATTTAGTTTTAAAACAATAAACATAAATATTGTGTGTGGTTTGACGATATCGTGGGACTTTCGGAAGTTAAATGACAGGGTAACAAATAGAAGAACACAACGCTTTTATATTTTGCTACATTGGAACTTCACCCGGAAAAATCTGGAGCAGGATTCTTAATACACAAGTCTTTGGAGGAGGCCTTTACCCAAACCGGGATTTCTTGTTAATTTATATTTATTTTAATACACGTACTTATACTAATAACATAATTTAAGCTAACTTGCTAAGAAAAATCATATTAGTTGTTTAATGTAATATTATAATCCACCTAAGATTGTAAAACAAGAAATAAAAAAGGCTTATTATTATTATTATTATTGTGTGTGGTTTATTAGTTACAAATAAAATGTGGATTCACTGTCGTCACCCGGGAACCCGACGCGGATCTCTTTCAATAAATATCTATATATTAATACGTGAAGCAAAAACTTTGTACCCTTTTTACGAAAATTGCGCGGACGGCGGAGTATGAAATTTCTCACACTTATAGGGAATATAGAGAAGGAGTGCACAATGCTAATATTTTTCTAAAATAATGCATAAAAGATACTTTAAATCGATAAAGAAAACAACACAACACATACATAAAAGTATACTCTTTGTTTACTGTCAATTGGGAAACTTTTGTTATTGTTTAAAGTCCGTGGTCGAATCGAAAATAGATTAATATTGTTTGTCTTTAATATTATTGATCTATAGTGCAGTTTTGGCGAATACTGTAACTATATTATCGAAATATAATAGTGTTTGACAATAGAACCATAATAATGTTTAACCTTATAATTTCAATTAATTATAGTCGAATCTCGACTACTGCGGGGCCACTAGTTTAAGGAAGTTTACGACATATTGTTTTTTTTTCTGGTTGACAGTAGTCAGCGCACAAAATGCATATTTGTTCACAGCCAGCATGATCGACGGGAAATTTTAAGTACTGGTCATTAATAGTAGATTAATGGTTTTTCTTAAACTGCAAATAGTCTTATTAGTTTGAAAGTCGGAAGTTGTAAAAATTGGTAATTGAAAGTCGGAAGTTATGTATCGGTTTAAGATGGTCCGTTTGAATCGACCGCGGAAAATTCAATTAAGATTTAAGAAATACATAGATACGCAGTGTTTGTCTCTGTATTTTTTATAAGGCACAATATCACGTGTTTCGTACAAATGAATCTTGAATGAACTTTTGAAGTCGTCGTGGCCTAAAGGATAAGACATCCGGTGCATTCGTGTCGATCGATGCACCGGTGTTCGAATCCCGCAGGCGGGTACCAATTTTTCTAATGAAATACGTATTCAACAAATGTTCACGATTGACTTCCACGGTGAAGGAATAACATCGTACAATAAAAATCAAACCCGCAAAATTATAATTTGCGTAATTACTGGTGGTAGGTCCTCTTGTGAGTCCGCACGGGTAGGTACCACCGCCCCGCCTATTTCTGCCGTGAAGCAGTAATGCGATTCGGTGTGAAGCCGTTGTGACTATACTGAGAGCTTAGTCGGTCGGTTTAGTCGGTCGTCGTGACCTAACGGATAAGACGTCCGGTGCATTCGTGTTGAAGCGATGCACCGGTGTTCGAATCCCGCAGGCGGGTACCAATTTTTCAAATGAAATACGTACTCAACAGATGTTCACGATTGACTTCCACGGTGAAGGAATAACATCGTGTAATAAAAATCAAACCCGCAAAATTATAATTTGCGTAATTACTGGTGGTAGGACCTCTTGTGAGTCCGCGCGGGTGGGTACCACCACCCTGTCTATTTCTGCCGTGAAGCAGTAATGCGTTTCGGTTTGAAGGATGGGGCAGCCGTCATTACTATAAATGAGACCTTAGAACTTGTATCTCAAGGTGGGTGGCGCATTTACGTTGTGGATGTCTATGGGCTGCAGTCACCACTTAACACCAGGTGGGCTGTGAGCTCGTCCACCCATCTAAGCAATAAAAAAAAAAAAAGAACTATATCTCAAGGTGTGTGGCGCATTTACGTTGTACATGTCTATGGGCTCCAGTAACTACTTAACATCAGGTGGGCTGTGAGCTCGTCCACACATCTAAGCAATAAAAAAAAATCGAATTTATCTGGCTCCATTGTTATATTTTTTTCAATCATCAAACTACTTTTCTTTTAACACAAAACGATCCGGTTTGGAACGTTTAAAATTGTAATTTACAGAGTATCAAATTTCTATAACACATATGCACCTTTACTACATAACATCTATCAACAGCATTTTTTTGTGGTTTACATAACATTAATTAGTGGTTCCTTTATATTAAAATTTAATTTTCCTTGAACGTTCTAAACAGACTACTTCCATACACACTTATAGTATTCGATAGTGCGTTGTAGGTACATCGTCAATAAGGACAATTCATTTGACCACTTTCAATTGTTAGGTAACTGATGTACTGACTTTTCAATCGATTTAAATCGAGTTATTCAGTATCGATAGTCCATAAATATTGAATGCGATGTTTTTATTATAATCAAGTTGCGTCGACCCTAAAGTTTACGATCGCAACTTAGTTTGGAAATACAGTTAATTAAATCTTACTAAATGTACTTTTAATTGCTTTTGCTCACTTGAATTTACTTATAGAATATTTATATAATCGTTTGCATATTACAATCTTCATGCTTTTCATTTCAACAACACCGATGCAATGCACGTGGTATTTAATTTGTGTACTCAATTTTTTTATGGTATTCACAGAATAAACACAAAGTTATTGCAAAAAACAACATTCTTCAATTGTTGATTGTTAAAATGCTACGCATTCATCATTCAACAAATTGATTTTTTATTTGACATTTAAATAACAGGCAACCGGTATGAAAAATTAATTGGATTTCGCGTATCGATCGTAATTTATTTCTAGTCTATGAAACGTTAGATTCTAGAGTTTAAGCATTGTGTACCTAAATCTAATAAAGAGCATATCGATTAAAATCGATTTATAAGTGAAAAACTCACCTCAATACAACATTCCAAATACGAAACGATTAAAAAAAAACAATAATTGATAGTTAAACACTTGACGTAACACTGGCACAGGTTATTAATATTTAAAAAAAAACGATCACAAGGCACAGGGTTTATGATTAATATAGTTATAATTAGCACGAAATAAATTCACAGCGGGTGGTGGCCGGTTTACTCTGGAGTTGTGTGGACACGTGCGTCCCTCACAAACGGCGGGGCTCAACAGTAGTATAATCTGTGCGTGGTGAGCACACTGTTCACAGCTGTTCGCTGGACACAGGTTTAGGGCTGCCATTGTTCATGAATAATAACTATTAAATAGTATGTAATAATAACACGAATGTAACTATACTGAGACCTTAAAACTCATATCTTAAGGTGGGTGGCGGCATTTACGTTGTAGATGTCTATTGTATATTTTATTGCTTTGTGGACGAGCTAACAGCCCACCTGGTGTTAAGTGGTTACTGGAGCCCATGGACATCTACGACGTAAATGCGCCACCCACCTTGAGATATAAGTTCTAAGGTCTCAAGTATAGTTACAACAGCTGCCCCACACTTCAAACCGAAACGCATTACTGCTTCACGGCAAAATAGGCAGGGTAGTGATACCTACCCGCGCGGACTCACAAGAGGTCCTACCCCCAGTAATATTTTAAAATCAATATTAATTCAATGTATTTCAAATATTAGTGGTACTAAATCCTAATTGCACCCTTGTTTGTCTCTGGCCTAAACTCAGAAATTAATTTATTTTTTGTTTTATTCTTTTGTTGAATAATTTATTGCATACTATAAGTTATTTTAAGATATAATTTGTAAGTTTCATGTCTCGGGGTGGGGGTTCCGATGTCTATGGCCACTTAGCACCAAAGCCCAGAGTTAAAATCGTCATTAAATTAAAAATAATAATCACCACAGCCAACTTTATAAGTAGCATCATAATTTGATTTATTAAAATGCCTACCGGTTCGAATTCTATCGAAATCATTTTTGCCTGATGTATACGTCAAAGGCAATTCTTGTATTTGATTGAATTACAATGTTATGCATGTTATATCGGCAAGATTATATTATTATTAACGATAACGATTACTATTGAAAGAAATTGATTTTTTTAAATGTAAAAATATGATTGACGATTATTACAATTACAATAAGGAACACGTGGACTGGTGTATTCCATAAAATATCATTAATGTGGTTGTCTTGCACGCAATGTAAAACAATTTAATTTCACCGCTAGCTACCTTTGCTATACATTACGGGTTCACAGAACATTGGAGAGTCTTACGATCTATATCGCATGGCGCATATTAGCTGTGACGTCATGATATACTGCACACATCCTTTAGAAACAAAGCACTGTAGTTTAATTATGTAACTTAAAAACGATTATTAAGAACGGATTTTATGTCTGTTTGTTGAGTGTCCTTGTTTACCTTGATAGATAGTTTCGGAGTTTTTAATATTGATTAATTTAGCAATATTGATTTTTCAGTTATCCTCGCATTGATGCCTTCTTGCTCATCTCTAGCGCGAATCAATAATGCATCTCGCTCTAACAGACAGGAATGTAAATATTGCATTTTCGACCTTAAGTTTTAAGACGGACAGCGGTGTTGATGTAGTAGTCTTGACATAGTATACACATAAAAACAAGTCTTTTAAATCTTACCGGAACTACGAATTCTCTTTGCCTAAGACTCGGGGAGGTCCGAAAGATGGATTTTGAGACGTGATTCTACTCAAAAACGAAGAAGACCAGAGCTGATTGTCTATATACTGCTGCAGCGAAGTGGTACCGCTAGCACATATCAGTCTACCAGAAGGTACGGTAGTATGGCAGAGCTCAACGTTCATTTTAACGTTCTCGATAGCGTAAGAGTTAACTCATATTTGTATGGAATTAGAACGTTTGCCTACGTTTGCCGCTAGGGGCGCTGTTCCAACCGCATACAAATATGAGTTAACTTTTACGCTATCGAGAACGTTAAAAAACTCGCACTAAGCACACTGAGCAGTGAGAAAACGATTCTAAAAGACACCGAATACCGCTATGGCGACTGTTGCGCGTGGTACGTACAATTTTTATTACTGGCATTACCTACAAGCAATTACGCAGGTATTTGGGTCAGTGAAGCACGCGTTCGAAGCGTGCATTTTACTTAACATATTTCATGTTAATGACAATGCGGTTGTAGCGGGAGTGGGTGGACAGAATTCATGCTTTTTTGTAGACAATGTTTGTAGATAATATGGCGTGGTATTTAGGTCCACAAAGACTGCTTGTATTCCGGTTTGCAGGGTACCACCACCTTGTATTTCGGTTTGCAGGGTAACCACTTAACACCAAGTGGACTGTGTGCTCGTCCACCCAAACAAGCAATAAAAAAAGATCTACGGCCGATTTTCTACCGTATAAAGCGTGATTGCACTTGCCCACCCGCTTGCATGATGTACTTCGTAATATTTCCTATTTAGATCAGCAACAATACCTGATGGTATGCGGTTACCGTCGCTCATGGAGGTCAGCAATCCCAGAGGTACAGCCAAGCCTCTGAGTACTCTCCACAAGCCATCGTTTGAAGAAGGCCAACTCTTCACACGTATACACACGCGTCATGTGTGATTTTAAGAAAGTGTTCTACGTACGTGACTTGTAATGAAAAAGTAAAAAAAACAAAGTTACGTGTTTTTTTCACACGGAGCGCGTGATAAGCGATGAGGTTTTTATACAGTACGTACGTCGAACCAAATATCATGTTTTAAATTTTAATATGATTTTATTGGAAACAATTAAAAAAAAACAGTGAAAACTAAAAAAAAAAACTTAGACTTCACTTCAAGTATTGCGTAGTCGTAAATATATCCATCAAACTAATAACTTTTTTTTATAGATGAAAAGCTTGGAGCCACTTGTTTTGCTATTCTAAATCTATTAAGAGAAAAAAAACATAAAAACCTCGGAGACCTCAAAAAAACTAAAATTATTTCTATGAAGTTATAACTCAAGATCATGCCGTTCGCGGTAACTTAGAAACGCCATTACGGTAATTATAGATTATCTTCAATGAGAATTCAATTATTTAAGGACATCGATGAGATCCAGTCACGAACGATACAACAGCGTGCCAACGGTCGCTCAGACTTAGTACCTGTCAATGTGACGCCATTCAATAGTCCTTGACTTCAAGATATCGAAGGCTCTTTGATTTATTGATATTTTGACTGATGGTAGGTAGGCCGCCTTGTGACTCCGCGCGGGTAAGTACCACCACCTGCCTTGTTCTGCCGTGAAGCAGTAATGCGTTTCGGTTTGAAAACTGGGGCAGCCGTTGTACTGTAAATACTGAAACCTTAGAACTTATATTTCAAGGTAGGTGACGGCACTTACGTTGTAGATGTCTATGGTGTTCGGTAATCACAAAACATTAGGTAGGCCTTAAGCTCATCCACCCACAAAAGCAACAGAAAAAAAGGTATTTAAATTCAAAATATTAAAATCTAAATGTCATAATTTTGTATAACACTATTAGCTTTTTGCGACAATGACGAGCTCAAATCTCGCTTGATTGTACCACATTCTTTAGTAAAGACATATCGTATTCAGATCCACGAGAACGACTGTCATGATGGAGGAATGGCTGTAACATAAACGAGATTTGACACCCCAATTCATCCTAGCACTTCTACACAAAATGCTTCACCAAACCAAAGCACGAATGTGGAGATTCTCTTGTCTTAATATAAACTCGGATTAATAGAGCGATATTTGGGTTAAGTTTTAGATATGCGACAAGAACTATATTCGTTTTAACATCTGGCCGACATAACTCTGAATGCAAAAGGGAAGTCGCTTATGACGCATCTCGCGGCTTTAATCTTGCAAGAGATGCAGGATTCTTAAATGGTTAAATTTATTTATTTACTTATTTATTGCACTTCATGTAAAATTTACATTGGCGGGTTTAATGCCTAAGGCATTCTCTACCAGTCAACAAATGGTAGTGAGTGCAAAGTAAATAGTGGTAGGTGTAATGAAATTTATATTAAGTTACGAATACATATACAAAAAAGTATATATATACATATATACACAATCACATATACATATAATATTTCATTTAGTATTTATTTGAATGTACGGTCAGAGGGTTCAAGTTTTATATTTAGAGCATAGATGATATAGAATTTGCATGGCTTTAAATGTTATTATGATATTGGTGAAGTTTTTAATGATAACAATATGTAATTGATTAGATCTATTATTTTATGAATTCAATGGATGAATGTAATTAAATTCTTTATGACTATAATTTATGAATATTATAATATTATAAATTGACGTGTTTTTTTTATTGCCTTTGTAGGCAGACGAGCATACGGCCCACCTGATAGTAAGTGTTCACCGTCGCTCATGGATGTTAGCAATGCCGAGGGGCAGAGCCAAGCCGCTGCCTAGCAAACCTGTGTTAGTAACCTTAGATTCATTCTATGTTTATTTTATATTTGCACACTTTATAATCAAGTAAGAACATGCTAGAATGTTCAAATTTTATAACACCATCATTTATGTACCATGTCTCTGGCAAATAAATCATTTGAATTGAATTGAATTGAATTAAAAACGATTTACGGGTTTAAGACTCACTTCCTTAGATACGTGTTTGCTTTGTCGGATCTGTTAAGACTGATCTAATATTGACCGGCACGAGTTAATCGAGTGAATATTAGGCAACGAACACGTGTTAATTAATAATGATAATGTCAAAGTTGAACTTCTAGACACTTCGATCCATCGCGCTTCAAACGTAGTATCCGATTCCGAGGTACATATAATATTACAATTAGTTTAGGAAACCCATGTAATGAGGAAGTGTATTAGAACACGCCAGTGGAGTGTAAGGTTTCCTTCCCACTGTACAACTTACTAAAATAAATATGTATATATTTGCGGCCCAGCGAAATCAACAGGAAAAATATGACAAAGAACGCGTCTTATAACTCTAAATTGGATTATGTTACTTTATTGTTAAACACACCGAAACATGGATTATAGGATAACAATTAAAATGGCTTGCGTAATGTGAGTGTGAATACAATGTGCAGTATATATATATTATTACTATTCTGTGCAGAATATTCTACCAGGAATACCTTATAATCAGTTCTCAGTAGAGCCTCGCCTTAGCTAGATACTAATAATAAAATCCGTAAGCTTAGTTAATTGTTCCCTTAATCTAAGTAGACTTGAAATATAGGTTGTCTCCAATTGTCTTCTTATAATATGTCCTCCGATCGTTTTGAGTTCTCATGTGAATAGTCGAAGAAAATTTGTCTTGTTCCTAAGATGCATCACCTGAACTGTTGGATATAACGACATGGCGAAACGTATTGTAATCTAACCCTTATTCTGATCGCTTAGTATTGTTATTTCTATGACAACTGGGGTACTTCCGATCGTTTACGTACGCACGATGAAACCAGTGAAAGTCCAACAAACGTTAATTTATTGTATGGATTGCTCAACATCGAACGGGCCTTGAGAATTATGAAACCTAATTTACTTAACTTGAGAAATATGTTACAAAACCTTAAACACACCTGTGAAACTATGCGATATATGAATATGCACATTGCGTCCGTTAGTCGTACAATAGCTTGTCAATACTAAAACAATTATGTAGGTTATTTTTGCGTAATAAGTTGTTCAGTTGTTTTGTATCACTTAATTTTGCAGTCTTGTTCTGAGTTGAGCGTTCGTTATTCAGAAATAAGCAAGCATTATTGTTTGTTCACCCACTTTGTCCTATTTAAATAATAACTTGGATAGTTTTCTAGAATTAATTAAACTTTAATGGGTCACAAACAATTGATAGAAGTTTTACAGAAATAATGGAGGGAAAATTCAATGACACAGATTATACAGATAAGATAGATTATACAAACTCAACAATAATTGTGATGTTTTTTTTTTTTGTTTCGCGACAAAAGTAGTCAGGATGGTGGTACCTTACCTGTGCGGACCGGTACCCGCAATTACGTCAAGGAGTGAAAGATTATTTGGTTTACGCGAGAGTTCGCTTAATACGCGACATTAAAATTTATCTTTGTTAATAAAGGTGCGCTTTATTTGATATTAGCATAAATAGTTCTATGTTTTTAATTGAACTTCATTTAAGCTTACTATAGAAGTCGTCGTGGCCTAAAGGATAAGACGTCCGGTGCATTCGTATGAAGCGATGCACCGGTGTTCGAATCCCGCAGGCGGGTACCAATTTTTCTAATGAAATACGTACTCAACAAATGCTCACGATTGACTTCCACGGTGAAGGAATAACATCGTGTAATAAAAATCAAACCCGCAAAATTATAATTTGCGTAATCACTGGTGGTAGGACCTCTTGGGAGTCCACACGGGTAGGTACCACCACCCCCGCCTATTTCCGCCGTGAAGCAGTAATGCGTTTCGGTTTGAAGGGTGGGGTAGCCGTTGTAACTATACTAAGACCTTAGAACTTATATCTCGAGGTGGTTGGCGCATTTACGTTGTAGATGTCTATGGGTTCCAGTAACCACTTAACATCAGGTGGGCTGTGAGCTCGTCCATCCACCTAAGCAATAAAAAATAAAAATAAATTACTTCTTTCAAAGAGCTGAAGAAGTTTTTTTTTGTTACGATATTTTTTTCCAAATTTTAAATTTTAAATACGTATTTGAGTTCTCATTTCAATATTCGAAGAAAATTTGTCTTCTTCCTAAGATGCAATCACCTGAAATGTGGGGTTTAACGACATGGAGAAACGTATTGTAATCTAGTCCTTATTTTGATCGCATAGATAAAATGGCTGTCTTGTAAAGTTGCAAAAATGTCGCTTAAACTATCTAGCCTTTCAGTGCTCGACGTAATTACAATTTTATGCGTTTTTGACTTAAATTCTACGATTATATATTATTATTATTATTATTTTTTATTGCCCTTGTAGGCAGACGAGCATACGGCCCACCTGATGGTGAGTGGTCACCGTCGCCCATGGACTTCAGCAATGCCAGGGGCAGAGCCAAGCCGCTGCCTACCGCTTAATACTCTCCACAAGCCTCGTTTGAAGAAGGACATGTCATAGCGCTCGGGAAACACCATGGAGGGGAGCTCATTCCATAGCCGGATTTATGCTCTATTATGCATATTATATTATTATATTATTATGCTCTTTGGGGAAGCTTAAACGACAATGGGAAGATCTTCCACCGAGCGGGTGATATTGCTCGGTAGACCGACGGTCCGAATGTTGTTGTTCGGAACTTGTATATATGCGTTTTATCTTGAAAATGTCGTAAGCGAGATTCAGGCATCTGTCAATTATCTTGCGTTGTATGATGGCTACCCGCCACATCACTCCCCTCCGAGACTGGAGGTCGTGTCATTTTTTAGTTAGCGTTGTCCGTGCTGAGATTAGCTTGCAAGGGCCAGTGCTGCTCGAAGCCTGCGGTGAGTCGAGGCTGAGCTTGAATGCTGCGTGCGTGTCGCCAGTGCTGCTCGAAGTTTGCAGTGAGTCGAAACTGAGCTGAATGCTGCGTGATTGTCGCCAGTGCTGCTCGAAGTCTGCGGTGAGTCGAGACTGAGCTTGAATGTTGCGTGCGTGTCGTGCGTAGTCCATGTGATGCAGAGCTGCCACGCCGGAGATGTGTGACCCCAAGCGTTGATGATCCGGTCGTGGGCTGCGATGAACTGTAGCGGCGTGATGAGGCAGTGAAGTTGCGTGCCGTAGGACCAGGAAGCGCGGTGAGTCGGCTGCGATGGTCCTGTTGAGGCTGCGATGCTGGCTTGCTGTGGGACGACTGTCAATGACGTGCTTTTTATCTGCGAGAATGCGAGGATTGTGGTAGCCGAAGTTCTTGATGCGCTGATGATGAATCAGAAGGTTGCGATTGTTCCGTCGCAGGTCACCAGTTTTGGGGAAGCTTAAACGACAATGGGAAGATCTTCCACCGAGCGGGTGATATTGCTCGGTAGACCGACGGTCCGAATGTTGTTGTTCGGAACTTGTATATATGCGTTTTATCTTGAAAATGTCGTAAGCGAGATTCAGGCATCTGTCAATTATCTTGCGTTGTATGATGGCTACCCGCTACAGCTCTATTCCTTCATCGTTGTTGAGCATGTATTAAGCATGTATTAAGCACGTATTTGTTCATTAAACTTGGTGCCTGATTGAGGGGTGACGATCAATTGTGATCAACAACTGTGTGTGTGTGTACTGTATATTACATGAACAGCAAAAGAAAGTCGATAACGTGTTTAACGGAAAAACAAAGTGAAAATGTTTTGACAAACGAGTGAGAAACAGAGGTAGGTTATTTATTTAGACAACTGTGTCTACAGATTTCCTTTGTGGCTCGCAAACTGGTGTGAACGAGTCGGTGGTTTAAATCAGCAGCAAAATTGTTTCCATACATGTATTCTTGTTGGATTCTGGATTCGGATTTGGATTTATAGAACACTAGCGACCCGCCCTCGCTTCGCTTCGGAAACTGTAATTTATTATTGATTTCTCCACTATTTAATGGATGTTATTATACATATAAAACTTTTCTCTTCAATCACTCTATTAAAAAAAACCGCATCAAAATCCGTTGGGTAGTTTAAAAGATTTGTTTTAAAAATTTAAGCATACACAGGGACACACAGATATAGGGACAGAGAAAGCGACTTTGATGTAGTGATAAGGATATTTGACGGATGCCTGAATCTCGCTAACGACATTTCCAAGATGAGTTTGGATGTATACGCGTTCCGAACAACAATAAACAGAGCGTCGGTCTACCGATCAAGTTCACCCGCTCAGTGGAAGGTCTTCCCTTTGTCGTTTACCCCCAAAGATGACGCCTCTGTTGTCCAATTTCTCTGAACTTTTTTTTTTGTTTTTTTTTTGCTCTTTTGGGTGGACAAGCTCACAGTCCACCTGGTGTTAAGTGGTTACTAGACCCCATAGACATCTACGACGTAAATGCGCCACCCGCCTTGAGATATAAGTTCTAAGATCTCAGTATAGTTACAACGGCTACCCCACCCTTCAAACCGAAACGCATTACTGCTTCACGGCAGAAATAGGCGGGGTGGTGGTACCTATCCGTGCGGACTCACAAGAGGTCCTACCACCAGTAATTACGCAAATTATAATTTGAGCTGCTACTGATATAGCCAGTCTTGGTATATTATGCCCTATTGTAATGGAACAACCAAAATATCCAATCTTACACAATAATCTGTGTGCTTAGTGCGAGTTTGTTAACGGTCTCGATAGCGTAAAAGTGAACTCAAATTTGTATGGAGTTCGAACGCTTTCCTACTTTTGCCGCTAGGGGAGCTGTTCCAACTGCATACAAATTTGAGTTAACTCTTACGCTATCGAGAACGTTAAAAAACTCGTACTAAGGACAATGGAGGCACACTAGGGCTAATTCTATTATCATGTCTAAGTATGGTGTGAGTCATCACGAGTTCCGGTGTTAAGAATACGGACAGGCATAGTAGGTTATATAATACTGACTTGGTGGTGCAGTAGTTAGCGGCTCTGATTGTTGGGCCGAGGGTCGTGGGTTTGATTCCCACATCGGACAAACATTGTGTGATGAACAGGTTTGTTTTTTATTTTATTTTTTATTTATTGCTTAGTTGGGTAGACGAGCTCACAGCCCACCTGATGTTAAGTGGTTACCGGAGCCAATAGACATCTACAACGTAAAGGCCGCCACCTACCTTGAGATATGAGTTCTAAGGTCTCAGTATAGTTACTCTTTTTCTGTATCTGTGTTTGCTCTTTATCTGTGTATTTATTATCTATATATGTATATATTTATGTGCACATCATATGTGTATGTTTCTCAGTCTCCAGTACCCATAACACGGAGAATTCTAAAATGGGGCCGGATGACCGTGCGTGATTTGATCCCAACTATTATTATTACAATACACAAGAGAGACTTTGATCTCGGTTCTCGAAGTGCAGCATACACGTTCTGATATCTTTGGATTTCCCGTCAATACCAAATAAAGCAATAAAACCTGACCATACATTACGCAGTTGTAACGAAAAGTGAAAATGTACAGGAACTCCTAAGTGGACAGAGCAGGATATTCCATCCGGCGTCTTGAACTTCAAGTTATCGGACCAGTATTGAGGGCCAGTTTGGATTTTATGGAGATGAACCGACTCTTGCACTTATAGCCGGCGATTACACGGTTCCGTTTGATCGCAATAGAATATTGAAGAGCCCCTCTCTTGATATAAGCGGTAATCAAAGCCACTCATATAGAGACAACATGTTATTTTTCGACGTTTATATCATTTGTAGACTGTCTGTAGTGTGTTTAGTGAGAGTTATTTAACGTTCTCGATAGCGTAAAAGTTACCTGAAATTTGTATGAAACTGAAACAGTGTCTCTAGCGACAAATATAGACAAACTTTCCAACTCCATACTAATTTGACTTAACTTTTACGCTATCGAGAACGTTAAAAAAACTCTCACTAAGCACACAGTACATTTAAATAACTGAATTTCTTTGTAGGTTTCCGGCACACGTAACACACGAGAGTCGGGGTTGTTGAACGTAAATTATATTTTTGTTATTACTCATTTATTCTAGGCTTTAAAGTACATCGCTTCGTCGCTAACTGTGTGCTTAGTGCGAGTTTTTTAACGTTTTCGATAGCGTAAAAGTTACCAAAAATTTGTATGTAGCTTTTTTTATATTGCTTAGATGGGTGGACGAGCTCACAGCCCACCTGGTGTTAAATGGTTACTGGAGCCCATGGACATTTACAACGTAAATGCGCCACCCACCTTGAGACATGAGTTCTAAGATCTCAGTATAGTTACAACAGTGACCCTAGCGGCAAACACAGGCAAACGTTCCAGCTCCATACAAATTTGACTTAACTTTTACGCTATCGAGAACGTTAAAAAACTCGCACTAATATAAGTACACTGGATAGTAAAGGGGAAAGCGCTCGCGTAGGTCATTCGACTGCACCTGTGTACAACTGACATTTAATACTGGTTGTTTTACGATTTCCCGCTAAACGAAACGGAACGCGCCTCTTTGAATTTTTTTTTATTGCCCTCGTAGGCACGAGCATACGGCCCACCCGATGGTGAGTGGTTACCGTCGCCCATGGACTTCAGCAATGCCAGGGGCAGAGCCAAGCCGCTGCCTACAAATTATGAAACGTGTTCATCATTCGCGACAGATGAGTTGGCTCATACGTAATTGAAGACACGAGTGGATGAAGGGGATATGATACAGTTTGTTAATTTTGAGAAAACGGGCAACAAGCTTTTGTTACTTGTACTCTTTCTTCGTACTATAATATTATAGCCTTTCAACTCAGAGTTTTAAGGTCTAATATGATTTATAGGCACATAACGCCTTCAGTCAACGTAAAAACTCAAAAATCTTAAACATGATACTTAACCCCTTCATCCACTCACGTTTTCAATTAATACAGATTACCTTAGCAAAAAAAACTAGTCACACTTTCACTGTCCGCAGCTAAGGTTCTTTCTCTTATGGGAGACGGAAAGACGAAAAGAAGTCACTCACCTTGCAACATAGAGTGGAAGTTTTAATATACCGGCCCTACCTTAAAATCATCATCATCATCATCATCATCAGCCTTTATCTGCCCACTGCTGGACATAGGACATAACCTTAAAATCGGGAGGGTATAATTCTTAACGCCTTCTTAAATATACAAGACAATGGACCAGTCCGTATCTGCTCACAATACATCCTATCATCAGGAAAAGCTTTCGATCGCAATATATTCGTCAGCATAAATTATATATGATTATATAAATTTAGAAGAATAGACAAAAGGAAGATCTAACAAGCGGGACCTATTTCGGTTCTATTTGTACTATATGTGTATACAATGATTCTACTATCTTCTGTTCTATTATAGCTACCGCAACAATATCACGATGTACATATTTAGCTTGTATTTTCAACCGATGTACATATTTAGCTTGTATTTTCAACCGCGATTTGAGAGCAGTAACAGTTTTTGTTACGGATTACACCCAAGACCTGGACCGCGAATGCTTTAAGACTAATAAAAAAGTGCATTTTTTTCGGAGAAAGTGCACATTTATGCCGATGAGATAGCTAAAATCCGAATAACAGCAACGTGTGCAGTGTAACATTAACTTGATACTTTGAAACAAAGTTTCACTTCAATATTCGGGAGAGTGTCAGAAAGGTTTATATTGCGCGTCTGATGAAGTTTTTTTTTGTTAAAAAGAATTACTGGTGGCCCGAAAGCCTTTCCAGTTTTACCAGGACAGGTGGGCGAGCACGGGCTCAGCCAGGAGGGGTGGGATTTGCTAATAGCTGCTCCAGCGCGTAGGAGACCTAAGAAACAATTCAAGGGCAACTACGTCGCGAATAAATTTACTACCGGAAGTGGAACCGCGATCCGCTGAGAAGAACCTACGAGAAATTCAGCGGTTTGCTGTGTGGGATCTGATGAACTATAAACCCAGTTAATTGTTTAGCGTAGTTTTCAACCGCCCTTCTTTACGAATACGATGATTTTGCCGGACGTGCTGTGTGTGGGCTTGCACAGTTTTGCTAGTAAAGCTCTGACGCCGTAGTGATCATACATTCTTGTGCAAAGCAGTTATTTCATTGCAAGCTTGTGACTTTACAACTGTAAAGCTGAGCGGATGTCTTCACGTTGTAATATCGATGGGCTTTGATAAACGCAACGCGCCAGTGGGTCTATTGCCAAGAGTTTATTTTTGACTAGCGGCCCGCTCCGGCTCCGCTCGGGTCTTTAATAAAAATTTCAACGATGTTTGACGTTGTTTTATTTTTTAAAATAAAAGAGCACTTATTGCGGCATAACTATAATAGTTAGACATATGCTGTCGCGACACTTTTCGTAAATAATAATGTGTTCTACAAAGTCGTAGTACATTTTTTTATTCTATCATCAATAGTTTTGGGGGAACAGGGCACGCGATGTAAAAAATATTTTATGTAATTTTTTTACACCTTGGGTTACATTATTGGAGTTCTAGTAAAGATCCCTAATTTTTTTCAAAAAATATTATAGCCTATGTCCATCGATATATTACCACCCTATGTCACTCGGGAACCGTGTAGTTTACAAACAGTGAAAGAATTTTCGGTTCGAATTTTCGGAAATCGGTTCAGTAGTTTCGAAGCCTATTCAATACAAATAAACAAACAAATCTTTCCTCTTTATAATATTAGTATAGATTCCCAGTTTTCAAATTGTTCGTTTGACCTAACCGACTAGTGTTGTTCTTTACGAAATGAATGAAAGTCGATTTGTGATCGATTTGTGAATTTCCTAAAATCTCCGTGACGTTTTATCCAATTCCCCTGCAACTTTACTAATGTTTCTTTATATTAAACCATTATTCGTACTAAGACAAACTTTATCACCCACCAACGATTAGCGATTTATTTTTAATTGTACAGATAAAATCTTTAAAGAAGATAGATAGATAGACTTGGAGCCGGAGGGAAATAGTATAAATAAAAAAATAAAAAAAAGCCTGTATTTCCTTATCCGTCACTTTCATTTCAAATGTGGAATTTGTTTGTTAATGTTTAGTTATAGGTTTAGTAGGGAATTACTATAGGACTATATAATTTTTTGCGATTAATTTGTAAAAATTAACATCAAAACAGACCTGAACTCGCGTGTCCGTTTGGGCTACAACTAAATTAGAAGTAAAGGTCATATGGTTATTTGATCCGGTCCGGACCTCTCTCTTATTAAGTTTCCGTTTAGGGGATATAAAATCATGATATGTACTTTATTATTACGCTTGTCTGCGAGAACTAAGATAATCTATACTAATATTATAAAGCTGAACAGTTTGTTTGTTTGAATTTGAATTGCTAAATAATGATCAAGCGCGTAATATTGATGTACAAGGCGGCGGCACAGAATAAGAACAATAGTGTGAAAAACACCCAAATCACTTCAAGATAGGCTTTGAAAATTATAAATTTTCGGTGGATTTCTCCAGGATCCCGTCATCGGGTCTTGATGATTACAGGACAATTCGGAAAGTTTTCCCTTTCGAACAAAAAACAGAAAAGGGAATTATCAGAATCTGATCAAGCATTCTCGAGAAATCGATGAACATACATAGATAAAAAATGGTGGTCGAATTGATAGCCTCCTCTTTTGAAGTCGTTTAAAAAGCGTGATTTTGGTACTTTAATATGCTCCTTAACATTCTATTATTCAAAAATACATATTAGCACTTTCTACGTAAATGAAGTCGGAGGTAAAATTTAGCGTTATGCCAAAGTAACTATTTCACCCGGACAAAGTCGAGGGCAAAAGCTAGTTAATTAATAAAATCACAAACGTAATGTTGTCGGCTTAAACGACACGTGCTTTTAGAACTGAAACAAAATATTGCTTATACAATCGTCCCACGATTGACTAACGAGAACAAATTAACATTTAACACGTGCTTACTTGTTTATAAGTGTTGTTTTGAGAAACATTGACAGATTCTGTAACAAAAAGAAAAGAACAAATAAATAATTAAAATTTTTATTTACACATTTAAAGAATAATAAGTTACAGTAATACCACATTATAAATGTAATTATAATACAATCAATAATAATGAACAATTTTCTGAATCTTTATCGAGCCCAAGACAATTTTTAAATATTATAAAAATGATAAAGAAGTAATTTTGTAATTTCTGTTATAGTAGGTTACTTTTGGTTTTAAAATAGAATGCATTATAATTCTGATTTTCGAAATCAATTTATTTGAGTTTTATATATCTACAAGATTCAGATATTGCATGCTCATAAACTTAGAGTATACATAAGCAAGCTAGTTTATGTATACTCTAAGCTGATAAAGCACACCAATCGATGTAAAAAAGTTGATTCTTTGCACTCATCTGGGAAACCAATTCGAAGTTTGAAGCTCCATGTCAAAGTCTTATCATTTTTACGTGAAGGTGACAGACTGCTGTACCTTCCACATGTGTATTAAAGAAATTCAGTGCGTTTATCAGAGAGACTTTTTGGCGGGAACGCGAGGAGTGAAGTTGTGTGATTTGTTTTATTTTGTCTATTTAGTGATTCTTCAGTTTTAAATGTGTAATAACGGTGGTTTATTAACTGTTCAATATCTGTGAAAGTGCACAAATATGGGAAAATGAAACGAAGCCGCTGGACGTAACTTCTCGGGATTCTCCAAAAATTCCACTGAAAAAATCTCCGTAAATTACCACCATTTTACTGAGATTATATTTCAACCCATATTATTTCATCTCATTTCATTTAATTTTATCCCAGTAGATTAATGTCGTGTAATTTTTCGTGGAAATGGGAATTAAAATTAAAATAAGATATGACCTAAAGGTCATAGTTACCAAGTCTTAAATCGCTTAAAAAAATCGATCAAAGTTACACCTGAAGTTAAAATAGGCCGACTCGTCCGCTGTTTTCTCTAACTAGCAGACTAAATTAACTAATTAATTACAAAACGTGCGAATCACATTACATTACAATACACACGACATAATAGTAGGAAGTGCGAGACGAAATGCGGAAGATGTTCTTTTCTAAAAAGTCGTTAATCGTAATGAGATTGTCTATTTACCTTATTGAGGGTTTTTTTTTTTAAATTAGATAACAAATGTTTTATTAGCCGACATAAATAGACTGATTGTTTTGAAGTCGTCGTGGCCTAAGAGATAAGACGTCCGGTGCATTCGTGTTGGGCGATGCACCTGTGTTCGAATCCCAGGCGGGGGTATCAATTTTTCTAATGAATTACGTACTCAACAAATGTTCACGATTGACTTCCACGGTGAAATAATAACATCGTGTAATAAAAGTGAAACCCGCAAAATTATAATTTGCGTAATTACTGGTGGTAGGACCTCTTGTGAGTCCGCGCGGGTAGGTACCAACCCCGCCTATTTCTGCCGTGAAGCAGTAATGCGTTTCTAGATGTCTAAGGGCTCCAGTAACCACTTAACACCAGGTGGGCTGTTAGCTCGTCCATCCATCTAAGCAAAAAAAAAAACCTTCATTAAAACGAGTGAGGGAAAGTGACGAAAAACATATTCACCGAGCGCATGTTTAATATGACCACATACCGCAGTGAACGTGTTTTAATGTTAGAAACACAATGCATGGCTTGGGAGTTGTACGCGCGTTCCCATGTCAACGACCAGGCTGTGAATTCATTTTTAGACATACGGAATCAATTGCAGCTGTAAGGAGTTTAAGTATTATGGAAACGCTTTATCTTGGACCTTCCCTGTTACGAATTAATCAAAGACTAGCGACCCGCCCTCGCTTCGCTTCGGAAACTGTAATTTATTATTGATTTCTCCACTATTTAATGGATGTTATTATACATATAAACCTTCCTCTTCAATCACTCTATTTATTTGAAAAAAAAAAACGCATCAAAATCCGTTACGTAGTTTTAAAGATTTAAGCATACATAAGGATATAGGGACAGAGAAAGCGACTTTGTTTTATACTATGTAGTGATGTGTCCAACTACGTCAAAAGCTTGGATTTTTGCAATCTATATATTAATGCGTGAAGCAAAAACTTTGTATCCCTTTTTACGAAAATTGCGCGGTCGGAGGAGTATGAAATTTTCCACACTTATAGAGAATATAGAGAAGAAGTGCACAATGCTAATTTTTTTTTTAAATAATGCATAAATGATACATTAAATCAATAAAAAAACATTACACACACAATATACCATGTATTTGACGCACACACGCATGTATACTATTTATTGTCAAACTTTTGTTCTTGACGTCTGTTGTCAAACTGAGAATAGATTAAATATTGTTTGTCTTTGTTAATATTTTTTATAGTGTAGTCTTGGCCAAATTTGTGATCATAGAAGTATAAAATACAATCATAATAGTGTACAAACTTACAATTCCAATTAATTATAGTCGAATTTCGACTACTGCGGGACCTCTAGTAGTATTTAATACAAAATTGTTTGAGTTTGAAGTTAAAAACCAAAACAATATGTTGCCTTTTACAGTTTCATGCTATAATACGCACGGGTGGCACGTTCTCAACGAAAATAGAAATGAGGTCACGTTTAACATTTGCACTCAAATTTACCTTAGTTTTAATGAATTGTGCAATAGTAGTGCCTTAGTAGTCAAGAAAAAAACGAGAAGTTTTTGGAAAGGATGACAATTTTTAGGATGAAATCCCGGAGGAGGTCACTCACTGCAGAGGTTACAGGTGCGACAGCTTTTGTCCTATTTGAGACATGAAGTTAATATGCGTTGGTCAAACGTCTGCCCTACCCTTCAAATCCATGAACCTATCTTTACGATTGAATCAACGTTTTTTATTAGCATATTTTTATTCGTAAACTAGCGGCCCGCTCCGGCTCCGCTCGGGTCTTTAACAGAAATTTCAACGATATTTAACGTTGTTTTATTTTTTAAAATAAAAGAACAGTTATTGCGGCATAACTATAATAGTTAGACATATACTGTCGCGATACTTTTTGTAAATAATAATGTGTTCTACAAAGTCGTAGTTCTTTTATTCTATCATCAATAGTTTTCGCAGGGCACGCGATGTAAAAAATATTTTAGGTAATTTTTTTACACCTTGGGTTACATTATTGGAGTTTTAATAAGGAGCCGTATTTTTTTTCAAAAAAGATTACAGCCTATGTCCCTCGGGTATAGTGTAGCTTCTAAACAGTGAAAGAATTTTTCAGATCGGTTCAGTAGTTTCGGAGCCTATTCAGTACAAACAAACAAACAAATCTTTCCTCTTTATAATATTAGTATAGAGTATAGATAGTATAGAAGCGTAGATATAGAAGTATAAAAGTATAGACTATACAACTTTTGTGGTCACGAATAAACTGAAGTGTTATTTGTCGATCTTTTTTATTACGTAAACATCTGGCAGCACAGGGCTTAGCACATGAGATCGAAGTCTCAAGTGTATCGTGATCGTGTGTGTGTGTGGCGATTCCGATCCGGCGGGAGATTAATGGCACATCAAGTCGGACTCGGGCGTCTTCGGGCGCAATCGGAATTCCCGAATACGCACGTGTTGCGTAAATTATGCCAGGTTGAGTAAATTAACCCATAGACACAGCCCACTGAGTTTCTCGCCGGATCTTCTCAGTGGGTCGCGTTTCCGATCCGGTGGTAGATTATGCGAAGCACTGCTCTTGCTGGAGCCAATGTTAGCAGATTCTCACAGGTTGAGCCCGAGAGCTCATCTATTTAGCCGGGCATATCTGGAATAGCCCCCTAGGCTACCAGCGAATATGTAGGAGGAAAGATGCAATTCGATACTTATCATCAAGTCGGGACTTCGCACGTCTACCCTAATATAAACACTAGCAAATAAAAGAAAAAAATATATATTAGCATAGAGAAGTGGGAGTCCCACCCGGCAAAGTGAGTTTAATGTATGAGTTATATAGATAGATAAGGACCCGATGATCTCATGATCGCGGAAAAGCAACAAGAAAAATATAAACACTAAACCTTCCATACTCCATACAGTAACAGTTCATTTCACATACAATAAAACTTAAATATCCTTTGGCGTTCTTATGTGATATAATTATAGTGATGACGTCAAAACTACAGAGACTAAACAATATGGAGTAACAATGTGTGCAGTCAGTTTGAAAAAAAAAAAACAGCATCAACATTTCCGGGCAATCGAAAAGCTTCTTTAAAAATTACGTGCAGACGTTGAGGTGTCTATTTCGGAAACCACGAATTTTATATATACTTGTATGTATTTGTTTTATTGCTTAGATAGCCCATAGACATCTATCACCCTGCCTATTTCTGCCGTGAAGCAGTAATGCGTTTCGGTTTGAAGGGTGGGGCAGCCGTTGTAACTATACTTAGAACTTATATCTCAAGGTGAGTGGCGGTATTTACGTTGTAGATGTCTATGGGCTCAGGTATCTACTTAACATCAGGAGGGCCGTGAACTCGTCCATCTACCTGAGTAATAAAAAAACTTATCAGAGTAACGTCATCTTCAAAATGTCTAATTAATTCATCAATTACGAAACAGTACAAAGAATCTCTACAAATAGAAAGATCGAAATCTAACACCGCAGACACGAACGTAGAGCTGCTGACTCGATCGAAACTGATTCATTCATTTCTCCGATGAACGATTGCGGACGTTACAGCATTCTCGACTTTATTACGTTAAGGTTAAGAAATCGATTTTCCGGTGCCTCCGGACACGTGCTAACAGATGATTCATGTGATTGCAAAACTACATATTTTGTGGGTCAAAATTTATTTTTTATTACGTTCGTAAGGTCGGATCCGTATACGTCACAGATCTTGTCCATTGTCCAATATTTCGCACCTTTAAAATTGAAGTGGTTCATTTTTTTTTGTTAAGAAAATTACTATTTATACTTTAAGCTACTTACAAACAAGTATTCTAACAGTTTATTTTTAAAATTAAAAATTAAATTTTGTTTAGAAAAGAACAAAGTATACTTTCCGTCTCTTTTAAATCTAGAGCATATTTTATATTTTAAAGTGTGTGCTCTTTATGGTTTAAAGCATTAAAATCAATGCTTCGATTACCTACATTTAAGAACAAGAATATTGGAAGCGGGTTAGGCCACTTCAATTCTAAAGGTGAGATTTATTTAGTCCTTTTGAAACGAAATTCCCGATGCCCAGTTTCACAGATATTATTTGTTAAATGCTCCAAATTTATTGAAATTTTTTGACCAACTTCGAAACACCTGTTTCTAAAGACTAGAGGTCCCGCAGTAGTCGAAATTCGACTATAATTAATTGGAATTGTAAGTTTGTACACTATTATGATTGTATTTTATACTTCTATAATCACAAATTTCGCCAAGGCTACACTATAAAAAAATATTAATAAAGACAAACAATATTTAATCTATTCCCAATTTGACCGCAGACGTCAAGAACAAAAGTTTGACAATAAATAGTATGCATGCGTGTGTGCGTCAAATACATGGTATGTAGTGTGTGTATCGTTTTCTTTATTGATTTAATGTATATTTTATGCATTATTTAAAAAAAATATTAGCATTGTGCACTTCTTCTCTATATTCTCTATAAGTGTGGAAAATTTCATGCTCCTCCGTCCGCGCAATTTTCGTAAAAAGGGATACAAAGTTTTAGCTTCACGTATTAATATATAGATAAGGTGCAATAGACGGAAGATATTTATTTATCACTGATAATGAATTTCGGAATGTTGGTCATTGTTAAGTTATTACTTTAAATGCTACAAGAGTTCATTTGTATCATAAAAATCAATAAACGTAAGGTTCTCAGTATTTATTTAATTTAAATTTGAAGGAAATCATTTAGAATCTCTCAACTTGAATTAATTTAACTATACATGAGGTAACTTATAAACAGAAAATAACGATTCTTTCAAACTTTCGCGGCTATCTACGTTATAAGCGCTATTATTTACGCGATTTTCACATTTGATGAGTTTGGATTTATTTATTGCAAGCGTCAGGATCACGTGTACACTACTCAGGATCATGGGGTTAATTAATAGTGCTTATAACAATTAACTAAATCGAAAACAGCTGATGATCTTATCTAAAAAAAACACTAAGCTTCCCTAACACTTTCACTGGTAGTGCGAAGATAAAAACAGTCAAAATATTTAAAGCTGTAATCAATTATATTCGACACATAGTTATATAAATCGTATGTAGATAACGCGCTTGGATATTTAATCATAACAAACGTTTAGTTGTCAGAAAGAGTTTAGAAAATTTACTTACAAGCTTCTTTGAACAACGCGCCATGGAATTTTTTATTAGAAACACCTCAGGAATTAATATATCTAAAAAACCTTTTACTTAACGTCTCTCTAAGGCTTGCGAGATTACTTACGTAATAGATCTATATCGATCTTAGATTTAAAAAAGTCGATTGTTTATTAAAAATATTTGTAGCATTACTACTTCATTAATTTTCTAAATTAGCTATCATTCGTTCACATTCGTGTATCAACAGAAACTATAATATCTATTCCAATTCATGACGCAATAGACAATAATCGATTCTGTATTAAAAAATCGATTACTCGCCACAGAAAAAAAATCAATCACACATTCCGAAGAGAGACAGGCCGAGTTTTAAATTAAAGATTATGTCATCAACGTTCGGACATTCATGCATGTTTTTAACTATTCTAAAATAAAAGACTACGTACACAGTACGTTTGACGGGTTTTTGGTCGGCCAAACACCAAGAAACCGCTATCAGCTTTCCCTAGTGTTGTCAAACCTCTTTTGTATAACCGTGTTTAAGCAAATACAATTTAAACGGGGTTCTGACGGGATCCTGACTTCTGGTGGCGGGGCGTGTTGACAGCCTTTTTTTTTATTGCCTTTGTAGGCACACGAGCATGCGGCCCACCCGATGGTGAGTGGTTACCGTCGCCCATGGACTTCAGCAATGCCAGGAGCAGAGCCAAGCCGCTGCCTACCGCTTAAAGCCTTTCCAAATTGAATGGTAGAATAGATTTAGGGCAGTGGTCGGTAACCTTGTCAACCAAAATAGTCAAATAATAAATAAATAAATAATAAATAAATATAATAATAAATAAATATTTACTAATAATCACGCCACGTTAACCGGCCCCGTGATAAGTTCGTAAAGAACTTGTGTTACAGGTACCAGATAACGGATATAAATGTAAGATTTTTATTATACACATACATATATTTAATATACATCCATAACCCTGGAAAAGACATTTATATTTATCATACAAATATCTTCCCTTGGCGGGATTCGAACCCGCGACCCCCTTGTGTAGTGACCATGTCACTTACCACTACACCAGACGGCCGTTAAATATACACACAATTTATCCAAAGAACCATTTCTTTATCATATATTTTTATAGCCTTGTCTTTCAAAAATGTTCACTCGTCTCTTACAAGGTAAGATAATAAGTAATATTCTGTGCCTGAACTAAACATTTCGCGGAAGAGCCGCAATCGAGGAGTCAAAGAGCCGTGGTTTGCCGATCACTGACTTTGGACAACCGACACTTTAACTTCACGTCTTGAGCGGAATTCACCCTCTAAGCCGCTAGTAAGCACTCTGTGTATATAATTTAGTTACTACTTTATTGACGGTAGGACGGCTTGTGACTCCGCATGGGTAAGCACCACCACCCTGCCTATTTCTGCCGTAAAGCAGTAATGCTTTTCGGTTTGAAAGGTGGGGTATCTGCTGTACTTTAAAACTGGAGATTTAGAACTCATGCCTCAAGGTGTTTGGCGGCATTTACGTTGTAGATGTCTATGGGCTCCGGTACCAATTTAACACCAGTTGGGCCGTGAACTTGTTCTCCCATCTTAGTAATAAAAAAAAACAAAAAAGAAGAGAGTGAGATCTTAAAAAATCTCTCAAGTTCAACGAGAAATCGTATTTATTTAGAAATCAAACATGTGAGACGTTTTTAAGAAAGTCTTTAAGAAGGTTTTAAGAAAACATATCACATACATTCTACAAGCAATAATATTTCTTCGAGTGACGGTTCCAAATAAAGCAGAGGATATATTATAGCTGCAGCTATTGGTCGGTTATCAATCGACTTTCCACCTATAAAAGTTAAATACGGTATAAATATCGAACGTTTTAAAGTTTCTCAACTATAATAGATACGAAGTAAGTCAGTTTTTTTTCCCTACCTATTCTCGTATCCTCGAGGGGTTATTCTAGATTCACCCAGCTAGTAGCTCATGGGGCCCAAGCCGGGAGAGTCAGTCAGAAAATGCGTCTCGAGATTACTGTGGGCCCGGAGGCGTTTCCAGTTTTACCAGGGGAGGTGGGCGAGCAGGGGCTCAGTGTGTAGGGGTGGCATTTGCTAACAACTACCCGAGCGCCTCCAAAAGAGACCTAACAACTCAAGAGTAGCTGCTTCGCGAATGAACTTACTACCGGATCGGAATCGCGACCCTCAGAGAAGATCCGGCGAGAAATAATGTGTAATGTATGTAACGTATGTATAAATGTAAGTATTATGCTCTCTTTTTATCTTAGATAATTATATAGCAAGAATAGTGTGTATTACATAATTATTTTTGCATTATGTTTTCATAGAACTCATTGTAAGGCATATTGAGGCAAAAGGTCAAAGCCCTCGTGTCATGCTCGGATTGTTCTTGAAATCGGTCACGTAAACTAGCTATAATTAGCGATAACTGACCTGGTCAAGCAATTCTTTAGTAGTTACCAATCAAAATATCCTTCTCAAAATGTTCATTACATTCTTACGCCTAACATAAAAAAATACAGAATGTTTTTTTCAGAATAACATGAATTGACATCTCTGCACAACTACGTTTAATAAATTATCTAATAAACCTATTTTCACTTCAACTGGCGCAATGAAAAATAATCTATGTAAGTTTGTAAGGGTGTTGCGAATTTGTAAAGAGAACATTAGTTCATATAGTTATACAAACAAAAGTTATAAATGTTGTTAAGTGAGCAGCGGATCTGAAATGGAATTGGGCTGGATACTTGGCAAGGCGAAATGATAGCAGTTGAAGTAAGATAGTGCAGAAATTGTAGCCAAGACTAGGACGTAGAGGTGCCGGAAGACCTATGGCACGGCGGACTAATGGCACAGCCTAGACGGTAACCAAAAAGGGGGGCCTAGGTTCAGCAATGGGAATCAAAGTACAGAATTTACGGTCATCCACAGTGCGTTTCCAGAGATCTTTTTTGCCACGTACCATCCGGCTATGGAATGAGCTCCCCTCCACGGTGTTTCCCGAGCGCTATGACATGTCCTTCTTGAAACGAGGCTTGTGGAGAGTATTAAGCGGTAGGCAGCGGCTTGGCTTTGCCCCTGGCATTGCTGAAATCCATGGGCGACGGTAACCACTCACCATCATGTAGGCCGTATGCTCGTCTGCCTACAAGGGCAATAAAAAAAAAATGTAGTGCTTCGCTGACTAAAAAAGGTTGTGAGTCGCTGGGCTAGAAAGATAAATGGTTGTGTTCGATTTGAACAGTTCAATCCGCAACCTCATCGTCTCCTTTCCCGCTATGCGTGTTACTGCTATTGGCACGTCAAGTTATTATTTAGAAAGCCCTATCTTGTATCTCTTGGATACCCTTTGAATGATCTCCGTGTTCCATTTACTCGGTACAAGATTCTTGCGTGTCACGTTATCTAAGATCTAGTCACGAGCATCACTTGCTTTCCTGTTATATGAAATGAAATAAATTATGATATTTGGTATTCTAAAATAAGAAATGTTTTCTAACTTGAATTTTTATGACCTTTTTATGAGATATAAGTTCTAAGATCTCAGTGTAGTTACAACGGCTGCCCCACCTTTCAAACCGAAACGCATTACTGCTTCACGGCAGAACTAGGCAGGGCGGTGGTGGTACCCACCCGCGCGGACTCACAAGAGGTCCTACCACCAGTAAAAATACGATATGATACGATATACGTATATGATACGGTAGTTTGGATTTCAGCAGTTGCTATGAAATGTAAAAGTATCAAAATAGTCGCATTTTAATCTATAATCCAGCCATTTTGTTTTACAACAATTTCGTGTCATGTAAAAAAGCCTTAGGATATTTCGCTTGCACATTTCATTCGCGTCACGATCGATGCGTTGCAAAGTTAGTTGAACTTAAAATGCCTTCTTCGCGTCTGTGCTCGCCGACTACGACTGTTCTATATAAGTTTTGTATTTATTGAGTTCGCACAGTGAATCGCTGATAAGGTTAATGGCTGTGTGTGAAACATGTGCCGCTGAAGCTCCGTCGTTTGATGTTCATAGCCAGGGCCGGATTTAAGCTTAATGCCGCACTTGGGCACCGGAAAAAAATCCGCCCCAATACTGAAATTTTACCTAAACTTATAGTTTACATATTTTATTATTGAAAATTAAAATAACTTTATCGCGGAAAATTTATCATATGTCATATTCCGAAAACATAAATGTTTTTTTTTTCTAACAATTATAAATTTTGACTAAGGGTGACTCATAATTATATTACATAAAAAAAACTAACTAAATTTCTTTAATTACAGAAAATAGAAAAATCGATTATTATTTTAAATCAATCGATTATTATTTTTAAATAAATTTTTACCATAAGTGCCTAAATTATATTATAATTCACAAATAATGGATGAATTGAATTTCTTGAATTATCAATTAAAAAGAAAATTATTAATTATTAGAATTAATTAATTATATTGAGCAATCTTGATAAGACTAATAATATTTATACTTTTAAAATTTTGCCGCCCTGGGCACTTGCCCTGACTGCCCCTAGTGTAAATCCACCACTGTTCATAGCCAATTGTGATTCTGTTTCGTTTTTATTTTGTCTATTTTAAGCTCCGTATATTTATAAATTTCATTGTTAAAATGTCTTTCTTAAAAGTTCGATTTAACACTAAACTAAATTTATTTCAACATTATCATGTGAGACTTGTAAAAAATAGTTACTGTTGCTAATGACCTCTATGATAGAGTTAATGAGCAGGTCCGTCCTTGGTATCTTCCAATATAATAGATGGTCACAGATTCCGACAATTCTTTATTTATTTCATCTAATATATATTCAACACGATAAATTAAATAGAATTCCTATATTCGTACGCAAAGCAAAACAGATCCTTGACCAAAAATGAAAATTATATAAAAATATATAAACCATATGTTTATGTTCGTTCGCATGTTAAAATTTCTGATCTGTTATGATTATACAAATCTGATAAGGGACAAGCACAACATGCACATACAATACCATTTTAACAACAATAAACTTGGGCTAATATCGCGGATCATCTCCCAATTAAATATAAATTAATCTTAAGCAATGAAGGAAATGTAATCAAATCTTAGCTGTATATTGTTTTTTTTATTTTTGATGTTAATGCACTGTCGATTGCACCTATAATTGAGGTGACATCTGCCATGAACTTTTGTCAATTGTTCAATGTTTTGTATTGAAGATCATTTTGTTGGTGCAACTTAATAAATAAATAAATATGACACTCTTGAAAGTGGATCGAATAGGACCCGTGGTACAGTAATCACGGACGGCTAATTACTAGACCTAACCCAGACTAATGACCTAACCTAGACTAATGACATGTCCTTCTTCAAACCAGGCTTGTGGAGAGTATTAAGCGGTAGGCAGCGGCTTGGCTCTGCCCCTAGCTTGCTTGCTGACGTCCATGAGCGACGGTAACAACTCACCATCAGGTGGGCCGTGTGCTCATCTGCCTATACGGCAATAAAAAAAAAGACCAGCGAAGCGACAATTCCAATAAAAACATAATAATATATTGAATAGTAGCAAACTTATCGGATTGCATTGGAATGTAGGGATTGGCATGTAAACTGCATTAGAATGGTAAGATCCGATGCGGTGATGCAATGAGTACTGTGTATAGGTACGTAAGGTTTAATTGCGTCAATGTTTTAAGTTCTATTTCGCTTTTGTCAACGTAAATCTCACAGTCTACCCACCACACGTTGAGCGGTTAGGGAGAACACAAAACCAACCAAAACGATATTTACTGACGGTAGGACGTCTTGTGAGTCCGCACGGGTAGGTGCCACCCTGCCCATTTTTGCCGTGAAGCAGTAATGTGTTTCGGTTTGAATGGCGGGGCAGTCGTTGTACTGTAAAAACTGAGACTTAGAACTCATGTCGCAAAGTGGGTGGCAGCATTTACGTTGTAGATGTCTATGGGCTCCAGTAAGAACTTAACACCAGGTGGGCCTTGAGCTCGCCCACCCATCGAAACAATAAATAAATGCGACCATTTTAAAAACGATCAAATGTTTCTAATTGGACGAGCCACAAGGACTCTCAAATTGGGTGTAAAGCAAAAACAACCATGGAAAATAAAATAAGAATGTGCTTTTAATCAACATCTACGCTATAAATGAATCCGTTGAGTTTCAAATCTCCATAACTGTTTAGATGAATATTTATGTATTTACCTTTATTTTTTTTTTGGGGAAATTACTGACAAAAAAATATTTAGAGAATAATTGTATTACAATATAGTATTTGCTTCGGTTTTCACGAGTTGTAAACAAACTATTTTAACTATTATATCAAAACTATTTTTACGTATTAATTTCCCCCTTTTTTATTATTATTATTGTATTATATCATACGTTTTGAATACTTTACAGTTTTCGTTGTCACGGACGACGACATCGGTCGTAAGCCGTAAAAGCATTAAAATTCTAATCATGCAATTGTTATGTTAATTAAAGTACCTATGCAATAAAGTTGTACAATTTATTTTGATTTTTAATAATAGTTGTTTTGATTTTAAATTTCATATCTATAGGGGTGAAGGCTATTTAGTCTAAGCGACATTTCGCTTAACACGCGACATTTACCTTTGTAATAAAAAGCGCGTCTTATTTGGTATTAGCATCAACTGTTCCATGTTTTTAATTGAACTTCAATTAAGCTTACTCCATTCAAATAGCTGAAGAAGTTTTTTTTTAATGATATTTTTCCAATTTTTATTTTATTTTAAATGGCTCTCCTGTAAAGTTGCAAAAATGTCGCTTAAACCAAATAGCCCCTCGATGTGTAGCTACTTTTTAGAATTATGGTACTGATGATACTTAAATCAATATTTTAGTACATACTTCTTCGAAGACGGTAATTAAATTAGATTTTCCATATTTTTTTGTAAGCAATTACTTTACTGTTTTCACATTACTGAGCCCCTCAAGGCTAGGGGTGTCGAATTTGTTTTCTATCGACATTTTTTTCTAGCAATATTTTTTTTTAAATCTCAGTAATTACAAGGCGATCATTATAAGTAGCACTTTTATTGATTTATTGCTTAGATGGGTGGACGAGCTCACAGCCCACCTGGTGTTAAGTCCTAAAGTCTCAAGTATAGTTACAACGGTTGCCTCACCCTTCAAACCGAAACGCATTACTGCTTCACGGCAGAAATAGGCAGGGCGGTGGTACCTACCCGCGCGGAGTCACAAGAGGTCCTACCACCAGTAAAGTAGCACTGATTTTATAATAACGCTTCCAAATTACCGAGTTATATATTTGGTACAGTGTTTACACGTTCAACGTGTATGAACCGTTATCGGTATTTTAGATGAATAAAAGTTGTCAGAATCACGTCATACGGAATAGGTACACGTCTGATGTCAATCTAACGTTTTAGTTTGATAAGGTTGTGTTGATAACATAATTAGGCGATGTCTTGTTTGGTTCTAATTTTTTTAATCTTTATGGCTACAAAAGTTTTCTTTGTTATTGGCGGTAGTGCGTGGAGGTTTTCTGAAATGCCACCACCATCGCAAGGTAGGGTAACGCGAGCAGAGGGTAGTTTCAAACAAATTGATGTTTGAATGATGATAACGTCACGCTCGCTAAGACTAATACAAGCTGAGCACCAATAAAGAATGTTTCAAAATCGTGGTTTTTTCCCTTTTGAGAGCTTCCGCTGCGTGCGCTGTAGAAACGGTTAAAGTTTCGCTAAAATAATGTATAACAGAATTGTTTAGAAGATCTAGAAAAAAGTCCGGGATAGCATATGTCTATATATTAAGGTTGGCTCACTATAACGTTTTTTATGCTAACCAAATTTGTTCTAAAATAAAGCATTTTTTGTGAACTATTCCACTCGGACGAAGTCGCGGGCAAAAGCTAGTATACTAATAAAATTGTTGAGGACCGTCACTTGTAGATTAAAACAAAACGAATCCCGATAAAAGCATTGTGGAATGAAAATTATTTAAAAAAACAATAAACCATCGCTTAGGTACATCGCGATAGTTTCTACATATTAGAATTTTATTTCAATGTATTTTCCACGTGTTTTATTTGAACAGATGCAGCTGGTTATTTTATGTGTATCTACTTATATGTTTACTGTCGTTTACATCAGGCACACGGATCGTGACTCATAGCTATATAAGTATCGCGCTATATAATAAATATGAAATCAGTAAAATTCAGTAGAAACTTATAAGAAAAATATATTATAACGAGGGGTACAAGGCTATTATTTTAGCGACACTTTTGCAAACAGAAGATGAGAAGAGTCATTTAAAACTGAAAATTTTGAATAAATATCCTATCAAAAAAATCTTTGGCTAAAATTCAATAAAACACATCGAATTGTTGATACTAATACGAAATAAAACGGAAACGGAATTACAAAGATAATTGTTGCATATTAAACAAAATTCCGCTTAAACAAATAGTCTTACACCCCTCCTCAATAATATCTTTTATTGAATTACTTATTGCTTTACATCTAGTTTGTAGATAGACTAAACAAACCTCTCGATATTATTCTGAAATCTGGTCCAGAATTCATTTATAAAATCTATCGTATTTATTACATAATTAAATATGCCAATGTGATTTAAAATTTTAATCAGAAAAATAGAACCGGCGAGTGTACACTGTCATCGAAACCGGATCGCGGTTCACATTTATTTTCTGCTCGCTAAAAACCTAATTTAATGTAACACGCTGAATTAATTAAAATATGACAGCTTGTTCAATACACGAAACATTTTATTCATTTAAAATATGCATATTAATTAATAATGGCGGTTCATTTTAAATGACGTGTCATTGAAATATATCGTTAAAAAGTCAAATTTTGAATAGAGAATTGCAGAGACCTTCGATTTTGAAGTTTATTTGGATTCGTGAGAACCAGGCTCAATAATACAGGATCCCTATGCCACATCTCACACGGCTGCTGTTACCAACATAATAATATTGTGGAGATAGAGAAAAACAAATGATCATAGTTATCATTAAGAAAATTGTCAAACGATAGACTGAATTGTTTAACGGAATAGATTAACCATTAACTTACCGCGTGAAGCAAAAAAAAACCAGCTGTTTTAATTCAAAACCATAGATTTACACATTCGTCCCTTTGTCGTGAAAGAAACAAAGAGAGAATGTTGAGGCACTATTAAACACTGTCACTACACAGAACTACGAAATATATATGTATATATTTTTAATATTTAAACGCGCAAGTGCGCTTGGGCACAGTCAAACGTATACTGACGATCGCAGGCTTCGCGAAGGCTGACACGCGTAGAGATGAGAACGAGATTGCGTAATATCGCAGTATCGATAAATGAAAATTTGTATTATTTAGCTTTTTTAATAGACCGCCAGACAAATTTACTGAGACCTTAAAACTCATATCTCAAGGTGGGTGGCGGAATTTACGTTGTACATGTCTATGGGCTCCGGTAACCGCTTAACACCAGGTGGACCGTGAGCTCGTTCAACCACCTAAGTAATACAAAAAATAAAAAAATAAAAAGACAAGATCTCTGTGCACATGTATTAAAACTACTGGAGCACTATTAGCATTGTCATCGTACTGTTCAACTCTTCAGGTCGAAACGAACAAATCTATCGCGACATACCGCTAAGAAAATTAAAGAAATATTAGGTTTTTAAAAAAATTTAGCAACATAATGTCCCATTACACTGTTATCATATGTTACATAGACAACTGTTATACAAAATCGAGATCATATTTCAAAGTGGAATTCATGTTGTGAGGTTTAGGACTTCAGTCGTCTACGAAATAACATAAAAAAATATATTTAGGAAGAAATAATGAGTTTGAAGATATCAAATCAAATCAAATCAAAAAAATTTTATTCAACATAAATGAAAGTACATACTTGTTGAACGTCAAAAGAACTACCGCCAATTCACAAGAATTAGCCTCCGTCCTGAGAAGAATTGGCAAGAAACTCAGCGGGCATGTGTTTTTTTTTTTTGAAATAATAGTTTTTTTAAATATTAGATTTTTTTTAAATATTCATTTTTACAATAAGTATTATAACATAACAATTATTACAATATTGAAATGCCCGGAGCGAGCAACTCATTCCCACTTTGTGCAATCTCTTAGATAATCATTGACTTTATAGTAATTGATAATATTGATAATCGAAGATTGAAAGGATCCTATTACTACGTATGTTAAATATATGTAGTATGAATAGCAAATTTTATTCCAAACCAAACAAGTTTATAATTTGATAGTGAAACTTTTAGACTGGCACATAACGCTCTTCAATAGTACATAAATAATAAAAAAATTGATTAATTAACGCGAATCGATCATTCGAAATGTTTTAGAAGAAATCGCAAATTCAATTCGAAATTCTGCCATAATTTTACGGTGAAACTGCTTTGTAAATAAGCAAGTCATTTTATTAGGTACTTTACTGGAAAAAACTTAACATCACTAATCACTTTGACTAGGCAGGCATTCTTTGTGATATTGGCCTAATTCTTTGCATAATTCTTGCCTTTATAGCAGCGGTCACCGTTCTCGCGAACTAACCGATTTAACCCATAGACACAGCCCACTGAGTTGCTCGGTAGGCAGCGGCTTGGCTCTGCCCTTGGCATTGCTGAAGTCCATGGGCGACGGTAACCACTCACCATCAGGTGGGCCGTATGCTCGTCTGCCTACAAAGGCAATAAAAAAAATCGCCGGATCTTTTCAGTGGGTCGCGTTTCCGATTCGGTGGTAGATTCTGCGCAGCCTTGCTCTTGCTAGGGCTAGTGTTAGCAACGTCACCAGGTTAGAGGCCCGTGAGCTCACCTACTCGTTCGGAGAATCTAGTATAACCCCTCGAGATTACTAGAATAGGTAGCAAAAAATATATGCGTATTAGCAAAATCGAATTACCGTGTCGTCACCTGTCTCAGCTTTGGATGACGTCACACGTGGTGAAGGAGCGTTCAAAACCGTTTTGCCACTAAAAAAACCATTATCTCTTATTTGTTTTTGATGCGCAAGAGTTGTATCGCGGTTTTTATCGATGAAGAACCTAATCGATACAAATTTTCACACATTTCTAATGAAAACGAACGAGTGATGTTATCGTTGGCCTCGCTTCTGCAAACAAAATAAACAAACAGAAATGACCGTTGTTTGTACCAGATCCCGAGGTCGCAGCGCTGGGGTTAATATTCATTTTTCAATCTAATGATGTGTCTAAATGAAGGTTATCATATCACTGTATTTCGATGTCGTCATGGCCTTAAGGATAAGACGTCCGGTGCGTTCGTATCAAACGATGCAACGGTGTTCGAATCCCGCAGGCAGGTACCAATTGTTCTAATCAAATAGTAATAGTGGGGTAAGGGTTGAGTTAACTATAAAATTGAAGCGTCAGATATTCGAGCAATGTGTTCTCCATGTGATGGTCACAAAGCAAATTATGACCAAAATGAAAGTCACGCAAAAAGCATTTCTATACGGGATAGAGTGTGCAATACCGAAATCCGCAGAAGAAGAATGGTTTGATTGACACAACCAAAGTGATTGCTCGGAAAAAGTGGAAGTGGGATGGCGACATATGCCGTTGCACTGACAATCGGCGGGGCACAATACTGGAGTGGAGACCTCGTACTGGACGTCGTAACTTGGGCAAACAGCCGACGAGGTGGACCGATGACCTGGTCAAAGTGGTTGGTAGGGACTGGATGCGAAAGGCAAGAGACCGAAAAAAATGGGGTGCATTCGAATAGACCTACACTCAGCGTTGGATGGACACGGGTTGAAGAAGAGAAGGGTCGAGTCTAACCCAACAAACATCATTACTATGATTTTTTGTGTTTAACAAGGCATTATGAACACGTAATCCCTATAGCCACGGCCCATTGAGTTTCTCGCTGGATCTTCTCAGTGAGTCGCAATTCCGATCCGGTAATAGATTCTGCGAAACACTGCTCTCGCTTGGGCCAGTGTTAGCAACACTTCTGGTCTCAAGGCTATCAGCATAGGTAGGAAAAAAAACTTATAAAAATAGCTTATACCAAACTTTTGCAGGACAGGTATTATCGAAATCACGATTCTGATTTCTCATTAAATTAATTAAAACGTTGTAAAAGTCAGCATAATAGCAAATGCGATAGGATCGGTGGATTTAGTTTATCTTGAAATACACAATAGAGCTTTGCGAGCCGGCACTCTAACGGCAACCGTAATGGAAAGCTGACGAGACAACGATAACAAAGTAAAAAAATATACATAATTATATTTATATATACACGTTGTTTTCTCTGGTGTAATGTATTAAAGACTAAACAATTACGTCTTACTATATACATAAAAAAATATTGCAGCAAGCGTACATAATATTTGTTTTGACAAGTTTATATTTCTGTGTGTTTTAGCTTTTTTTTTGGTGAAACTACAGTGTAACTATACGTTAGAGGACGGATTGTGCTATTTTAAATATTTGTATAATAATATATACATAATTTTTTTTATTGCTTAGATGTGTGGACGAGCTCACAGCCCATCTGGTGGTGAGTGGTTACCGGAGCCCATAGACATCTCGTTGTTTTAACATGTGTGTATGTTTTTATTTTGCGGACGGTACATTGGAATAAAGTGATGAAAGTTTCAGTTCGCAACCTATACTCAGAACAAAAAGGCTACTAATGCTGAGCGATTCATTTTACATTTATAACAAAATTACATTTGTCTTTTTCCGAATGATTTTACTAAAATACTACGTGATTAATGTGGACACTGCCTTATCTTCTATACGTCCATCTTCAGATTATAGCCTAACACACTATTATCAAGAAGATATTCTGACACGAAAACTATGCCAGCGTTTGCTTAAAAAAAACAAACCATCTTCTGATTAGATCACAGCATAACACACTATTATCAAGAAGATATTCTAACACGAAAATTAAGCCAGCGTTTGCTTAAAAAAAACAAACCATCTTCTGATTAGATCACAGCATAACACACTATTATCAAGAAGATATTCTGACACGAAAACTATGCCAGCGTTTGCTTAAAAAAAACAAACCATCTTCTGATTAGATCACAGCCTAACACACTATTATCAAGAAGATATTCTAACACGAAAATTAAGCCAGCGTTTGCTTAAAAAAAACAAACCATCTTCTGATTAGATCACAGCATAACACACTATTATCAAGAAGATATTCTGACACGAAAACTATGCCAGCGTTTGCTTAAAAAAAACAAACCATCTTCTGATTAGATCACAGCATAACACACTATTATCAAGAAGATATTCTAACACGAAAATTAAGCCAGCGTTTGCTTAAAAAAAACAAACCATCTTCTGATTAGATCACAGCATAACACACTATTATCAAGAAGATATTCTGACACGAAAACTATGCCAGCGTTTGCTTAAAAAAAACAAACCATCTTCTGATTAGATCACAGCATAACACACTATTATCAAGAAGATATTCTAACACGAAAATTAAGCCAGCGTTTGCTTAAAAAAAACAAACCATCTTCTGATTAGATCACAACCTAACACACTATTATCAAGAAGATATTCTAACACGAAAACTAAGCCAGCGTTTGCTTAAAAAAAACAAACCATATTCTGATTAGATCACAGCCTAACACACTATTATCAAGAAGGTAGTCTAACACGAAAATTAAGCCAGCGTTTGCTTGAAAATAACTTTTTTTTTAAAACAATGTAACAACTCAAGTTCTCAAGTCAATGAAAAATCAATTGCTCACACTTCACAAGAATTATTGACTATAAATGTTTATACGATGATAATACGGCAACATTCCCGTCGTAGGAAAGGCGATGAAATCGTACTCCGACACAAACCAGAAAGACGTCCGATCGAAGATATGACGATTAGTGATAAATTCTATGACATGCTTATAGTAATTTTCTCTTATCGGTATTTCATATCACGTTCCTACCACCTAAAATAAATAATAAATAGTTTAAAAAAAACTAACAAACCACGCTTTTATAGAAAATCCAACTAAAAAAATAGAAAATAATTTTTTATAAATTTAAATTATAAATAGTGTAAGAAAAAATGATTTTATTGTAAAAAAAAGCGTGGGGTGCATGGTATAAGTAGTTATAAATAATTTATGAACAGATATGAGTAGAAGGGTTATTTTGATAATATCCTGAAAGGCACCCCACGTTTTTTACATTAAAATCATTTTTTCTTACAGTATTTTAATTCAAATTTATTTTCTATTTTTTAGTTAGATTATCTATAAAAGCGTATTTTGTTCGTTTTTTTAAACTGTTATTTATTTTTCCTTTTTTAGTTGAATCTCAATTTTGGCAATTTTTTTTAATATTGAATTGTCATCGTTCTCAAAACAATCATTCAATTGTCATCGTTCTCAAAACAATCATTCAATAATGTTTTTGTGAGAAGCGAATGATTTATCAAAAATAACTAAATAAAATTAATTAATTCTAATAGATTTTAAATACCAATCACAACGCGTGATATCACGTGGCTAATCTGTGTTTTGATATTTGAATAGATCAGCGCTTGCTTTGGCCTCGAATGACGTCACCACTGATGAAGTTGCGTCCAGTCGTGTATTGATAGGTTTGTGCGGTAATTTTGAAAATTCAGACTTATAATTATTAACTTCGGATTTTACGAGCCGTATACTTAATTAATATAAATTTATAAGTTTTAATCTCGCGTTTATTATTAAAAAGCATTTACATTTAAAAATCAGAATTGTTTGATTCTTTATCGAAAATTAAAAGCATTTGGAGCTAAACGACAATAAATAAGTCTTTCACTTAAATACAACAAAAAAACTTTCACTTAGCGGGTTAACCGAAAAAATCTTTAGCACGATTCGGATCTTTAGCGTTATTATATTCTATTCCACAATAGCTGCCATTACACACATAATGCATTTTTGTAAAAGATAGCCGAAAAACTTAACCGCTTCCAGAACTACTTTTTAGCCTTTTGGCAGTACAATCTTGATGACGATGCTACTATTGGGTTATTATTAAAGTTGTATAAAGATTAATTTTTTTCCTACCTATTTGTCGGTAGCCTAAGGGCCTATTCCAGCTTCGCGCGAACGGGTAGGCGAGCTTACGGGCACAACCTGAGAGAATTTGCCAACACCAGCCGTAGCAAGATCAGTGTTTCGCAGAATCTACCACCGGATCGGAATCGCGACCCACTGAGAAGATCCGGCGAGAAACTCAGTGGGCTGTGACTGTGGGTTAATTCGTTCGCCGAACTCTTCGTCGTAATATACGAGTTCGATGAGGACAGTGAGCTGTTTGCTTAGTGCGAGTTTTTTAACTTCACGATCGCGTAACAGTTAACTCAATTTTGTTTACAGTTGGAACAGTTTCCTTTCGTTTGCCGCTAGGGTCGCTGTTCCAATACCATACATATAGGACTTAACTTTTTAACCGACTTCAAAAAAGGAGGAGGTTCTCAATTCGACTGTGCTTTTTTTAATGTTTGTTACCTCATAACTTTTGACTTATTTGCATTAAGTACGTGCGCGACAAATAGATGAATGAATAACTCAATATCACGCCAACCGATTTCGATTATTATTGTTTTTAGTGTATATTAATTTGTTTTGGAATATCGTTTTTTTTTTTCTATTTGAAGTCGATTTTTGTTAAAGCATGCCTTTACAATTATATGCGGTCGAGAAGGTAAAAAGCTCGCTCTAAGCTCACTGTGCTTGAAGAGCCTGAAAGCACCGAGAGTGGAGAGTGGATCGGACAAGACGTTTCAGACGACGCCGACTTTGCGTTGCCCCATCCGGTCATCGTTCTCGTCGAACCCGTTGCTTGCGACGAAGGGCTCGACGAGTAAATTAACCCTCAGACACAGCCCACTGAGTTTCTCGCCGGATCTTCTCAGTGGGTCGCGTTTCCGATCCGGTGGTAGATTCTGCGAAGCACGGCTCTTGTTAGGGTTCGTGTTAGCAACGTCGTCAGGTTCGAGCCCCGTGAGCTCACCTACCTACTAGTTAAGGTTACGCTAAAATAGCCTCTCAAGGCTCTCAGCTTAGGTAGGAAAAAAAAAGTTGCCCCATCGCTTAGATTGGATAAGAAGATTTCACTGATCTGACTTGCACTACATAGATAGTATTATCATATTTCCTTTGAGTATTTTTTTAAACACGTACTTAAGGCTTTGTTGCCGATATATGAAAAAAAAAACGTTATCTGATATAAATAAACGCCATACATTCTACAGCAATTGTTTGTACCGGTTCGTAAACCATTTCGAAAGCATCATAAATATAATATTACATATAAAAGAAAGTAAAGCAAACATTTGTACATTTATATTATTTTATGACATCGAAAACACGATCGTAATAGAAGATGGCTCCGTCAATCAATGAAGTGAAAGTAATTCTTACGAGTGTATTAGCGAATTGTTTCTCACGGGTCTTTTTTTATTATTCAATTACGTTTTCAATTGAACAGTATAAGGAAGCATTCGACTTCCACTTGTGGAATAATACGGAGACTGTTCATTGATTCAGTCTTGTTTCTGAAAGAAAAATAATCAGTGTTATCGTATCAAAATCATAGAAAACCGAAGCAGCGCTGGGTTAATGATTAATAGATTAATGATACATGTATTACAATCGGAAAGTACCTTACCAACTAAAATGTAATAATACCCTTTTGTATATTGCTTAGATGCGTGTACGAGCTCACAGCTCACCTGGTGTTAAGTGGTTACTGAAGCCCATAGACATCTACAACGTTAATACGCCACCCACCTTGAGACATAAGTTTAAGGTCTCAATGTAGTTACAACGGCTGCCCCACCCTTCAAACCGAAACGCATTACTGCTTCACGGCAGAAATAGGCGGGGCGGCGGTACCTACCCGTGCGGACTCACAAGAGGTCCTACCACCACCTACTTACGTATTATGTTTTTTTAGGTATGGTGTAATGTAGAATCTGTACTGGTTAGAGTCGAGTCAAATTTCAAAGCGTCGCAGTTCAGCCTTCAAAACTACAGGGCGTGGACAATGCTAGATGGATTAACGAATACAGCCCCCTTCAAAATGGCATATTATAGTATTTTTCGAATATTTTTTTCAACACCAGTGCTACCCTTGGACTGAGTTGTGAACAAAATTGTAGACGCACAGAAGCAGATCTCACCATCTCGCTATTCGCACTTTGCTAGTTTTTTTTTTTTTTATTGCTTAGATGGGTGGACGAGCTCACAGCCCACCTGGTGTTAAGTGGTTACTGGAGCCCATAGACATCTACAACGTAAATGCCGCCACCCACCTTGAGATATAAGTTCTAAGGTCTCAGTATAGTTACAACGGCTACCCCACCCTTCAAACCGAAACGCATTACTGCTTCACGGCAGAAATAGGCAGGGCCATTGTTAAGTACGTATTTCATTCGAAAAATTGGTACCCACCTGCGGGAGTCGAACACCGGTGCATCGCAACAACGAATGCACCGGACGTCTTATCCTTTAGGCCACGACGACTTCAACGGGTAAGAGAAACGTAGACAATAAGTCATGACTTCAGATTCTAAAGATGGCGGCGTTTACGCTATTAAGTCAGTGGTCTGGTAACAATTTAACTCGGATACCTACACCTGAGTAATTTAAAAAAGAAGGTTTTTTTAATCTCTCAAAAGAGACAGCCCTATTCAAACTACATTAAAAGTCGACTCTTGTAGAATTCAATACCAAAACGTGTATTTTGTATTGGTTAAGGAAAGACAAGGCCGTCATCCAAGGATGTGGTACGATCGCTTCGCTCTTATAAGACGACAAACTCAGTTTATATATTACATTCAAAAACTTAATAGCAAACTTTCACTGAATACGCACTGATTGTTTGTAAGCCGCAATGGATGGTTTGGTTGTCTACTCCAATATTACAGATCTTCAGTGTGCTTAGCATAGATAATACACATAAATTGGTTAAAGATAAGAAACTATTGTAACTATACTGAGATCTTAGAACTTATATTTCAAGGTGGGTGGCGCAACAATAACTAAGCAATAACAAAAAAAGCAACTCAATCACTCAACAAAAATGTTACGGGCGTCGGCCACGAGATGGCTTCGCTTCGATTAGTTTCTCATTGCTCCTGTAGATGGCAGTAACATATTAACTATCCTATATTTTATTTTTAATGAAGGATTTTGTAAATTTTCAGAAACCACAAATTGATAAAATTTCATCAATTTGTCTGTAACAAATAAAGACAGTTTCCATAAAAAAAAATATTTGTGTTAAAGTATCGCAGTTTCAGGGTCGTGGTGCTTAGTGCGAGTTTTTTAACTTCTTGATTGCGTAAAAGTTAACTCAAATTTGTATGGAGTTGGAACAGTTTCCCTACGTTTGCCGCGAGGGTTTGACCTTTTTTAACGCGATCGAGAAGTTAAAAAATTCACACTAAGCACACAGAACAGCTGCAATCATCGTATATATATTGCCGACACTGAACCTCTGAGAATCTTTTTCTAAATTATAGATGGGTCATGCTTAAGGCCGATTTGGTGTTGATTTGAGTTGCCAGAGTTTGTAGACACTAATCACTTTTTTTCCTACCTATGCTGATCGCCTTGAGAGGCTATTTCAGCTTCGCCCTAACATGTAGGTGAGCTCACGGGGCCCAAACCGTAGTGTTGCTAACACTAACCCCAGCCAGAGCAGTGCTTCGCAAAATCTACGAACGGATCGGAAACGCGACCCACTGAGAAGATCCGGCGAGAAACTCAGTGGGCTGTTCTATGGGTTAATTCGCTAGTCGAGCCCTTCGTCGCAAGCGACGGGTTCGACCAAGATGGTGACCGGACACTAATCACAACCACAATGCCATTTCAATTTTGTATTGAGATCAATCTCAATCGTATTTTACAGCGGGTATCTATATATTAATACGTGAAGCAAAAACTTTGTTTCCCTTTTTACGACAATTGCGCGCGCGGACGGAGGAGTATGAAATTTTCCACACTTATAGAAAATATAGCGAAGAAGTGCACAATGCTAATATTTTTTTTAAATAATGCATAAAAGATACATTAAATCAATAAAGAAAACATTACAGACACTACATACCATGTATTTGACGCACACGCATGCATACCGTAAAATGGGGCGATTAGGGACAAATTCCAACTTTATGAGCAATTTTAAGGTAGTTGTTGATGTATATAATGCTATATCAGGATCAAAATGATTGAGTCTTGGGGGCATCTTTGTTGTCTAATTTAAAATTATGCAACTAGCATTCCAGTTTAAGCAAAAAATGCAAAAATAGGTGTAATCCCTATTTACCCGAAAATTGCGGTTAATTGGGACGAAATGAGAAATTTGCTAGGGTTGGCACTACTTTTATTTTTATATATAGTTTTAATTTATTTATTTATTTAGTTGCACCAACAAAGTGATCATCAATAAAAAAAATTGAAAAACTGACAAAAGTACATGGCAGACATCACCTCAATTATAGGTGCAATCGACAGTGCTGATATTTCTATCTGGGTTAAGAGATTAGGTGTGTCGGTTATTCCATGGATTAATCAGATGAATACCCCCACTCTGAACAAATATTAAATATTTTATTATGTATTACTTAGACATTTTTGTCCACCTTGAGATTTCATTGATCTTGTTACATGTCTCTGCAAAATCGACTTACTTATATTAAATTGCTTATCTATTTCAACTAAAGACTTATTCCCAATTTCGCTTCGAATAAACCAGATTTTTACCAACAAATTTAAAAAATATTGTTATAACTACATAGACAACCCTACAAACCTGTACCTATTTATACTTAGGTCGTTTCCATTTCACGTATTCTCATCCCAATTGACCCCTTTTTCGTTGTTATTTGTACCTAAGACGTCCCCAATATCCCCAAAAACAACAGATTTTTACATGTATTTTTATTTAATCAAATACATTAAAACCAATAACAACTGAGACTTACCTTTAATATATATGCTGGTTCAAACACTAAATAACGTTTATAAATCATAGTCGTCTTCTATTATTATCAAATAAATAAAAGAGAGCAAAGTTTCTAGCACTAAAATAATTACCACCACAGGAAGTTAATTTGAAACGCGATTTTTTATAAGTTAGCAGCTATTATCATGCATATTCAGAGTTGTTTTGTGAACTTTCAACATTCTACTATTAAACTACAAAAAATGGAAGATTTTGCAACGAATATAAAACTTATATTGAGCGTCGAAAGATTTTCCCGGTTTTTTCCCGATTCGCCTCTCAATCCCTAATCGCCCCATTTTACCGGTACCATTTATTGTGAAACTTTTGTTCTTGACGTCTGTTGTCAAATTGAGAATAGATTAAATATTGATTGCCTTTGTTAATATTTTTTATAGTGTAGTCTTGGCGAAATTTGTGATTATAGAAGTATAAAATACAATCATAATAGTGTACAAACTTACAATTCCAATTAATTATAGTCGAATTTCGACTACTGCGGGACCTATAGTCCCTATAAATAAGCGTAATTTCTTGATAGGAAGTCGCTTAAATTTAATTTAATAATAATGAACTAGATGGCGTTGATTAATTTTAATTTATGTACGTTATTAATAGATTATATGACCAACTTTATAATCATCCACATAATTAAGAGCTATACTCTATTCCAATTACGAAGTCACACGAGACAGATGTTATTATTATGTTAATGTGTGTGTGTGAATTAAATGTATAATGATTTAGATTGATTGTGTATTTTTTAAATGATGTTTACAAACATGAACAAAAATCATTCTAATTTCAAATTATGCGAAACGTGAAGAGTTACGTTCTAAGAAGTGTCAAAAGGGACTTTGTAATAGAAATAGAGTATAGTACAACATTATGACAATACAACCAGGTACATACAAGACAAAACAATACTAATATAGTACTACCACTAATTAGTAATACCCAATCAATAACAGATGGCGTTAGTTACAGTCTCATACAATAATATGATTACTATACTAGCTGACCCGGCAAACGTTGTTTTGTCATATATAAGATTTCTAGGGAATTTCTAGTGTAGAAAAAAAACTAACTTATTGTAAGTGTGTAAGGTTGTGGTAAATGAGTGAAAGGGGCATGTAGCGCTGTGAACGATGAGGTAATATAAAAATAACAAAACCTAATTCAACCACATAATGCCTCATTAAAACAAACAAAAAAATGTCCAAAAAATTATAAATAAATGTTAGTGTGGATAGTCTTTATCACTTAGGGGTATGAAAAATAGATAGTAGCCGATTCTCAGACCTACTGAACATGCGTATAAAATTTCATAAAAATCGGTCGAACCGTTTCAGATGAGTATGGTAACTAACATTGTGACGCGAGAATTTTATATATAAGATTATCACTGTTATCCGTGCACTATTGCAGACTACTGTGCCACTTGTTTTGATTTTAGATAATCGTTCATATCTTTGAAAATAATATAAAATTAATAACAATTTGACCTGTGACCTTTATGCGATCCTTGATATTTAAAAGAAAATGCTCGTAAAATGAATATACTCTAAGATATGCTAAAATTCAAATTTACATTTTCAATGTTGAAATGAATTACATTTTAATTGGAAATAATTTGCATTGAGTATTCTTTGTTGGGTGTCCGGTGTATTACGAGGCAACCCCGGCATTCCTGTACACCCGCTCTGATTATTTCTGTCGTGAAGCAGTCATAAATTCCAGTTTGAGGGACCTCCGATCTCAACGTGTGCATCTTCACGTTATAATGATTAGGGCTTCGGCAACTATTTGCTCGCGTATAATAATAAAAGCGATTTTGAAAACGGCAGCGATGTATGTGGATCTGCAGTCCGCTTAGACATATCTAAGTACCGTTGACGACCTCATTGAAATCTTCATTTATATCGACTGCTTCCGTCTATCAACATCGGGTATGTAACTTTCTTACTGGTGGTCGGACCTCTTGTAAGTCCGCACGGGTAGGTACCACAGCCCTGCCTAATTCTGCGGTGAAGCAGTAATGCGTTTCGGTTTGAAGCGTGGGGCAGCCGCTGTAACTATACTCGAGACCTTAGAACTTATATCTCAAGGTGGGTGGCGCGTTTACGTTGTCGATGTCTATGGGCTACATTAACCACTTAACACCAGGTGGGCTGTGAGCTCGTCCACCCATCTAAGCAATAAAAAAAAAAGAATATCAAAGTTTTACTTCGCTGTGTTAAGTAAAGGCATTAATCGACTCCCAGATAAAACTGTGGCTATGAATGTAGAACCTGTTCTCCTACCGCATTGTAATAAGCGGGGGCCAGTCCCCGTGAGTCATCCTGTATCGAGCAGCTCCCAGAGACGAATACTTGCTGTTTTTTTTATATTATTATTATCTTGTGTATCATGGCACTGGCCGGCACCGTCTATTGGTATACACTATGAATCTTAAAACAATATACGTATGTATCATTTTTCGGTGTTTACATGTATGAAACTTGGAAGTTCAAACATACAGTGGCTACATATTTGTATGATTTCTATTAATGGTAAAGTAAATTCATCTACAATAAATCGTTTTTCCTGCTTGGCTTATTTATTGCTTGCGACTTAGAGTAATAATACCACATTATTTCTATATCTTGCGACTACGAATATTGCTATTTTAAGTAATGTAGAGAAGTAGAAAAGAGAATAAATTCGAATTGCGAATAATGCCTAGTTTAAATATTGTAAAAATCGCAAACTTTATAGGTCATGTGTATAGTGCTTTTTTTTTGTTCCTACCTATTCTTTCTAGTATCCTCGGGGGGTTATTCTAGATTCGCCGAGCTTTTAGGTGAGCTCACGGGACTCAAACCTGATGACGTTGCTAACACGAACCCTAGCAAGAGCCGTGCTTCGCAGGATCTACCACCGGATCGGAAACGCGACCCACTGAGAAGATCCAGCGAGAAACTCAGTGGATTGTGTCTGTGGGTTAATTTACTCGTCGAGCCCTTGGTCGCAAGCGACGGGTTCGACGAGAACGAAGACCGGTATATAGACCGAAGATGGAAGACATTTGACGCAACATAATGTCAAGGCACCGAAATGTTAGGACTGTAGGAATTTATTAATTTTTTAATATAGATGTTTGGTTTACGGTTTGAATTTTAAGTAAGTTCTTAGTAACGTAAATTATATAAACGCAATAACAAACCCTTAGAATGTTTCAGTCATAATATCTGTTCTTTAAATCTATAACAAATATGAACTGTCCACCTTTTTAATTGGATAAAAGATTACAGTAATTTCTTTATATTCGGATCAAGATAGTACACACGTGCCTAATGTTATAGATCTATCTTTAACCTCGTTTGTCATAGTACTAATGCGACTAATTTTCAAAACACACGACGTACGAATTTGGTCCGTGACTTCATTGTGTGCTCCGCAAACGAGAACTGAATTTAGATAAGAACTTAGAGATAACGGGTTTCTCGCAGCCTCGCGAATCCCAATTACAAGCCTAAAAGCGTTCTAACCGTTTTTTTTATTATTTATTTATTGAACGACTTAGTGTTGAGGAAGAAGACCACGAGGTAGAGGCCCGACACGTTGGACTGACCAGATCCGCACTACCCTCGACACCACAGTTCACGATGCTCTACACTCGGCGGCAGATAGAGGCAAATGGCGTGGAATGGTTCGTTATAAACTATTGTTGCGAGGAGGTGGTCACGACCCTCAGTATTGAGGAAACCGAAGCAAGAAGAAGAAGAGGTGTGGAAGCGCTCTTAACACCTGAGCCGAGGGTCGTAGGTGCGATTCCCACATCGGGCAAACATTCGTGTAATGAGTAGGTTTGTTTGCTCACGGTCTGAGTGTTTAATATTGATATTTGTATATATTTAACGTATATCAGTATGTATATCAGTCTCTGGTTCTTATAGTATAGGGAATTCAAGTTTGGGACCAGACGACAGTGTGTGACTTCTCGCCAGCTATTATTATTATGAGTCAAGATGCATATGCTTTTCTTATTTCTGCCGCAAGTATTTGAGCTTTGTGCAGTGTTATTCGATGGGATAGCCGTAATATAATACTATTGACCTTCGACCTTATGCGGTGGACGGCAGAATACACTTCACTTTGCCTATTGACTCCGGTTACCCCTGATTGTGCCCGTCTGTTTGTGGTATGTGGCTTGTCAGAGTTACATTTCCGATGTAGGGATTATATCCGACCCCGGCGACGGGGTAATACAAAACAGCCATCGCCCGAAACATGTCTTGTCGAAGCCCCCGGATATCAAATTGCCGAAGTTATCACTAAGCTACCCTAATAAGGGGGAGGGTGATGGGAGAGATGTGCTCCGCACTAAGCGCTTCACTTTCCCCCCTTTACCTTTTCATGAGTTCTGTCGCATGCGGGGTTTAGACGTTGGTTGTTGAGTGACAGGAGGTTTTAGTCGGTTCGACTCCGACATGCTCCGCCCACCATCCCCAGTGAAGGGCGAAGTCCGGCGATTTCCTCCTGACAAAAAAAAGCTACCCTAATAAAGATACATTAATATAGTCTACGGTTTTCACAAATTGTAACTACTTTTACTGTTTAATCTCGCGTTTTTATTGTAATTATATTATTTACCGACATATCGAATACTTTACAGTTTTCGTGGTCATGGTACAGGGTCGTCCGTAGCCACAAAAACTGTAAAGATGTTTTAATTAGTAACATACCACTGTGTATTATATCTACCAAATCTTTCAACTTGTTCATTACTATTCGATCTAAAAGCAAAAGAAATACGTATTAAAATCTTACATTAACTGCGAGGATAGGTTCTTACGTAACATTGGGCCTTTCACCGCACCCCGGCCACCTTTTACCTGTTGCAGTTAAAAACGAAAGTTGCGACTCCCGACTCGACTAGTGCCCGTAGTTTTAATTGATTTTAAAGAATTTCGATCGCGTATTTTGACAGTACGATGGCGAGGGCGTGAGGCAAATTACGATTTAATTCGTTACTAGAGGTCCCGCAGTAGTCGAAATTCGACTATAATTAATTGGAATTGTAAGTTTGTACACTATTATGATTGTATTTTATACTTCTATTTGTATTTTATACTTCTATAATCACAAATTACGCCAAGACTACAGTATAAAAAATATTAACAAAGACAAACAATATATAATCTATTCTCAATTTGACAACAGACGTGAAGAACAAAAGTTTGACAATAAATAGTATGCATGCGTGTGTGCGTCAAATACATGGTATGTAGTGTGTGTAGTGTTTTCTTTATTGATTTAATGTACCTATCATACTCCTTCGTCCGCGCAATTTTCGTAAAAAGGGATACAAAGTTTTTGCTTCATTTAAAGATTTAGACAATGTTTTATAAGTTTGTGTAAATAATATTTGGGTTTGTTTTAGTTACGGTTTTTTCTGGCTAATCGGGGAAGGTTCTGGTACAGCGGATCTCGTGCCAGCGGGAAATGGGTACTCGCGATTTGTCCAAACAAATAAATTTTAATATTATAACTGATTTATATAACTTGCATGCCACAATATTGTAGCGATACCAGAAATACGAGTACGCATACCAGCAATATACCGGAACCTTCATAGTTAAGTACTGAATTGCTTATGATGTTCGTAAAAGAAAAGAAAAAAGTTTGCACAGACGGAATGCGTCCGTAACCTACCTACCGTGAGCTCACGGGGCTCAAACCTGACGATGTTCTTAACACTAACACTAGCAAGAGAAGTGCTTCGCAGAATCTACCACCGGATCGGAAACGCGACCCACTGAGAAGATCCGGCGAGAAAAGCGGTAGGAATATGTACTAGTAAAGTTGTCTTAGCTAGTGAAACTAGAATAAAACGGTTTTTAATTTCTATGCCCTAGAGTACCCATGTTACCAGATATAGCGTAGCTGGATTAGCCCCTCAAGCTACCAACGAATAGGTAGAGAAAAAAGGTGCCTATATATCAATCACTCCTTACACGTAACACACTTTCCCTTCCGTAATAACCTATCGGCATTGCGAGATGACAGTGGATTTTAAACCTTACGCGTGTCCTTGCTCGACACCTGTTAACTAATGCCTCGTTTTGTAACACGAACGTTCGTGTATGATGTCCAGTGAATATCTTAAACGGATTTTGTGCTTGAACTAAAACTCGATAAGGTTTACTGTTCATCTAACGGATATCTGGCCCGATTGTATATTAAGGTGGTATTGCATGTTCGTATTTTTTGCTGTTGGGAGGATAAGTTCACTGGGTTGGAATAGGTTCCTGAATAGGAGGGGGTTGAGGATGCGCCGCACGCTACCGTCACTTTAGCGCGCTGACACCAAGAGGACGGGACGACGTGTCGTAGTCGCTATCGTCACGGAACATACTGTGGAAGAGCAACCCAGTCGGCGGTGTATCGCGTTTCGACCCGGCAGGTTGGTTCTGACCCAGCGGGGTATCCCGGAACACCAGCGGCTTAGCCCGGGCGGTCTGGTAGGGCTGCCGTACCGTGGTGACCGGCGACGTTGGTCGCGAATATCACCTCGACGACCCGTCGGTCGGGTGTTATAGGGGTGGCGCCGCGAGTCTGGAGAACCTCGTAGAAGGTCCGGCCTTGACCCGAAAAAAAAGAGGTTCCCGAATAGACAGACACCTCAGAGACCTGCGTCGTTGGTAGTTGATCTATCGTCGGGTGTCTTCGGGGTGACGCCATTAGTCTGACTGTAGGATTAACTGCGGGAACCCCCTACTCTGACCGGTTTCTCACCCCGGCCAGAGATCGGACATCAGGTGAGAGAGTGCAGGTGGGGGGTCGTTTGGTGCAATAATTGATCTTATTTAACGACAAAATTACTTCGTAACTTGTAGTACTTATCTCCATCTAAATATCTACGACAAATAAATATGCAATGTCACGGCATTGATCCAAGAGATTAACAGCGATCAATAACGAATCCATTGAATTAATGATTCTATTATAAACGTACATATTTGCATAATTTAAAGAATCTCGATTCAGAGCATTCTTTTTATCTAGGTCATCGGAACTCATTCTATTCATAAATTAACATATCGAATGTTCGCAAGACCGTTCGCAAATTGAAACGAACAAAAATCAATCGTAGTAATCTATTTATATAGATTTTTTAGAATTGGTATCGAGGGGTGAAAGGATATTTGAAACTGTAATTAATTATTGATTTCTCCACTATTTAATGGATGTTATTATACATATAAACCTTCCTCTTCAATCACTCTATCTATTAAAAAAAACCGCATCAAAATCCGTTGCGTAGTTTTAAAGATTTAAGCATACATAGGGACAGACAGATATAGGGACAGACAGATATAGGGACAGACAGATATAGGGACAGAGAAAGCGACTTTGTTTTATACTATGTCGTGAAGATTCGTTTTGTTTGGTATCAGTATTAACAATTCGATGTTTTTAATTGAACTTCAGTTAAGTTTATCCCATTCAAATAGCTAAAGATTTTTTTTTGATAAGATCTTTTTTCCAAAATTTTTACTTTAAATGGCTCTCATGTATTTTCTTTCCTCCAGTATTTATCAATGAAATTTTTAGCTCATCTTTAGATTTAGCCTGTGAACTATAAACGAACACGTATCGACTTATTGTTATACTCGTATCACATAAAATAAACATTCCTTATTAATGTTTAAATAGGCCATTTTATCAAAAACTTTGCCTCTGATAATTATAGTAGGTATTTAGATTTATATTTTTTTCAGCACTAGCTACCCACACTAAAAGATTAAATCCGGCAAATATCTAAATCGCGCCAACGACATTTACAAGATAAACTTGCATACAATAGCATGCAATGTATTTTTATTATTCGGTAGGCAGCGGCTTGGCTCTACCCCTGGCATTGCTGTAGTCCATGGGCGACGCTAACCACTCACCATCAGGTGGGCCGTATGCTCGTCTGTCTACAAGGGCAATAAAAAATAAAAATAAAATCATCTTTCTACCGAGTAATGTCAGGTGCGCTTACCACTTTCATAGTTAAATAGAAGTAGGTACGAATCAGGAGTACTATGTTGCTTAGATGCATGATAGATCTCACGGCCCAAGTGTCGTAAAGTGAGTATCAGTGCCCATAGAACATCAATGTATCGTGAATGCTGCCTCTCATCTTATGACATACGATCTAAGTCTTAATTGTAATTGTAACGGCTACCAAACTTAGGCAACAGCTTGGCTCTGCCCCAGCATTGCTGACGTCCATGTGCGACGTGACCCCTCACGATTAAAATGGCCGTATGATCGTCTGATTACAAGGGCAATAGTCACATACCCGATCCTGTAGACCGAATGGTAAACAGTCGACGTCGCCCTAATTACGTCATTACGGATCCTGCCGATCCATTAACTGTGCTTTTAGCTACCACAAGCACCGGTCACTGTCCTCGTCGAACCCGTCGCTTGCGACGAAGGGCTCGACGAGCGAATTAACCCACAGCCTACTGAGTTTCTCGCCAGATCTTCTCAGTGGGTCGCGTTCCCAATCCGGTGGTAGATTCTGCGAAGCACTGCTCTTGCTAGGGTCAGTGTTAGCATCACTCCGGTTTAAGCCCCGTGAGCTCACCTACTAGTTAAGGTTACGCTGAAATAGCCTCTCAAGGCTATCAGCTTAGGTAGGGAAAAAAGGCCAATAATAAAAAAAAAACTAGAAAAAATCCCTGTTTCGCAGCAGAAACAGCCAGGATGATGTACCTGTACGCGCCCCGTTCCTAATAATTTTAAAATTACGGCTCTACGGTAGCAGATTGCTCCGGTGGGTGGTAACGCTAAGTGTGGTGTATAAAATTGCGTGATCGATACGAGTGTTCCGTCATCTACAGCTGTGTGTCAGGGCTTGTTCGAATTGACATATTGAGCGTCTCGTTTTGAATATATATTGCATTATGTAATTAATTGTTGATCAATTACTTCAATTATCGATTCAATTAAATTCAAAATACCAAGTTTCCATTGGAGGAATTAATTTTTTAATCAATGAATTATTTTGTTACATAATATGAAATTGTGGTATAACTAAAGGTTACCTAAGTGGTGATCTTGTATCGAGCAGTAATACGGGCTCTACATTCGCCCGCAAACTGCGGCCGCGAATCACGGCCGCGGTTCGCACATGAACACGACGTAAAAAACATAGCCCTCTACACACGCAACCTTTCGCATTTACGTTCGCGCATTTGACTGAAATGGACGTTGAAGTTGCTGTTGCTCTGACATTGTGCGCCTTAGCGTGTTACAATTATACGTTTATAAAAACAAATAAAAAATAAATGGAGGAGAAGAAGGTGGTGGATGACACAAATCCATCGCAACAATCCTTAACTTTTTTTCTGTACGTTCTGTAGCTTACATTAAGGAATCCTTTTTCTTCTTTAAATATGGCACAGGAATTTCCATAACTGCACTAATTCTCAGCCATGCATCATGTACTTTATTTTTGTTTTTATGATCTCCATGTTGAGCTTGCCAAAGCACGGGCTCAGCATGATAACATTCAAGGAACGTCAGTTGCCGATCGTTACTCCATTCGATACTCATGACGTCCGCTTGTCACTGCGTCTCGCACACAACTGCGAACATACCCGAGTGTGGATGCCTTGGCGTTCGCGCTTCGCAGGCCCTTTGTCGCGGGCCAGAAAACCGCCACCGGACGGGGAACGCCGCGAAGCGCGACCGCGAAGTTGCGAAACCATCCACACTCGCGGTTCGCGCCCTTCGCGGACATTCGCGAATGTGGAGCCGGCTTAAGACCGAGGTTTATGTTGAAAGACGGCAGACAGACATCGATTTTCGTAAGAAAATACATACGTCGTGACGTTTTCGATAGGCTTCCACGAAAAAAAAAACGAGAAAAATTCTAAAATTTTTTTTATATAATTACTATTAGATACATAGGGCGTACTCTAGGCACTGTTTAAGCCGTGAAGCTGTGATGGGTTCCTATTTGAATGTCGGATACAGTCGTTATACTAACCGTTGTCACAGACTTTAATGTCTCAAAATGGATGGCGGAATTTACGTCGTGATGTCTACGCTGAGCCCAGTCACTTTATACACACACACACACACACAAACACAGACGCCTTCACAAACAAACACACGCACGCGCGCGCTCACACACTCACACGCACACATACAGACACACACACACGCACACATACAGACACACACACACGCACACATACAGACACACACACACACAGTTGGGATCTAGTTCATACATCTAGTGCGACAAAGGGCATACCTACCAGTGTGCTCAGTGGGAGTTTTTTAACATTCTCGATAGCTTAACTCAAATTTGTATGGAGTTAGAACGTTTGCCTACGTTTGCCACTATGGGCGCTGTTCTAACTTCATACAAAATTGAGTTAACTTTTATGCTATCGAGAAAGTTAAAAACTCGCACTAAGCCCAGAGACTTAAATTATATACATACGCTAATCATTCATTTTACGCCAAACTAATTTAGAAAGTCTTACTCTAAAAATACCAGACATCGCTTACAGATCAAAGTACAATCACAGTTATTTACAATAATAATACCTATTTGAAGCAAACGAATCGCGAATCGAATTATTGGCAAAATCGATTATTCCACGATCGAGTTTGCGAATAAAAATGTTATTGCTTATAAAAATTGACGATAAAGGTGAACGGACACTTAGGTACTGTTATTTTTGTACCGAACCGTAATTTAGGAATTTAATTTCAGCAACTCAAGCGCGGTGAGAAGCTGTTTTTGAGGAGGCAATCAAGACGGTGCCTGGTGAAGCAATGCATGACAAATGACGCTGAAAATTAGGTTTTCTTTACAGCTGAGATATCGGAACGAGCTAACGATGTGTCTAGTGCTAAGTGGTTACCGGAACCCGTAGATATTTTTGTTCCCACCTGTTCATAATCTATGTTTTGTTTATTTAACGTGTTGTGTTTATAATATCTATATCTATATATATAAAATGAATGGCTGTTCGTTAGTCTCACTAAAACTCGAGAACGGCTGGACCGATTTGGCTAATTTTGGTCTTGAATTATTTGTGGAAGTCCAGAGAAAGTTTAAAAGGTAGATAAATATGAAAATAATCGGAATTAAATAAAAATAACAATTTTGTTTTCCCTTTGATGTTTCCCCCGTCATAAGGATTCCTTTATATATTTTTTTAAGTTTATTTTAAACAAAAGTTTAGGTCTTATTTATCGATTGAGGCACTACGAAGTCTGCCGGGTCAGCTACTGTTTAAATAAATAGTAACCATAAATTCAAGATCACAGATTAAGAACCGTATTATGCATAGTCATCTCTACTAATATCGCCTATCATCGAAACATTACATCGTAAGAAATGCAATGTAGGTCGTTGACCCGTGGCATTGACCATAAATTACACTTAATTTTATAACGCTTTGTGCTGTGTTAATGCAATATTCATTTTATTTACAAATTACACAGATTACTTAGTGCACGTATAAATTCGTCGACATGGCCTAAAGGATAAGACGTCCGGTGGATTCATAACGAGTGATATGTCTGAACCAGTGTTCGAATCCCGCAGGAAGATACCAAATTTTTTTAGTGAAATATGCACTTCACAATAGTTCACGAATTACTTCCACGGTGAAAGAATAACGTCGCGCATAAAAAACAAACAGTAGGTCGTTTTATGACCCCGCACGGGTAGATACCACCAACCTGTGTATTTTTACCGTGAAGCAGTAATGGTTTTCGGTTTGAAGGGTGGGGCAGCCATTTTACTTTAAAAACTGAGACTTAAAATTGGTGTCTCAGTGTGGATGGCGGTATTAACGCGCTTTATGTCTATGGGCTCCAGTGACAACTTATCCAAGATAGAAAAAATAAATTAAAAAACCAGGCTGTAAAGGTTTTCAGTTTTTTTTTTAATAAAACCAACCACTGAGTAACACATATATTATTAATGAATTGTTAATCTATAAAACTCGTATATAGTACTCGTAAATAAATAGTCTCGATAAAACTCGAGAACGGCTGGACCGATTTGGCTAAATTTGGTCGTGAATTATTTGTGGAAGTCCAGAGAAGGTTTAAAAGATAGATAAATAAGAAAATGCTCGGAATTGAATAAAGATAACAATTTTGTTTTTCCTTTGATGTGTCCCCGTCGGACGGATTCCTTTTGTTTGTTTTAAGTTTATTTTATAAAAAACTTTAGGTCTTTTATTTACCGATTGAGGCACTACAAAGTCTGCCGGGTCAGCTTATAATAAATAGCTTAACAAGTTTATAACAGCTTAACAACGTTATAAATTATTCATTTGATCCTTGACGTCCGTCCGTGGTCCATACACGGTAGATGTACATCCAATTGAACGGTTGACCGATTAAGCTTATCACATCCAAACCCAGACCATGATCCCGAAGCAATTCTCGACTCTTTGATGCTCGGTCCATTTGTAATTCCAATATAACTCCACTTATAACACTTGTATTAATGTTCCTGTTTGAATTGAACTATCTTTATGCTTATTTTCGTTGCTTTTAGCTGTTTTGATTTTGCCCAAGATTATTGTGATGCAATAAGGTGCTTGGGAAGAAAAAATCACTTTTCGAAAAGAGAAATACAAGTTTATCGGAGGCCATAGACAAAATGTGAATCCGCCACTGAGCTTGAGCTAGAGCTCTCAATTGTATAATATTTAACTGATTGCTTCTTTGTAGAAATAAGGCGGTGGTTACCCGTGCGGGTTGACAAACGCCCTAAAAATATGCACAATTATGATATAAAATTATCTAGTTACAATACTGTTACGACAGTAAGAGTAACGCCATCTATAGCTGAATAGTCGAAGGAATATCGAAGGATCTAGTATTACCCGGAATGCTCGAGAATACAACGCCATCTGTTGTCAGATAGCGGAAGCTGCAACTAGAGAGGTGTGGAATATTCTCGATAATTCTAGTGATGGGGTATCGGCTATAAAAGCGTTGTAGGGATGGCACGCAGTCAGTCAGTAATCGTAACTACTCGAAGCAAAACAGCGAACGGATCACCTGAAGCGAAGCGGAACAAGCGGATTTAGAGTTTTAAAGTGTTTGTGAAGTGTCTAGGTGTTGAATACAGTTTTAAGTTGTACTTTGGTGAAATTTTATTGATCCCGAACCCCAGCGCGTAACAATACTAACTAAAACAATCGAGTTTATACTTTTCCAGTGAACACAATACGTTATCAAAACGGTATTGAAACATTTCCTTTTTGGATGCGCGAATGGATGCGTGCTTTGATAGATATTATTATAATTAATAATGTAAATTACGCATATGCCTGCTCTTTTAGATTATGGCGCAATAAATTATTATCGTTTCCGGCCGAGATAACCAGTATACAGAACTCTTCGTCGTGCTAGAAAGGCACAATAGCGCACGAGGTCTTCCATGCGGTGAACCGATTTGGAGTAGAATGACCTCGGGCAAGTAGAGATGGCGGGACATCATAAAACGCGTCTGTTCCCTTCAATACCACATAACTATCACGACCACTCCATTAAGGCTGAAGCGACTAAGAAGAGATCATTTTCAATACATCTGATAGCGGGAAACAGCTAGTGGCGTAAGTAAATAGTACAAATGTACTTCTACTTTTGAAGATTGGGCTATCTATTATGGTTCCTTATATGGTCTTCAGAACTATCTGATCACGTTTTAAGCCAGCATGGTACAGTACTACCCACATGATTGCACCTCATGGTCATGATGGGGTCATTGGACTTGTTTGCCTATTATCGCTAAAAAAGCAACCTTGCCAATTAATCCACAAGTTTCATTAACGGTGCTCAATGCCGACAGAAGAAATGTGATAACAAATCGGTTTTCGCAAACATACAATTAGGGCAGGTCAATGTTATTGATATAGGCCTCCTACAAGGTGGACCGACGATCTGAAGAAGGTCGCGGGAATCTTTAGGACGTGAGCAACGTAGGACAGGTCATTGTGGCTACCTTTGGAGAAGACGTTTTATCAGCAGTGGCCGATGTTGATGATGGCCAATCATTAATGACTAGTCTTTTCTTTTTCCTACCTAAACTAATGGTCTAGAGAAACCATATCAGCGTAACCTTAACTAGTAAGTGAGCACACGGGGCTTAAATTTGACGATGTTGCTAACACGAACCCTAGAAAGAGCCATGCTTCGCAGAATCTACCACCGGATCGGAAACGCGAGCCACTGAGAAGATCCGGCGAGAAACGCAGTGGGCTGTATCTGTGAGTTAATTTACTCGCCGAGCTCTTCGTCGCAAGCGACGGGTTCGATGAGAACGATGACCGGTGCCTGGGGTACCTAAAAGCACCGTGACCAGGCCTTTGATTTAGTTCCCATATGACATTGCACAGTCCAACTGGTGTTATTCTGCATCCACTTATGACTAGTATAACATGACATATGATTTTTTCGCGGCAAGAATAGCTAAATAGTTTTTTTTGTATTTAGTTTTGATCCTTACTCCACATGTTGGGGTAAAATGGTGGTTCTATTCGTCAACATCAGGTAGTGTGCGACGACCTCACCAACCTAAGCAATTAAAATCAAAATGATGACAGGAAAAGAAGGTGCTGGTGTTTCACCCAAGCATTGAATGACCAAATTTCACCCAAAGCTCTCAGAAAGTTGCCCTTGGGCACGATGAAAACAGTAATTTATATTATGCTTCGTAAATTATTGGTGGTAGGATCTCTTGTGAGTCCACACGGGTAGGTACCACCACCCTGCCTGTTTCTGCCGTGGAGTGGTAATGCGTTTCGGTTTGAAGGGTGGGGCAGCCGTTGTAACCATACTGAGACCTTAGAACTTATATCGTGGGTGGCGCATTTACGTTGTGGATGCGGTAACCACTTAACACCAGGTGGGCTGTGAGCTCGTCCACCCATATAAGCAATAAAAAAAGGTATTATATTTAAATAACTATTTTAACGTTTAGTGTTTCGTTTATTATTCGTTTTCAACGTTGCAAATACTCAGTTTTCATAGTCGCCGAGCCGTTTTTACGTAAACATAGCGGAATCTTCGGAGTCAGTATGTGAGTCGTCTATTATCAAAGGCGGCAATCTGTACATTTGGACAAAAAATTTTTATTGATATGTCAATACAGATTTATTTGAATATAATCGTCTCCTTCAAAGAATACGGTTCAAAACCTGCATTAAATAAAGGTTAATAGTTAACCTGTTATTTATCTAAGATGTCGTTCCGAAGAGTTTTGTGACTGCCAATGGAATACAAAGTCAATAATTCGTTTTTCTGATTTACCAATCATTGTCCAAAAGTCAGATTGCCGCCTTTGATAATAGTCGACTCATGTTTCGTTGTTAACTTGTTCTAGTAAATTTAATTTTTGTGGCTCGAGAGATAAAAAAGAATAGAATGGCAGCTTATAATTTCGTTTCGACCATAGATAATACACACGAATGATTTCGACTACGCAAAACGATATATTTAATTATAGCCAAAAGCAAACTCATTAGCTCATTAACATTAAGTAACTCAATATTTTTGAATCAGTTACTCCCTATTTCCCATGCCGATAATGTGACACTACCGATTTAATTTTAAGCTCGTAATCTTTTTTAAATGGTTAGAGCTACAAATTGGTTTTTCTGTAACAAATCAGCTACAACGAAGGATTACATTTTTACAATGCCAGTTTAATTGAAGACGTATTTTTTTTTTACTTTCAAATATTTATACTAAAGTTTAATGTTATATTTAAATCGTGATAGACATTATATAGGGAAAAATATCTTAAAAAAAACTTCCTCCATAACATACCTACTAACCAAGGCCAAAAGCCAACAAACTCAGAGTTCTTTGTACCATAAACGGGGTTTTAACATCCACCCACACTCATTACGTTTTTAGTCAACAATTACTGTTACCGGTGATGTTATGTGAGATTTAACTGCGAATGAACGACAAGGCTTCTCAGATCACGATTCATTAAGCTTAAATATCATTTGAAACCTAAAATTCCGAAACGTTGCTGCAATTGCTATCTCTGTTAATTGAAATGTTAATAATTTGCTAATTCGATCTGCATTGGTTGGAAATAAAAAATAAAACGTTATTCTAGATGCGTTTTCTCAGATTTTACATAAACAAACTAACAGCAAACGAAGTTATTGTGTGAGTATATCTTACTTATTAAATCATTACTCGTCACGTAGTCTCATAAAAACAAAACAATGTATGTATTCAAGTCCTAGACAGGCAGTTCACTGCGGGAATCAAGGCAAAACAATGGGAAAGCGACTAGGTTACAAATTGCATCACACGCCCACTCAACGACCTTGCTCTTATTTTATTTTCATACTTGGCCGATAGCGGTTATGAACTAAAACAAATGCCCTTTATCCGATAACAATTCGAATTCGCGAATTCGCGTATTTGACTGGTAGTAGGACCTCTTGGGAGTCCGCACGGGTAGGTACCACCACCCCGCCTATTTCCGCCGTGAAGCAGCAATGCGTTTCGGTTCGAAGGGTGGAGTAGCCGTTGTAACTATACTTGAGACCTTAGAACTTGTATCTCGAGGTGGGTGGCGGCATTTACGTCGTAGATGTCTATGGGCTCCGGTAACCACTTAAAACCAGGTAGTCCGTTGGCTCGTCCTCCCATCTAAGCAATAAAATAAAATAAAAACGTTAAAAATATTTGTACCTATTTTATATTTATGATTACGAAACTAAATAATGTAATGTTTTTTTGTGGCGTTTTACAACATTTTGCTAAACTTGACCTTAATAAATTCGAAGTGTCATTTATAAAGTTCAGCAAAAACTTGCTATGTACCCGTCTCGGTCAGAGTTGCGAGACATTCCAGGCTCATTCGCTACGGTCATTCAACTAAAACATTACAATGAACTAGCTCTGTTTGTCTTAATTTATTAAATGTCTCTGTAATAAAAACTCAAAATTTCACGTAGGTACCATAACATATAAAACTACTATAACTGTTTTTTATCGTTGTATTTATATTATTATTATATATCGTGTGTGAGTGTTCACTGCCCACGAAAACTGTAAACTGAAAACTGTATTCGAAATTTGACAATCAAAACGCGGGATTAAAGTACCTACTACATAGATAACCTTATTTATATTTATGTCTGTCACTCGCGAATACCGAAAAGAATATTTCTAAAATATGTTTTTCATGTAGTAGCTAGTGGATTTTACAAAAAATATTAGCTGATTGATGTAGTGCAGACTGTAGCTAAAACACGACAATTTAATCATAAGAATAAGTATTTTAGAAATTGCAAGTAGTTTTCTCCCCAATCTAATACGTACAATGAGTGGTTCATTCATTTTAACAATTGTGAAGTATTGTGATCAGTTGAAAGTGCGATGTCCTATTTAAAATGGTTAGAATTAAATATAAGATACACATTCGAAGAATTCGTTGTAAAAATGGGGTACACTGGCGGAACTGGTATTAAGAACTGGTATTCAAGAAATTAAAGATTGAGACGGTACATACATGGTTGTTAACTTGACAAATATTCAGACAAAGGATAGATAGTCAAAAACTCATTTAGCTTTTCGTGACTTTGACCAAAACTAAGGTAACGTATGGTAAATGATCCATTAAGTAAATAATGAATTTATTTTTTGGAAAATATAAATAATTTCCTTTCCTTTTTGCAAGCCAGAATAGAACGGCTAGAAACAGGTTTATGAATCAGTGTATAAGTTGGGAATTGAGCAACAGAAAGGAAAATACAAATAGGAACAAGTTATTACTTTTTATTGGAATCCAATTCATTGATGACTCATAACAGTATTCCTCTGGGTTTTTTTTATATATGGAGAATATTTTTTCTTTGATGATTTCATTTCCTCTTCATCTGATTTAATATATCCAATAATTATTATTATTTTGATTTCTCAATTCAATTCAAATCTTACCCATACTTTCAAAGGAGTAATAGCAGGCTATTAGTATAGTTTTAGCAAATTAAACTTCATCAAGGTTATTTTACAAGCTGTACAATATTGCATATTTCTGTGGCAAAATCTTGTTCTTATTTGAAAGCAATTTTTCTTTTTTATTCCATAATAGGTGTACTAGCTCACGGCCCACCTAGTGTTAAGTGGTTACTGGAGCCCATAGATATCTACAACGTAAATGCCGCCACCCACCTTGAGATATCAGTTCTAAGGTCTCAGTATAGTTACAACGGCTGCTCCGCCCTTCAAACCGAAACGCATTACCTAGCTGTGCGGACTCACAAGAGGTCCTACCACCTGTAAAATCTCTTTTTGTTTATTGCATATAGTTCACTGCCTGGTAGTGTTATGTGTTTATTAGAGACAAAACACAATACAATGTGAATGTCACAACGGACCTTGAGTTATGAGATCAAGTCCTCAATTGTATAGCCTTCAAAGAAGAACATATCACTGCCTTGTCACTGAACTATTGCTGTGAACTCACAAGGCATCCTAGGAACCCACAATCGCAGTATCATACTCTGTTCATAACAATAGAATAAGGGAAAATTTGGTTAGATTGGATTAACCAGAATATGATAGTCATAAACATTGTCTTACATGTAGTTTTTATCAGCTTATACTGACAGCCAAGCTCACTGTCTTTGTAATGTTACACAGTTACTGCAGCTTGTAAACATTTAAACACTTTTATAGAAATACTTATTGATAAGAATAAAGTAGATAGAATAGATAGAAATACTTAGAGTATAAACATATTAAACATTTTTCACCATAAAATATTTGGCTTTAGATTTCAATTAAGATTTGTACTAGTAGTGTAGAGTTCATCTCCTGTAAGTCAAATCCATAAAATTACCATTTAATATTGTTGGCAGGAAGGTTTTTATATCTAATCTAGATCCCCCAAGAAGTTAGCCAGTAATGAGACCTAGGTTGACTATTCATTTTAGGACCAATTGACTATTCATTTTAATGTAAAGTTTTTATTTTTAATCTACAGTGTGATTGATTGATTTATAAATTATTCATTATGTATATTGATAATGTTGATATGATAAGATATCAGTGATCATATTAATAATTCATGTGAGCAAAAATATATTTACAAAAATAATTTTAAGGCTTAACTTATCAATATTGCTTATTTATGTACCGAAATGAATTAGAAAACTAGTATTATAGATTTACTAATAATTTACTTTTTTAAAGTATTGGAACACTTTTGTTTTTTAATAGGATTGTTTTTGAAATACAGAATATACCGACCACATATTAAGTTTACAAGATTGCGGAAATTCACTATGAGCAATTCATTTTTAAAACTTATTTTACAGTCAGATATTATACATAAAACTTAAATTTCTTATAAATATTCCGCTAGCTCCTTATTAATTTAGAATTTTATTTAAATAAATTTAAAGTAGGTAAGTACTCACCTACAAAAATTCAAGTCGCATTCGAAAACTGAAAATTGTATTTTATAAAAACTAAACTTTGAAATTGTTTTGAAAAGTTATTGAGGTTCACGTCACAAAGACATTAAAATTCAAGACTTCGCGTTTAACGTCCACAATTTCACACAAAAACAAAATAAACACAGTTCTGTCACTGTCAAAGTTATTTTTTCTTTGGTGCGTCGATTGGATGAGTAAAAGGAAAGAAGCACACACACTTCTCTTTTGTATTAAAAATGAAATGGAAAGGAATAAAACAGATTATGAAAAAAAATTGCATGAAATGAAATTACAAAACCCCGTAGGTATTGGTTTTTGGTTGATAGAAGCCGGCAATTAACAGACTTCTTACAGAGAATTCAATGGACTTTTCGAAACAACCCAATAAACTGCTTCCAGCAATTTTGTGTCATTGTTTATTTGTGTACTTTGCTTGTGCGTGTTAAACGGTTTATAAACCATTTTACACGTTTCAAACAAAATAAATATAAATAAAATAATATAGGTAGTGCTCTTTTCAATTTTAATATCTCAGACACTAATAATTCGTTGAAAATTTAAAAGCATTAATAATTTTTAAAAAGAACGTTGATCTGGAAAACTGCATAAAGTTAACGAATGAATTTCAACTGAACTTGAAGAAGCCAGCTCTTTTGCTATTAACGGGAGAAAAGAAAAACTTTGGTTGCCATAGCAACAGAGTTTGTATTTCCTCCAGTTTGTATTTAGCTGTACCTTATTAAATAGTGCATAATTTAAATTAAGCTATGTACATCACATTTTACGAGGAAGTAACAAACACAAAATAAACATAGAGACCGTTGCAAGCTATAAACATTGCTTAAACTACTTAAACGCCTTAGTCTCGCGTAAAGTGCAATTAATCCCACGTATTTATACACTGTGTACATATATCTAATTAATTGGTGATTCTGCACACAGTTACTGAAATATTTAATTTTATAGCTAATTCCTAAGTTCAGCTAAGTTAGGCTTTAAGATGACCAGTATGTCCCGCTGGTTGGACGTGGAAGTAGGTACAGATGATATAGATCTAAATACTTTGCCGTCTAATTTAGCTCTTGTCGATCTGCAGAATGATAAAGATTATAAACTACTGGTCGCTGATTTTGGAAAAGGCGAAGAGGGCCCTAAACTTAAGGTAAGTAAGAAAGTTATCTTTCACTGGAATTATAAATTAAAATAAACCAAAAAAAGCATCTAGAAATATACCTAACATTGAAATATTGTGCTATTTTTAAATAAACTGATATTGTATCTACCTTAAAGCATTACTAAAAAAATATTAGTACAGAATAATTGTGTATTAGTCTAATTTATTATAAACTATAACTATAGGTATAGTTTTCTAGAGTAATAATAATTTCTATTTGCAGAACAATCACTATTTTTTGAAGGGTTTGAAATTATTGGCTCTGTGTCATGGTTTTTATTTATTTAAAGCACCTACCCGTGTTTGGGGGCTGACTTCACTTGACAACACTTGACTTCATTATTGTTCCCATTTTTTTAGGTTCCCTAGTTGTGATAAAGTCAAACTAAGTTATTAAATGTATACAATTTCAGGTATTCAAAGGAACAATGCAAACATCAGACATCCTGTTACCAGAACTACCCCTTGGCATAGTTGGTTTCTATACGTCAGAGGCAATGCCAAGGTCCATGCCAATCATAGCTGTGGCATTCAGCTCTGCAGTATACTTATACAGAAATATGAAGTTTTTTTACAAATATCTATTGCCATCGGTTGATTTGAGCGTCCACGAGATGGACATTTGGAAGCAGGTAATTTTTAATATCCCTGGTACTAAGTTGGTAGGGCGTCTTGTTAGCTCACCCAGGTGGTATTACCATAGAAACAACTTCTACCAAAAAGCAGTAATGTGGTATGAAAGGCCGGTTTTCGAAAGCGTAAAAGTTAACTCAGATTTGAAGTCGCCGTGGCCTAAAAGATAAGACGTCCGGTGCATTCATGTTGAAGCGATGCACCTGTGTTCGAATCCCGCAGGCGGGTACCAATTTTTCTAATGAAATACGTACTCAACAACGATTCACGATTGACTTCCACGGTGAAGGAATAACATCGTGTAATAAAAATCAAATCCGCAAAATAATAATTTGCGAGATTACTGGTGGTAGGACCTCTTGTGAGTCCGCGCGGGTAGATACCACCACCCTGCCTATTTCTGCCGTGAAGCAGTAATGCGTTTCGGTTTGAAGGGTAGGGCATCCGTTGTAACTATACTTGAGACCTTGAACTTATATCTCAAGGTGGATGGCGCATTTACGTTGTAGATGTCTATGGGCTCCAGTAACCACTTAACACCAGGTGGGCTGTGAGCTCGTCCACCCATCTAAGCAATAAAAAAAATAAAAAAATGGTATGCAGTTGGAACAGCGCCCTTAGCGGCAAACATAGGCGAATGTTCCAACTCCATACAAATTTAAATTAGCTCTTTCATTATCGAGAACGTTAAATAACTCGCACTAAGCCCACTGAACTATACATTTCATACATTTTGTAGGCAGATGTGTACACTGTGTCATTGGCATTTCTCACGTTGATCAGGAGGGATGCATGGTCATCTGCTGCCATTATAATAAATAAAAAATACCTTTTTAAAAACTTCAGCTAATAAACTCAGAAAATCAGACACCAGAAATGATAACAATACTCCAAGAGAATTTAAAAGCTATTCCTCCGAAGATATTAAGTCTGCAATCTCAGAATTTCCTGGCTCTTACCTTAGACCAGCAGTTGGAATACCTAGAACAAGCTGCCGAACTACCTATGTGGAAACCTCCAGAGATCACATGCATCAGTACATTGAAGATGAACTCAATAGACCAGTATTCTGTGAGTTGTTTGGTAGTTGGTACAGAAGATGGTTACATTATTATTTTGGATCCCCAAACATTTACAACTCTGTCGCAGGTTTGTAATCTTTTATTAATAAAAGAGATTCTAAACTGTACTTAGGGTTTATTAAAAGCAGAGCAATTCATTATTAAGCTTCTAAAAATTGAACTTACAACAATGGGTAAGCTATTAGTATAAGCAATTAAGAGTCATAGTTACAGTCCAATCTATTTGTCCTAAAGAAACAAAATTTAACAAATTCACTAATATATTATAGGCTATAAAGCTACAAAGAAATGAACAATTTTTTTCAAGAAATCTTATAAGTACCTTACAAACAAAATTTAAACAGTCAACCAGAAAGACACATAAATATAGCCACACTGTGAATTATTTTTATCATAAAAACATAGCAACCCTGATGAAGGGCCGTGGTGCGCGCTTCCCTCCGGACTAATTGCCAAAATTTCACAATTTGGCCACTTAATCAGTGGTAGATTTATGCCCGTGAAGCTCGGATTTAGAGCGGCAAATTTTCAGAGAAGAAAAAAGTAGAGACCGTCTCTTATGAAAATCAGTTCAAATAAATTGTATAAAAAAAATATGTTTAAAATTTAAAATGAAAATATCGGATTGAAAATTAATAAAATTAATTCTAACGTTAGGGATGGCGCGATAAACAAGGCCTAGGGCGGCCTCAAGCCTAAATCCATCTCTGAACATAATAACCACGTAATATAAAAATCGACTGTATTATGCCGGATACGTCAAATAGGAACTAGAACCCGCTAGAACTCGAAAAGTACGTCTCATATTACATCCAAAGCTTTATGGTGACTATGTTTGTTCTCATATAGGCTAAACTATGTCCAATGAAGAAAACACCTTACAGAATGATAACAACCGGATTGTATAATGTTGACTACAGAATTACAGTTGCGTCAAGGTGTGAGATTAATTTTAAGCTATTAATGCTTCAATTTTGCACCCAAGCAGTTTTTTAATGCTTCAAAAGCCACATAAATAAGTTTCGGATCCTCCCGATCCACTAACGGTGCTTCTAGGTATCTCGAGCACCGGACATCGTTCTTGTCGAACCCGTTGCTTGCGACGAAGGGCTCGGCGAGTAAATTAACCGACAGACACAGCCCATTAAGTTTCTCGCCGGATCTTCTCAGCGGGTCGCGTTTCCGATCTGGTGGTAGATTTTGCGAAGCACTGCTCTTGCTAGAGCCAGTGTTAGCAACGTCCACATGTTAGAGCCCCGTGAGCTCACCTATTCGTTCGGTGAATCTAGAATGACCCCTTAAGTTCACTAAAATAGGTAAAAAAATTGGTGTCACGACTATTACAGTGGCTGTCCTACCCCTCAAACTAGAACACGTAATTGCTTTGCATTAGAAATAAGAGGGCTTTAGGTGTTTACCTGGGCAGCTAAAAACATGCTCTACCAGTACATAAATGCACTTGTAATGCTTAGCTTCTTCTGAGTTTCATTTCCGCTTTGGTATTAATCTTTTAGTTTATTCTGCACGTTGTGCTACTTAAAATTTATTTGCAAATACCCTCTGAAAATTACGTGAAGATATTGTAATGAAATTTGAAAATATGGCACATTAAAGAACTTGGTCGTCTTATTGAAAACATTTTTAAATTTAACCTTTCTTTGTTACTTTTTTTTTGTGTTTAACGAGTTGTAGACACAATTAAAAGTAATTTTGCGGTTTAATATGTTTTTTTTTTAATTGTCATAATATTGTTTCCAACTTTTCGAATACCTACTACTTTACAGTTTTCATGGTCACGGACGATTTTATTTGTATTGTCATTTCTTTTGTTTTCACGAGTCGTAGATCGTAATACCTAATTAAAACTATTTTTACGGTTTAACCGCGCCTTTATTATTTTCACTTGTATTCATTTTTGCCGATTCGAATACTTTACATAGGCCTTCCCCAATGCCTTCCAAATAATGCGGTCCTCCGCCTTCCGCATCCAACGACTTCCCAAGCAGTGGGCAGATAAAGGCTGATGATGATGATGATGATGAATACTTTACAGTTTTTGTAGCCACTTACAACTAAGGTATTACGAGTATTTGTGATTATCGGAATATTGTGCTAACGTTTTAATATTGTATAGAAAGTATTTCTAGACACTTACCTTTCTTTGCTTACGTAAAGAACGAACAATATCGTGAGGTCTATGTTAATGTTTCACTCGAGTTTTCATCTGCACAATAAGAGTTCTGTTAGATAAACTCTAACCGACTTTTAAACCATTTTTTAATGCGATGATCTCGGACACTACAAGCGTTTTCAACTTCTTTTCTTTAGCAAGTATTTAGATTTTGTTTAATCTCATCTGGCACCGTTTGTATGTGATGTTATTTTAACATTTTTTTGCTTATTTTTTTTTAAATATTCTTGCTTAAGTATTCTTGCAAGGTTTTATAAAAATAAAAAGACCGATGAATACGGTCGTTATGGGGAATTTCGGAGGACGATTAGGTATAGCAGTGGATGCCTATACGCTGATAATCTTGATGATAATGATTAAAAAAAAACCTGATATAAAAGTCCAATTGTACCGCGCATGCGTGCGCTAATATTTTCAGGGAGAAATCAGTGTGCGTATTGAAGAGGGAATCCACCGAAGGGCGCATACTATTCAATACAGAGGAACACATCATATCTATAGAGGTCATCACCGCCGATGAAAGCATCATAGTTATATGTACAGACAACACGATGTCGTGTTACACCAAAAAGGCATGTATCTCCAATGGACAAAGCTTATTAATTCGCTTTTATTAGCTTCAGACGTATGTATGTTTGTAACGGAATCTTTGAACATGATTTTGACCCCCTTCAAAAGGTCGGATTATCTCGAAATTTGGCATACTTATTAAGGACTGGTCATAATTGAATATTAAAAAAAATAAAAAAAAAAACGATGAAAAAATTTTAATTCAACTAAAAAATGAAAAATAAATAATAGTTTAAAAAAACTAAAAAAATACGCTTTTGTAATAAAAAGCGTGGAGTGCATGGTATCAGTAGGTAGTTATAAATATTTAATGAACATATGAGCAGAAGTTATTTTGATAATATCCTGAAAAGCGCCCCACGCTTTTTTTTACAATAAAATCATTTTTCTTGCATTATTTATAACTCAAATTTATTAAAATTTATGTTATATTTTTTAGTTGGATTTTCTATAAAAGCGTATTTTGTTAGTTTTTTTAAACTATTATTTATTTTTTGTATTATTAAATTCTGAACTAAACGTAACTGTTCAGGGTAAGAAGCAGTGGTGCGTCAACTTGGAGCACAGGCCGATATCGATGACTCTGGTGCCGGTACTGCATTTGGGAGTCACCTTAGTGGGGGTGGCGCTGACTTCAGGGCACGTCCACTTCTATGAAGGGAAAGCGCGTTTGGACACATTGTTTGTTAGAGGTAGCTGGCTGTTTTTGGAGATGTTCCCTAGGAAAAAATCACCTGACTTCTTCCGGTGGGCGTCGTAAAGGATTCGAGGGATGTACTGGTGCTAGGAGTTCTTGTGAGTCCGCACGGGTAGGTACCACCGCCCTGCCTATTTCTGCCGTGAAGCAGTAATGCGTTTCGGTTCGAAGGGCGGGGCAGCCCTTGTCACTATACTGAGACCTCAGAACTTATATTTCACGGTGGGTGGCGCATTTACGTTGTAGTGGGATCTGAGCTCGTCCACCCATCGAAACAATAAAAAAAAGTACAGGAGTAAAGTAAACGTTATAAAAGTTTGAGGCTTAAATTTCATAACTCAAGGTGAATGGCGGTATTCACATTTTGATAATTTGTGGACTCGTATCAATCTTTCGGTCCACAGAAGTCCATTGCTGGACATGGGCTTCCACCAAGCCTCAAGTCGCAATGATCAGTCCTGCACTGCGTCCAGCGGATTACCGCAACCTTCAAAAGGTCTTCGGTCTACCTTGTGGCAGACCACGCTTAACCGCGCGGGGGCTCCTAACAATTTAATATCAGAGCTTCTGAGTCCGTCTACTCGGTTGCACCAAAGTGTTAATGTGATGATTTTAATTCGTTTTTTTTTTACCAAAATCAACTGGCGATTTAAATAGCAAATGAGTTTTAATCAAATTGTATGTTTTTTCGTCAGGCGCTTACGCTGATTTCAATCTGCTTTATTGTCCTTTAGACTTCCTTTATACTCTTGCTTCAGTGTGCTTAGTGCGAATTTTTCCGGCCATCGTTCTCGTCGAGCCCTTCGTCGCAAGCGAGTAAATTAACCCACAGACACAGCCCACTGAGTTTCTCGCCGGATCTTCTCAGTGGGTCGCGTTTCCGATCCGGTGGTAGATTCTGCGAAGCACGTCTCTTGCTAGGGTTCGTGTTAGCAACGTCATCAGGTTTGAGCCCCTTGAGCTCATCTACTAGTTAAGGCGACGCTGATATAGCCTCTCAAGACTATCGGCTTAGGTAGGAAAAAAAGCGAGATTTTTAACGTTCTCGATAGCGTAAAAGTTAGCCCAATTTTGTATGCAGTTGGAACAGCGCCCCTAGCGGCAAACGTAGGCAAACGTTCTAATTCCATACAAATATGAGTTAACTTTTACGCTATCGAGAACGTTAAAAAAGTCGCACTAAGGACACTGGCTCCGCTTATGTTAAAGAAATTTATTAAATAGGAGCAGCCCATTGCAGCTTATATGATTAATATGCTGTACAAAAATAATTACAACCATCCAGAATGACATAAATTGCTGACTGGTTTTGGATTGTTAGCCGGCCACGAGTTGCTGATCAATTAGCTATTTCTGCTCACAGATTATATTTTTCTGCTCACCAAAATACGAATACTATGCTAACCATTTAAATAACACCCAAAGAATATTTTTTCGAACTTCTACAATATGTTTGTGAGTCCTTTTAAGACTTCAATTAGATGATAGGTGAAGCGTATTGAGGCACAGTGAAGCTCCACCTGCCCTGCCTTTTTTTTTAATTGCGTAGATGGGTAGACGAGCTCACAGCCCACCTGGTGTTAAGTGGTTACTGGAGCCCATATACATCTACAACGTAAATGCTACACCCATCTTGAGATACAAGTTCTAAGGTCTCAAGTATAGTTACAACGGCTGCCCCACCCTTCAAACCGAAACGCATTACTGCTTCACGACAGAAGTAGGCAGGGTGGTGGTACCTACCCGCGCGGATTCACAAGTGGTCCTGCCACCAGTAAAATTTTGCTGTCCTGAAGCAGTCATTCACTCCGCTTTGTAGATCGACCCAGCGGATACGCAAATGAAATTTCGACCTTATGTCTTAGGCACGTGGGTTGGTTACGGTATTCCACTGACTGTATAGTTATTTAAGATGTTTATTCTGGTTTAGATGTCGCTTCGGTGATGAGGTTCGGTCGGTTGGGTCAAGAGGAGCACGTGCTCATCGTTGTGACCGGCAGTGAGTACATTTTGTAATTTTTTATTTTATTGCTCTTGTAGGCAGACGAGTATACGGGTGGTGGTGGTGAGTAGTTACCGTCGCCCATGGACGCCAGCAGTGAAGTAACTAAACTAAAGTCGGATCTATTTACTGCAATGATTGCATTGTACAAATTACAACATTAATAGTTTAGATCTCGTTGATGATGACCTATCGGAGCTTTATAAACCCGTTATAAGAAGACTATCAAAAAGTGTTATTTATTTTAACATGCTGTGTGTATCGATATAATACTAATATTTTTTTAAAATTATGTATTAATGATACATTAAATCAATAAAAAAACATTACACACACTACCATGTATTTGAGACACACACACATATAATATACTCTTTGTTTATTGTCAACCTTTTGTTATTGCTTAAAGTCTGTGGTCAAATTGAGAATAGGTTAATATTGTTTGTCTTTAATATTATTTGTCCCGAGTGTAGTCTTGGCGAAATCTGTGATTATAGAAGTATAATAGTCTTTGACAATATAACCATAATAATGTTGAAACTTATAATTTCAATTAATTATAGTCGAATTTCGGCTACTGCGGGACCACTAGTAACAATAGAACCGTTTTAACAGTGCAGTTTTAATTTTTGATTCTCGAATGGCTTGATACCGGTTCGGCCGATGGGCCGCGAGCTCATCGTCCGTTTTGGGTTTTGCTTTAAAGGCGGGAACCTGATGTTGAAGATCTTGAAGCGCACGGCGGATTTCAACAGCAGCGCGGCCGGAGTCGAGCCGGCGCCCTCCGCCGCCGCCGGACACAAGCCGTGGCTGATACCGAAGAAATCGAAACTGTTTCTAGAACAATCGGCGAGAGAACGAGAAAATGCCGTTCGTAAGTTTCATGTAATTTTATCGTTTTTTAAATGAACTTCTAATTGTGCTTATTGTGTATGCTCACACAATACTAATTTGAGGACGATCGTTAATTCTGCAACATGCGGCTAACGTCGCGTCACTTCTATACTATCATGTCAGCCTGTCCACTGTCCACTGCTGAACATAGGCCTCTCCAAGTGATCTCCAGTGCGGCCGGTCCGTTACCACCTGCATCCAACGTGACCCAGCAGTTCTTACCATGTCGTCGGTCCATCTCGTAGGGGGCCGTCCCACACTGCGCTTGCCAGTACGTGGTCGCCACTCTAGGATCTTTCTGCCCCATCGGCCGTCCGATCTTCGCGCTATGTGGCCTCTTTTTAAAGAAGATTTAATGTGAATTGTTTAAAATATAAATATATTTTACCAATGGCAACTCCTTCAATATTATCAATGTAGCTTAGTCATGCTAATTTCTTTTTTTTATGAGTTTAATTATCCCACCATTAAAATACCCTTAAATTTTATAATAAGTATGTAAACATTTTTTTTTCGATAGATATTTCATTCGTGTCCGTGAGCATGAGTAGCTGGGCCGAAATTGGCCCATGTCCTTTCATTTAAGTTTTTTTTTTTTTTTTTTTTAATCACACTATTCTCTACCACCCGTAACAGTACCCGCCCATACAAACTGAAAGAAACTGATATTATAAAATATTGAAATTCAATTTAATGCAATTATTGGTTGGATCTCGCATAACAAATTTAAATTTATGATCTGTTAATAGAACCCAGTGTGTGTCTCCTACAATTATGGTGGCCCTTTAATTAAATTTACCTGGGGGTGTATTTTGACCCGAAATTCGAGTCATGCTTAATTAAGGTAATATTGATGATATTAAAATTAATGAATGTAGATTTAAATGATATACGTTTTAGGCATCTATCATTATCTATCTATTTGGCACTATCATTATACAATCAGGCATCGCATGCATCAGGTATTTTCCAGCTATTCACTCCCACCACCGCAACTCCTGTCTAGCCAAAATCTAGAAAGTAGGTCGTGAGTGTCAAACAGTTAGGAAAAAAAAAAAAACACGTGTGGCACTCGGGGACTGCCGCGGTAAAGCTATTGTATAGCATTTTTATCAACTTATGCAATTATAATTAGGCTATAATAGTTTAATATTAAAACAATAATAAAATAAGACCACGCTATATTTATAAACATTAACAAAAGCAAAACATTAACTGTCTCCTTCACACTCATAAGCTAGACCGCGCAAGAGAGAGATGGGCAGACTTTTCATGATGCGCATGCAGTGCGACGTTACGCCGCGCGCTTATTAACAAACACTACACAAGCGCAACGTGTGAATGTGTTGAACGCGAGCTACATGGTAGGCGGAGTGGGGGTGTTAGGTTTTATTTTCGTTACGGAATTTCTTGATTCGGTCGCCGCGCTCAAAGCCGATAAAAGCTATGCAATAGCTTAATACCCTTTGTATGTCTTATTATTTTACTTTAGCATAACAGACAAGTCTCAATGTTAAGAAGTAAAGGATTTCCATGAAGCTGAGCACACTGCATCCTAGAAATAAACCAGCCATACCTCCGACAGCCACTGGAAGAACACAATTATATTTTAGTAAGTGCGTTCTGTGTGCTGACGACATTAAGCCAGACACGTGTCGGCCCGATCTATAAGCTTTCCCGTATAGATATGTATTAACTGCTTGCAAAAGACTTAAATTCATGCCAAATATTGCTTTCCTTTTATATGTATAACTAGCTTTTGCACGCCACTTCGTCCGCGTGGAATAGTTCACAATTAAAGCTTTATGGGTGCTCCACTTGTATTGGTCTTAGCGTAATATTATATAACCTATAAGCCTTCCTCAATAAATGGGCTATCTAACTCAGAAAGAATTTTTGAAATCGGACCAGTAGTTCCTGAGATTATTGCGTTCAAACAAACAAACTCTTCAGCTTTATAATATTAATAAATATAAGTAATACGTAATAAGTATAATTAAATTTAACGAATATTTTTCAAGCTTTACCACTCATGATGTCCATTGCAAAATATTTTCTTTTTATAAAACGCTCGTGGTAGGGCGTCTTGTCAGCCCGCAGGGGTGTGTTTCACCCCCTACCTATTTCTAGCACGAAGCATTTTTTATTTGAAGGGGTGGCCTTTGTACTATTGTTTTAAAATATTTTATAAAGGTATTCCAGATATGAGCAGCTAATACTCACAGAGGAAGGAGCTTGATTTTACTAAGTATTGATACTAAAACTCACCCAATACATCAGTGAAGCCAAAGATAATATCACGTCTGTATCGCATTCGAGGGTAGGTCACCATGCCCCATTGGAAATTCGTCCCCAAAAACCAAGGTTGTAGAGCCTGTTTCAATTTAAATTCAGTTAACGACTCTACATTCAACAGTTCCAAAGTATATTTTTCTTCTGTATTTTTTTATTTATTTTTTTAATTTTTTTATTGCTTAAATGGGTGGACGAGCTCACAGCCCACCTGGTGTTAAGTGGTTACTGGAGCCCATAGACATCCACAACGTAAATGCGCCACTCACCTTGAGATATAAGTTCTAAGGTCTCAAGTTTAGTTACAACGGCTGCCCCACCCTTCAAACCGAAACCCATTACTGCTTGACGGCAGAAATAGGCAGGGTGGTGGTACCCACCCGCGCGGACCCACAAGAGGTCCTGTCACAAGTAACTGTAGTTTATATGAACCTGTATGCTTCTGGTAGACAAGATAAAGTGCACTGATATCTCTAATACACGAATAATTGACTCCAACTGGGCATTGGACTCGTAGCTTTAAGCGGTAGGCAGCGGCTTGGCTCTGCCCATTGCATTGCTGATGTCCATTAGCGACGTTAACCACTCACCATCAAGAAGGCCGCTCATGTGCCTACATGGGCAATAAAAAAAAGCTTGTGGTACACTATTCATGGTTACATAGACGTATGATGAAAAAACACGAAGCTTAATAAGCGACTAGCGGTCTGCTTTTAAGCTGTCGATTCAGATACAACTATTCTCTAAATATATTTTTTCTGAACGAGTTCATGGCTCACCTCGTATTTATTGGTTACTGGAGCCCACAGGCATAATAACGTGAATAGGTACCGTCGCCCGCCTTGAGACGTGGGGTCTAAATATTAATTGTATCATATAACAACTGTCCCGCTTTCAAGGAGTAATGCACGATGGTCCACCATAGAATTGGGAAGGACGGTGCTATCTATCCTACATTTATGCCTTCACAGACATCGCGAACTTGAGACACGAAGTCTTATTAAATCATTTCTAACCCACCCTCCAAACNTAAACGCTTACGGTCTCGCAAATCAACGTGATCAGGATTGTGATTTTTAGTGTGACCATCGTATTGAGATTTTCTTAGTACAGGTGACCCTCCTTAAACCCACGCGTCGCGACCCTAAAATTGCAAACCATACATGATTAGGAATGACAGACTTACCGCTCGCGGTGATGGTACTCTCTGCGCTCGCTCACATCGAAGCATCAGTGTGCCGAATCTCACTGACGGGATACTCGCCGATCGTCATTGCGTCCGCTCATAAGAGTGTTCGATAAGATCGTTATAAGCAGTGATATCGAGGCGCTCGGCATGGATGCTCTGTCATTCTGGCGGGCGACCTGAATTGTAAGCACATCAGGTGGAACTCGCATACCACAATCTCCAACGGTAGACGTCCCGATCTCAACTTCGATATCGTCGTTCCGCTAATCTCGATTCACTGCCCGGGTCCTATTTTTCTAATGAAATACGTACTTAACAAATGTTCACGATTGACTTTCACTGTGAAGGAATAACATGGTGTAATAAAAATCAAAGCCGCAAAAATTAAAATTTTGTAAGTGGTAGGACCTCTTGCGAGTCCGCACGGGGAGGCACCACCACCCTGCCTATTTCTCCCGTAAAGCAGTAATGCGTTTCGGTTTGAAGGGTGGGGCAGCCGTTGTAGATGTCTCTGGGCTCCAGTAACCACTTAAAACCAGGTGGGCTGTGAGATCGTCCATCCATCTAGGCAATATAAAAAAAACGATGAAGTAGTTTCAGAGTTAGACTCAGACCACCGTCCCGTCGTTATGAAACTTGGTCGCGCTCCTGATTGACGTTCTCGTAACGGGAACGCGTCNTGCAGTTTTTGGACGACCTTGACGGGGATCATCACTGAGCTTGACACGTCCACGTTGAAACTCAGCAAACCAGCGATAAATTGTGGTTTTGGATGGGGCTTCATCACCAAATGCAGAAATTATCCGGTCAACACACTGTTTTTGTGTTAAACCACTTCGAAAGTCATAATAAATCATCGCTCTTGAATTTTCTCGAGTCAAGTCCATTTTCTCAACGACTAAACAAGTTTGACAAAACCTCGTGACAAGACCGAGAATCTTTTTTTAAATAAATAAATGGTATTCGAGTTTTAAAACCAAGGAGTTTTCAATTAAAAAGATTTTAATATGATAGGAACAGTGGAAATATTCCATTCCCGATACTTTTAGTGCAGCCCTCGTACTTTACAGTTTTCATGGTCACAGACGATTTTATTTGTATTGTCATTTCTTTTGTTTTCAGGAGTCGTAGATATAATTAAAACTAATTTTGCGGTTTAATCGTGCCTTTATTATTTTCACTTGTATTTATTTTTGCCGATTCAAATACTTTACAGTTTTGGTAGTCACTTACAACTAAGGTATTACGAGTGTTTGTGAACATCGGAATATTGTGCTAACGTCTTAATTTTGTATTAAAAGTGTTTCTGGATATTTATCTCTCTTTGCTTACATAAAGAATGAACGTTATCGTGAGGTCTATGTTAATGTTTCACTCGGGTTTTCATCTGAACAATAAGAGTTCTGTTAGATAAACTCCAACCGTTTTTTTAACCATTTTTAATGCAATGATATCGCGCACTACAAATGGTTTCAACTTAGTTTTCTTTAGCAAGTATTGAGATTTTGTTAAATCACATAAAATATCTGGCACCGTTTGTATGTGTTGTTATTTTAACTTAGATGGGTGGACGAGCTTACAGCCCACCTGGTGTTAAGTAGTTACTGGAGCCCATAGACATCTACGACGTAAATGCGCCACCCACCTTGAGACATAAGTTCTAAGATCTCAAGTATGATTACAACGGCTGCCCCCTTCAAACCGAAACGCAATACTGCTTCACGGCAGAAATAGGCAGGGTGGTGGCACCTACCCGCGCGGACTCAAGAGGTCCTACCACCAGTAACGAAGTAAATTCTTGGTTTTATAAAGATTAAAATACCGGGTACAGCAGTGGATCCCTATACGCTGATAATCTTGATGGTAATGATTAAAAAAAAGCTGATATAAAAATTGTACCCCGCGTTCGTGCGCTAATATTTTCAGGGAGAAATCAGTGTGCTTATTGAAGAGGGAATCCACCGAAGGGCGCATACTATTCAATACAGAGGAACACATCATATCTATAGAGGTCATCACCGCCGATGAAAGCATCATAGTTATATGTACAGACAACACGATGTCATGTTACACCAAAAAGGCATGTATCTCCAATGGACAAAGCTTATTAATTCGCTTTTATTAGCTTCAGACGTATGTATGTTCGTATGTAACGAAATTTTTGAACATGATTTTGACCCCGTTCAAAAGGTCGGATTAACTCGAAATTTGGTATACTTATTAAGGACCGATGACAAATGAATATAAAAAAAAAAATTGAAAAATTTTTAATTCAACTAAAAAATGAAAAATAAATTTTAATAAATTTGAATTAAAAATAGTGTTAAGAAAAAAATATTTTATTGTAAAAAAAGAAGCGTGGGGTGCTTAGTAGTTATAAATATATAATGAACAGATATGAGTATATCCTGAAAAGTACCCCACGCTTTTTTACAATAAAATCATTTCTTATTTTTTTATTATTAAATTTTTATTACTTTTTTTAAACTATTATTTATTTTTGCATTGTTACATTCTGAACTAAACGTAATTGTTCAGGGTAAGAAGCAGTGGTGCGTCAACTTGGAGCACAGGCCGATATCGATGACTCTGGTGCCGGTACTGCATTTGGGAGTCACCTTAGTGGGGGTGGCGCTGACTTCAGGGCATGTCCACTTCTATGAAGGGAAAGCGCGTTTGGACACATTGTTTGTTAGAGGTAGCTGGCTGTTTTTGGAGATGTTCTCTATGAAAGCGCCACCTGATTTCTTCCGGTGGGCGTCGTAAAGGTTTCGAGGGATGTACTGGTGCTGGGACCTCTTGTGAGTCCACGCAGGTAGGTACCACCACCCCGCCTATTTCTGCCGCGAAGCAGTAATGCGTTTCGGTTTGAAGGGTGGGACAGCCGTTGTAACTATACTTGAGACCTTAGAACTTATATCTCAAGGTGGGTGGCGCATTTACGTTGTGGATGTCTATAGGCTCTTCTTAATATCAGAGCATCTGAGTCTGTCTGAACGGTTGCTCCAAAGCGTTAATGTGATGATTATATTACGTTTTTTACCAAATCCAACTGGCGATTTAAATAGCAAATTGAGTTTTAATCAAATTGTATTTTTTTTCCTCAGGCGCTTACGCTGATTTCGATCTGCTTTATTGTGCTAATATAGTCTTGCTTCAGGATTCCATTGATCCGCGTTAATAAAAATATAATATTTTCACCTCAGCCATAAATTGGACATTGTTCAGCCATAAATTTGAAACAATCGTATTTTACTATGCTCTGTCTCTTTCACATGCATATAAAAAAGCGAGTGAAAAAACAAACCCCTTCGAAATTTGATTTTGGAATTCGATCTCAAAGAAAACTCGTTCGGAAACACGTAATACCCTAAAATTTAAATATATTTGTATAATCAGAATGTAATTGTAAAGAAATCACGTTTTTTTTAAATAGTTATATCAATCTATTCCTGTTGATTTCTATGTTTCCTAAGTAATATGTGTTCTCACTGCTGAGGTGAAAAGTTATGTGTGCTACACGAGGGTAATTTTTTTTGCATCTCGTGCTGTTGAGTCCCTCACTCAGGATTCTAAAATTGAATCACTCGCTACGCTCGTGAATCAATCATAGGATCCTTCGCTTGCTCGGGACTCAAAATCAGCACTGGAAACAAAAAACAACTTTGCTCTCTTGTTGCACAAATAACTATTGTTCGAATTATGGTAGGCAGCGGCTTAGCTCTGCCCCTGGCATTGCTGACGTCCATGAGCGACGGTGACCACTTACCATCAGGTGGGCCGTATGCTCGTCTGCCTACAAAGGCAATAAAAAAAAAAAAAAAAAGAATTCTTACAATGCGTTTGTGAGCCCTTTTAAGACATTAATTAGATAATAGGTGAAGCGCATTGAGGCACGGTGAAGTTCAACCGCCCTGCCTTTTACTGTCCTGAAGCAGTCATGCCCTCCACTTTCTAGAGCGACCCAGCAAATACGCAATTGAAAATTCGACCTTATGTCTTAGGTACGTGGGTTGGTTACGGTATTCCACTGACTGTACAGTTATTTAAGATGTTTATTCTGGTTTAGATGTCGCTTCGGTGATGAGGTTCGGTCGGTTGGGTCAAGAGGAGCACGTGCTCATCGTTGTGACCGGCAGTGAGTACATTTTGTAATTTTTTATTTTATTGCTCTTGTAGGCAGACGAGTATACGGGTGGTGGTGGTGAGTGGTTACCGTCGCCCATGGACGCCAGCAGTGGAGTAACTAAACTAAAGTCGGATCTATTTAGTGCAATGATTGCTTTGTACAGATTATTTTTTAACGACACGTGTCCTGGTCTCAAAAACAAACTAGTATCCAAGTTCCTTTGCTTATAATTGATGAGAGAATGTCATTCTGATTACATTGCGCAGTCTGTTCTATGTATTTATATTTTTTGCATTGCCGCGCTCTACTTTTTTAATTTTTTTATAGTTTATAATTTTTATTTATAATTTTTTACTATATAAATATGTGCATTATTTCTTATTTAGTAATCTGTGAAGTTAGTAGTGTGTGTAGTTAGCTCTTGTTTTCATGTTGTTTTCAAATATATATATTGCTGTAACATGTCATAGTGTGTTATAAGAGATTGTTGTACATGCCTGTAACTGGCTTACATACCAGTACCTTATTTTATACATGTTAATTTTAAGCTTGAATGTTTTGTGTGTATTGCTGTTGGTGTGTCTAAATAAAAAAAAAAAAAAAAAAATTACAACACCAATAGTTTCGATCTCGTTGATGTGTTATCGGAGCTTTATAAGCCCGTTACAAGAAGACTGTCAAAAAGTGTTATTTGTCTATATATTAATACGTGAAGCAAAAACTTAGTATCCCTTTTTACGAAAATTGCGCGGACGGAGGAGTATGAAATTTTCCACACTTATAGAGAATATAGAGAAGAAATGCACAATGCTAATATTTGTTTAAAATAATACATAAAAGATACATTAAATCAATAAAGAAAAAAAAACGAAGTAAAAAAACCTGAAATCGCTTGGATTGAATAACATTAGAACTACCCAGATCGAGCTCCGTGAGCTCAACTACCAGTCCGTGAGTAGCTACAATAGCCCCTTAAGCTACAAGCGACTAGAGAGAGGAAAAACATGGATTACTAAAATTGATTCTTTCAAATTGGACGTGTTATTTTACGCGTTAAAGAAATAATGGAGTTGGTGATATCAAATCGTATTCTCTGATCACGTTACGAATATAATAAATTAATGTAGATTTTGGCGATCGTTCAGGGATGAACAATCCTTATGTGTTACAGTGTGATAAATCTATATATTAATACGTGAAGCAAAAACTTTGTACCCCTTGTTACAAAAATTGCGCGGACGGATTTTTTAAAATTATGTATTAATGATACATTAAATCAATAAAAAAAACATTACACACACTACCATGTATTTGTGACATACACACACACACAAACACACATATAATACATATACTCTTTGTTTATTGTCAACCTTTTGTTATTGCTTATAGTCTGTGGTCAAATTGAGAATAGGTTAATATTATTTGTCTTTAATATTATTTGTCCTGAGTGTAGTCTTGGCGAAATCTGTGATTATAGAAGTATACAATATAACCATAATAATGTTCAAACTTATAATTTCAATTAATTATAGTCGAATTTCGGCTACTGCGGGACCACTAGTAACAATAGAACCGTTTTAAGCGTGCAGTTTTAATTTTTGTTTCTCGAATGGCTTGATGCCGGTTCGGCCGATGGGCCGCAAGCTCATCGTCCGTTTTGGGTTTTGCTTTAAAGGCGGGAACCTGATGTTGAAGATCTTGAAGCGCACGGCGGATTTCAACAGCAGCGCGGCCGGAGTCGAGCCGGCGCCCTCCGCCGCCGCCGGACACAAGCCCTGGCTGATACCGAAGAAATCAAAACTGTTTCTAGAACAATCGGCGAGGGAGCGAGAAAATGCCGTCCGTAAGTTTCATGTAATAAAATTTAAACTTACTGGTGGTAGGTCCTCTTGTGAGTCCGCACGGGTAGGTACCACCACCCTGCCTATTTCTGCCGTGAAGCAGCAATGCGTTTCGGCTTGAAGGATGGGGAAGCCGTTGTAATTATACTTGAGACCTTAGAGCTTATACCTCAAGGTGAGTGGCGCATTTACGTCGTAGATGTCTATGGGCTCCGGTAACCACTTAACACCAGGTGGGCTGTAAGCTCGTCCACCCAAAAAAAAAACATCGGATCGGATCGGAAACGCGACCCACTGAGAAGATCCGGCGAGAAACTCAGTGGGCTGTGTCTGTGGGTTAATTTACCCGTCGAGCCCTTCGTCGTAAACGACGGGTTCGACGAGGACGGTGACCGGTGCTTGAGGTACCTAAAAGCAGCGTTAGTGGATCGGGAGGATCCGAAATGACGTGCTTAGAGCGACGTCGACTGTTTACCATTCGGTCTACAGAATCGGGTAATTACCTGTGCACTGTAATTTCCGTTATTAAAAAACAAAACTTGGAAAGAAATTAATTATTTATTGATTTTCGTACACCATTTGCTCGCCTCCTTTACTCCAACACTTATATAAATTAAGACTTCAATATGTTGCTCTGAAAAAGCAGTGTTTTATTTATTTCGATTATAATACATAACAAACAAAAAATCTAGTACTATTACTAGATTAACTTGTAAAAGCATAGTAAAAACATTTAAAGTCATACAAAAGGGAGAGTAATATTTCTGTGTGCTTAGTGCCCTTCGTTTGCCGCTAGGGGCGCTGTTCCAACTCCATACAAATTTGATTTAAGTTTTACGCAATCAAGAAGTTAAAAAACTCCTAGTACTAAATGAACTGAATGAACATCTCAACTATGTCTGTAGGTTTTTTTTTACCTAACATAAAAAATAACCAGTAAATTCTCGGTTATTGCCATATATTGTGTTTTCATAGTTCATAACGTAATTTTCGTAAATAATTTTAAACATAAATCAATCGTTATCGTGTTGTAGAGAAATACCGTGTTATAAGCTAGTTTTGGGGAATTTTTCTTTTCGTTTTAAGAGTGGAACTGTGTTTTAAAACACCGTGTTATGGTAAGGTTATCTGTATTACTTATCTGGTACTAGTATCCAAATTTTCTTTCAGCTATGCACGAGGCTTTTCAATTAGAATTGAACAGATTGAGGTTGCTGGCCACAAGAACGCTCCTGGATGCTCACGCCAAATCCGAGAATTTCATGGGAGTCGGGGCCATGGAGCCCATAGGACTGACGGCTGAGGTGAGACTACTGCGGAGGGTGGAATTTATACCGGATAACCAAAGAAAAACTTTTTTCATGTAACGTATCTATATGTAAAAAATGACTAGGGTTCTACGTAATGCGATACCAGCGACTTAGATCTCATGGCTCGAGGTTGGGGTTTGGCCATTCACGCTGTTCACACAATTCAGACACGATTCACACACAATTCAGCAAGTGACACCTCGTATGAGTTTGAAAAAAAAAGAAAACGCTATGATGTCTATTGAATCAGATAACTGTTTAACCATAGATAATACACATAAATTAATTATAGATAAGCAACTCACTCAACAAAAATGTTTACGGGCGTCGGCCACTAGATGGCCTCGCTTCGATTAGTTTCTCATTGCTCCTATAGATGGCAGTAACATATTTTATTTTTAATGAAGGACTTTGTAAATTTTCTGAAACCACAAATTGATATAATTTGTCTGTAACAAATAAAGGCTTAAGACCAATCTTAGTTAACTAAATAGACGCAGAACCGATGACAAAACAATAATTTTAATATTTCGACTAAGGTTTTTTTTTACTAAAATGAGGGGTTTTGTAGGTTGAAGGTCTGGGCCCCGTGTTCCGGGTGACGCTCTTCGTGGAGAACAAGTCAAAGGAGCGAGCGGTAGCGGGGCTCGCGGTACTATTCCACGCGCACACCGCCCACTACAGAGTAACGAATCCATACATTAAGGTGCGTATTGAGTAGGGAGTTTTGTACTAATACAGTTGTGACTTAGACCTCACATTCCCGGATCTTTTTTTTTATTGCGTATATGGGTGGACGAGCTCACAGTCCACCTGGTGTTAAGTGGTTACTGGAGCCCATAGACATCTACAACTTAAAAGCGTCACCCGCCTTGAGATATAAGGTCTGAGGTCTCAGTATAGTTACAACGGCTGCCCCACCCTTCAAACCGCAACGCATTACTGCTTCACGGCAGAAATAGGCAGGGCGGTGGTACCTACCCGCGCGGACTCACAAGAGGTCCTACCAACAGTAAGTATCGGCGTTTACATGAGTCTATGCAGGAAACGTTATATATGACGGATTGGCTGGTTCCATAGTGTCCAAAATGATGACATCATTCTCTTCATCATTATCATAACTTTCCATGGTGACAGTAATTACGTCTCAATTTTCCAATGAATTCCTTTTATTACATTTCATGTGTACAGCGATAACAACAGAGAGCTCCGCTCCGTTCGACTGATCGTGCCGGAATGTTTTGTGCGACAATAATCACTCGTATTTATGGTAGAAAGTAGCTTAGTCATGAATTCTCTTGAATACCGTCTTAAACAGTTGTTGACATGCGCAACATTAAAAAAACAGTTAACTTTAACTAATTTTAATTAACTAAAGAGTGACGTTGCGCAAACATCTATATATCTTCTATCTCTATATATAAAAATGAATTGCTGTTCGTTAGTCTCGCTAAAACTCGACAACGGCTGGACCGATTTGGCTAATTTTGGTCTTGAATTATTTGTGGAAGTCCAGAGAAGGTTTAAAAGGTCTAGATAAATACGAAAATGCTCGGTTTTAAATAAAAATAACAATTTTATTTTTCCTTTGATGTGTATGATTTAAGTTTATTTTATACAAAAGTTTAGGTCTTTTATCGATTGAGGCACTACGAAGTCTGCCGGGTCAGCTAGTATACAATATATTTATTTGTCGCGAGGCTTAGGGGAAACCTATGTCATTCGTTCGAAACGTTTTATTACGAAGTTTTAAACTTCGCCTTAAACGTGTTATTTCGTATTTAATTACTTAACTAAGTTCGTGTAGGATTTGAGTTGAGTGTAGTTCATAAATCTAACTGTTGGTAGAGAGAGACAGAGAGAGAGAAAGAGTTGTTCCCCCAATACGATTTAGACCTTATGTCTAAGTCAATCGAAGATATAGAAGTAAGTCCTGAGCTGATTACATAATCATAAATATATTATAAGGTTAGATAAATAATGACAGATAAACTTAATAAATAATATTATCGGATTAGAGCTGTGAATGTATATTTTTTTAATCCTAACTTTTTCCTTGTAATTTTTGAAAAGCTGACTGTTTTTCAATTGTTAATTAAATGGGGTCGCTCTTCCTTGTTCGAGTGATCTGTGTTACGATCTCACCACCGTCTGCAAAACAATAATTATGTATATTTACAAATGAATCTGGTCGTTGTAATGTCGGAATAACAGTTTTTTTTTTACTAAATGCATATGAAAACATACACTATCATATTATTAGTAAAACACATTACATTTTACATTTTTTTTGAATTGTTCCTTTTGTAATTTTATTTAATAAATGATTTGTAGAATATCACAAAAGACTAATGGTAATTTAAATTAAAATATTAGTTTTTAATTAGTATCGCTGGTTTTTTGTCAGCACTATTGCTTTTTTTTTGGAACTAGGCAGATGCTTTGACATTCATTAAATATTCTTTGATTACGTTTAAGCTGAACTAGGCATCTCTACGAGAATTGCCGCCACTTTCCCGCGCAAGATTTTTCAGTTTTTCGATCACGTTGCGAGGAAAAAGGGTGACAATCTCGAAAAACCACTCGTTACCGGCAAAGTGGAAGGAAAGAAAGAGGCCACGGGGGTTCATGGGCTGGTCCGATCAAATTAAGACGACATTGGACTCCAGCATCAATGTCGCTATCCATTGCGCCGAGGACAGAAATGAATGGAGGAACATTTCTTCTCAGTCGTTTGCACTCTTGGCAGAGCAGTCGTTGTCATTTTTAACCCATAGACACAGCCCACTGAGTTTCTCGCCGGATCTTCTCAGTGGGTCGCGTTTACGATTCGGTGGTAGATTCTGCGAAGCCCTGCTCTTGCTAGGGCCAGTGTTAGCAACACTCCGTTAGTTTGAGCTCCGTGAGCTCACCTATATGTTAGGCAAAGCTGAAATAGCCTCTAAGGCTATCAGCATAGATAGGAGAATGTGGTCATCAGTTCAGGTGGTGGTGCGCTACACAAGACGTCGCCATTCCTCGCGTACCGCGGCCCTTGTCCACTCGTTAACAGAAACTTTTTTTTTTTTTTTTAGTTGCTTAGGTGTATGGACGAGCTCACAGCCCACCTGGTGTTAAGTGGTTACTGGAGCCCATAGACATCTANTTTTATTGCTTAGATGGATGGACGAGCTCACAGCCCACCTGGTGTTAAGTGGTTACTGGAGCCCATAGACATCTACAACGTAAATGCGCCACCCACCTCGAGATATAAGTTCTAAGGTCTCAGTATAGTTACAACGGCTACCCCACCCTTCGAACCGAAACGCATTACTGCTTCACGGCGGAAATAGGCGGGGTGGTGGTACCTACCCGTGCGGACTCACAAGAGGTCCTACCACCAGTTTGGCTTTGGAGCTTCCTTTATTTATTCGACCGGTCCATCGTAACGGTGATCTGTCGCGCCGCTTTGTACCCTCTATCATGCCTATGGAGTTACATAGTCCGAACAAAATGCTCCGTAAAGATCTCACTGAGCCACTCAGAAACACGATGCAAGGAGGAGGAGAATTTAAGCTGACATTTTATTTTATTTTTATTGCTTAGATGGGTGGACGATCTCACAGCTCACCTGGTGTTAAGTGGTTACTGGAGCCCATAGAAATCTACAACGTAAATGCGCCTCCCACCTCGAGATATAAGTACTAAGGTCTCAGTATAGTTACAACGACTACCCCACCCTTCGAACCGAAACGCATTACTGATTCACGGCGGAAATAGGGCCGGGCGGTGGCACCCACCCGCGCGGACTCACAAGAATTCCTTCCAACAGTAATCAATGACATTAATCTGTCAAAACTAATTCACCGTTCACGTGCAGGTACCGTTAATATCTCCGGGAGGGAAATTAAAATTTCCAACGAAGATCGAAGAGGTATTCGAGGAGAACATAAATCCTGATGTGTTCTTTCGTCCTGTGACCGGACAGGCCGGGGACCGCGCGCTGGTCAAAGTGTTACTGCTGAAAGAGGACAGGAAGAGGCCCGTACTGGCGGCCACAGTTCAGATGCCTCCGACCGATCCGATGATGTTGCCATTCGAGAAAATACAATCCGGTTACCAGAATAACGCTGTCGATTGGGAAATAGAACGAAAAAATTGAATAAGATGTAGTATTATAATAAATAAAGCGTTTTATTTCTTCTCTTGTTTATTGTAGCTATTTGGGTATATTTATTTATTTTCCAAAAAAAAACTGACTTAAGTACTTGACTAATGTTTTTTCCATAGCACGCAATGTATCACAAATGCTTTAAATTATTGATAAGGGGTGTTGTAAGTACGAGTAAGTTTCACCTGTCTTTTTCTACCGCAAACTACCGCGTTCAGGTTTGAAGGATTGGTACAGCTGTTGTACAATGGGAATTCGATCTTGTGCCACAAGGCGGATGGTGGTAATCGCTTAATGATGTGTATAGTCTGTTTATCCTAGGAAAAAAAACAATAAAATAAACATAGACATCAAGTGACGCATAATGCATAATGGTAGGCGTAAATGCCGCCACTACTTTGAGATATGAGTTCTAAGGTCTCAGTATAGCTACAATGGCTGCCCCACCCTTCAAACCGAAACGCACTACTGCTTCACGCCACAAATAGGCAGGGTGGTGGTACCTACCCGTGTGGACTCACAAGAGGCTCTACCACCAGTTATTACGCAAATTATAATTCTGCGGGCTTGATTTTTATTACCCTATGTTATTCACCGTGGAAGTCACCGTGGAAATTACTCATTTCTCCCAACCACAATTCACTATAAGACAATCAATTAGTAACATAAGCGGTGGAGTTGTGGTGACCTCTAATACAGGTGCCACAGGCATCAGTAATCTGGAATCGAAGCGGCTGCTGTTTATTAAATTTAATGATTGCGTATAGGTAACTACGAATCATATTTTTGTTTGTGGCGAGGATAACAAATTATTATTGTTTGGCCGCAAGCCGTCGCGCTTTAAGAATGAAGTTTTGTTCTCGAGGTAGTCCGTGTTGGTTTTAATGTACATCTTCCTATCGCCCAACTTCATCACTTCATCATACTTAGGACTTTTACTACCCGGTCCATAAGCACAGGTGTAATCGTTTACCTAAACGTCACTGATATACGGCACACTTATAAATAAAACGAATTTGAACGGATAAGATAAACTGGTGCCTTAGTGGCCGGGGCTTATCGCTGCCCAAGCTGTGATAAGCGATGATAATGATGCCCCTGAAAACGGACGTTATTTGATAACGAATTGAAAAACCCCAAAAAAAATAGAGTCGTTGATTTTTTTTTCCCCACCAATTCGCTGGTAGTTTAAGGGGCCATTACAGCTTTGCGCGGACTGGTAAATGAACTCATGGGCTCAATTTAAGAGAATATGCTAATACTACCCCTAGTAAGAGCAGTGCTCCGCAAAATCTGCGACCAGATCGACATTGCGACCCACTGAGAATATCGGACGAGAAACTCAGTGGGCTGTGTCTATAGGTTAGTTCGTCGTCAACGACACAATTGCTTGGAGCGAAAACATTTCATTAGTACTTAGTTGGCTAATGATAATATTTATATAGCATACTCCTCTGCCAACAAAAACAATAAAAAACCTAATCAAACATTATTTACGATCAAATTCTACAAAAAAAAAACCCTCACTTCTCCAGAGAAAAAACTGTAAGGGGTAGCTTCCAAAAATTTAAGAGTTCGGAAAAAACATTGTCACCACAAAACCTCAAACGCGATTAATTTAAGTTCAATGTTATCACAATGTCATTGTATTATCATTAGGTAGGTATTACAAAAGATATGAAGAAACTTCACTCGTTTTAATTTCAAATAATTCAACAACTTGTCATAAGGGTCTACCCTGTCCCTCCTAGAGAGCTCCGTCGAATCTAAATAACATTACGGGGGTTAAAATGGTTTTTTTTTGTGGATATCATATTATTCATGGATAATTATACTTTAATACTACTATCATCCTTTCGTCGCTTTTCCAATACCGCACGAATCAGATGGATTCAATAACTAATATAGCGTATCGTATTTATGGATGGCATCAAATAAATCTGTCAAAATTCTTCGAATTCATTCCGTTTTCTTTCACTTCGTTAAAAAGTAAATAAATTTGAATATGAAACCCCCACTATTGATTTTCATCTAAGGTGCCAGTGGAAAGAGAAACCCCTGAACAGAGCAGTCTGGAGAGACATACTGGACCAGGTTAAGGCCCACCCTGGGATGTAAGGCTTATTATGATGATGATGATGAAACCTCATAAAAAAATTTGAAATCCGTGATCAGGCTTGGGCTGTAGAGTGTGAAAGTCGTGGCCTAAAAAATAAGACGTCCGGTGTATTCGTGTTGAGCGATACACTGGTGTTTGAATTCCAGGCGGGTACCAATTTTTCTAATGAAATACGTACTCAACAAATGTTCACGATTGACTTCCACGGTGAAGGAATAACGTCGTGTAATAAAAATCAAACCTGCAAAATTATAATTTGCGTAATTGCTGGTGGTAGGACCTCTTGTGAGTCCGCGCGGGTAGGTACCACCACCCTGCCTATTTCTGCCGTGAAGAAGTAATGCGTTTCGGTTTGAAGGGTGGGGCAGCCGTTGTAACTATACTTGAGACCTTAGAACTTATATCTCAAGGTGGGTGGCGCATTTACGTTGTAGTTGTCTATGGTCTTCAGTAACCACTTGACACCAGGTGGGCTATCTAAACAATAAAAAATAATTAGACCAAAGAATTAGACACGCATACAAATACATTAACCTCCTTCGACAGTCTAATAATTTAAAAAAAATCCCGCACACCTGCCACAATCATAATTACACACATAACAGATTATAATCACGATTAATTTCAAAGGATTAATTTGTCAATTACGCAATGAACAAGATATGAACAAGGATTTCACTATCGTACTGATACGTGGAGTAGTTTATTGGAACCCCCTACGTCGGAAAAAAATCCAGCTGAATTAGAAATCAGTAATGATGACGCATTCTCATTGCAACCCTTTGAGTTTTTCGTCGGATCTGATCGGTGAGTTGCGATTCCGATCCGGCGGTAGATTCTGCGAAGCACTGCTCTTGCTACGGCTAGTGTTAGCAAATTCTCTCAGGTTGAGTACGTGAGCTCACCTACCCATCCGCGCGTAGTTGGAATAGCCCCTAAGGCTACCAGCAAATTCTTCTTCTGAATCGGTCTCTTTATTGGTGAAGGTTTGAAATGTTGACCACTCGATGCATCGAGTATTTTTTTATTTATTGCTTTGATGGGTGGAAGAGCTTACAGCCCACCTGGTGTTAAGTGGTTACTGGAGCTCATAGACATCAACAACGTAAATGCGCCACCCACATTGAGAAATAAGTTCTAAGGTCTCAGTAAAGTTATAACGGCTGCCTCACCCTTCAAGCCGAAACGCATTACTGCTTCACGGCAGAAATAGGTGGGGTGGTGGTACCTACCCGTGCGTACTCATAAGAGTTCCTACCACCAGTAAAGCTTCCCCACGTCTGCCTGTCCTCGGCGGTCATGACCAGGGAATAGGTACGGAAAAAAATCATACTGACTCGCAGAAATAGGCAGAATTGCAGCATGGATTTTTAATAAATAATCTTATTACTTTATCGTGCAAGTCGTCCATAAACGTGACATCAGTGGATTATACAATAATGCACAAGAAAAAAACAAAATGTACATTGAAATTTACATTGAATTTACGGGTGGTAGGACCTCTTCTGAGTCCGCGCGGGTAGGTACCACCACCCTGCCTATAACTGCCGTGAAGCAGTAATGCGTTTTGGTTTGAAGGGTGAGGCTGCCCTTGTCACTATACTGAGATCTTAGAACTTAGGTATATTTCAAGGTGGGTGACGCATTTACGTTATTGTTGTTATGGGCTCCAGTAACCACTTAACACCAGGTGGGCTGTGAGCTCGTCCACCCATTTAAGCAATAAAAAAGAACTAATTAATAGGCAGGCATTATTTGTATTAGACAATGGACGGTCTTGTCGCTAAAAGCGGTTACTTCGTCAGTCGTTTTCGTATAGATCGATTCTGGAAAATATTTAGTAGATTTGTTGCTATGTACTATGATTAACACTACTCCAATAAATAGTTGTATCATAATAGAAAAACAATTTTGAAATCAGTAACTATTTAAACTAGTACAATGTGCAATTAATTAATCGCTTACATATTTAAATGAAAATAATCTTTTTTTTTCCCTACCTATGCTGATAGCCTTGAGAGGCTATTTCAGCTTCACCCTAACGTTTGTAGGTGAGCTCGCGGGGTTAAACCGGAGAGTTGAAGAGAACACCACTGAGAAGATCCGGCGAGAAACTCAGTGGGCTGTGTCTATGGGTTAGTTCGCTCGTCGAGCCCTTCGTCGCAAGCGACGGGTTCGACGAGGACGGTGACCGGTGCTTGTGGTGCCTAAAAGCACCGTTAATGGATCAGGAAGATCCGTAATGACGTGCTATGGGCGACGTCGACGGTTTACCATTCGGTCTACTGGGTCGGGTATGTAGTATCCAGCGGTTACGATGAGAGGGTTCTCATGCCGTGCCGCCTTCTCAAAATGGCGCAGCGATGCCGACTGTAGATACTTAAAATAATTGTGCGTGAATACCTAGGTATATAAAAAAAACACCTAAAAATTTGCAAATTATACAACTCAATAAAACGTCAATGAATCAACAAACTATAAATATCGTGGTAGTCATTAAATTTAAAAAACGTGATGAGAAACCTTTAAATAATAAGTGTTTACAACAAAGTGTAAATATACAATAAATCGACTACGTCTGCGTCTTAAACAAAAAGCCAGTGGGGTTGATTACTTTTAGTGATAAGTCAAGATACGTTTTTATTATTATTAATTGCTTAGATGGGTGGACGAGTTCACGGTTTACCTACTTTTAAGCGATTGCCACCTTGAAACATGAGTTCTAAGCCTCTGTTTTAAAGTACAACGAATGCCCCGCCCTTCAAACCGAAACGCATTACTCCTTCATGGCAGAAATACGCAGGGTTTTGGGCAACTATCTCCAAATTATAGTATTGCCGGCTTTTTGGGATTTGGGGACCATTCATTGTACAATTTAATATAGAAGTACCGTTTATTTTTTAAGATTTAACTTTTAGCTTATCTAACGTTTGCACTATCATAAGATAAGGCATTACCGATCAAAATTAATGACATATCTAAAGTTTCCTTTAAAAAAATATAATTTGGTAGATAAATAAAAAGATAACCTTAAAATTTATATATTTGTCGTTGCCTAGCCAGAAATGGGTCGAGTGGACACTTTATTTGTCGACACTTTATCGTTTATCGACCAGATTATCGTATCGTAGAGTAGGAAATTTCCGAACACTCCCTCAAGACTTCGTGAAGATAATTTTAGCACACCAAAAACGATAGCGGTTCGCAAAACCTAATAATTATTATCTTGAGTGTTAGGACATGTTGCAAGCCCGAACGTGTGAATAACACAATTCTGCTTATTTTTGCGGCAATGCAATCGTGCGTTATAATTTCAAATGATACCGCCATTTTTTTTAAATCCTACCTAAGCTGATAGCCTTGAGAGGCTATATCAGCGTCGCCTTAACTAGTAGGTGAGCTCACGGGGCTCAAACCTGATGACGTTGCTAACACGAACCCTAGCAAGAGCCGTGCTTCGTAGAATCTACCACCGGATCGGAAACGCGACCCACTGAGAAGATCCGGCGAGAAACTCAGTGGGCTGTGTCTGAGGGTTAATTTACTCGTCGAGCCCTTCGTCGCAAGCGACGGGTTCGACGAGGACGGTGAAGGGCCACATTTCTGGCAATTGATTGCTAGTTCCTTTACAGTATATTTTTCAGATTTTCTCTTCACGCATGTCTGCTATCATTTTAATGTACGTCACAGTTTTAAGAAAATATATCAATAAGCTAGCTACCTATTTATTATTGTGAGTTGCAAATTATTTTGCTCAAGAATATTATAAAGCTGATTGCTTAAGTTGGGTAAACGTGCTCATTCCACCTGGTGTCAGGTGGTTCCCGGAGTACGTAGACGTCATAGTTTGAAAGGCGCCTCTCGTCTTCAGTCACGAGGTCTAAGCCTCTGTTGAATTAGAAGTCGTCGTGGCTTTAGGGATAATACGTCCGGTAAGACGAGCTCACAACCCACCTGGTGTGAAGTGGTTACTGGAGCCCATAGACATCTACAACGTAAGTGCGCCACCCACCTTGAGACATGAGTTCTAAGGTCTCAAGTATAGTTACAACGGCTGCCCCACCTTTCAAACCGAAACACATTACTGCTTCACGGCAGAAATAGGCAGGGTGGTGGTACCTACCCGCGCGGACTCACTAGAGGGTCCTACCACCAGTAATTACGCAAATTATAATTTTGCGGGTTTGATTTTTATTACACGATGTTATTTCTTCACTATGGAAGTGAATAATTGTTGAGTACGCATTTCATTAGAAAAATTGGTACCCGGCTGCGGGATTCGAATACCGGTGCATCGCTCAACACGAATGCACAGGACGTCTTACCCTTTAGGCCACGACGCATTTACGGTTTCGACGGTTTCTACCTAATCCCTTGAGAACTGGAGGTCTTGTCATCCGTCCTAGAATTGGTGGTTTGTGGCCGGAGTACTCACACTGGGGTGTTGTGGGCATATATATGAGCTCATTAATGATTAACTGCTCATTAACATTAACACTGAAAAGTGCAAAATAGAACAAACGGTTGTAACAGTGCTGTTGTTTTTTAAAATAATATCACAAAGAAATTAATTATCGGTAAATTATTAAATTACAGAATATTTTTTATGTTATCTAAGATACGTTTTAAGCTTTAAAAGCGATAACGTTGCAGTGATTGGATAGGGTTGGCATTTGGTAGTTTACTTTGAAATTCAATAATTATTATGTTATGTTCATCCAATTTGCTGTAAATAATCTTGAATGAATTAGACGTGCAGCGCTATATTACTCGTGTTTAATTAGTAATAAAAATAATGAACATAAGATTAATTATTTTCAAAATTGCCAATTGAAAGTCGCAATTTCAAATGACTCAGATACAAGGTTTAAGTTAGGTACATATATTTTGTAAGGAATTTATTTTATACATTTAAATATAGGAATTAGCTTTATTATCTCTATGTGCTTACAACTACTTATCAATTCACTAACAGCATTCATCAAGGCCACCGTTGCACCTGCTGCCTGGGGGTAGCTCATAACTACATACATATCTGATGAAAACTAATACGCTAGTCCACAGGCTGTTTCCAGGGAGTAGTATTCACCGGTTATTTTAAACTGAAATAAGTTTTCCCGTCAATGTTTTTGTAGTTAGGAATAATGATATATACAACGACTGTCACAACCTTCAAATCGGACGTAATACTGCTTCACGACAGAAATGGGTGATATTTTATCCATGTGTAGATATAACGACGAAAAGAAGATCTTCCACTGAGAGGGTGATGGGGGGAGGATGATGATGAGGGTGAGGTTGCTCGGTAGACCGGTGGTCCAAATATTGTTGTTCAGAACTTGTATATATGCAAGTTTATTTTGAAAATGTCGTAAGCGGTATTCAGGCATCTGTCAAATATCTTGCGTTGTATGATGGCTACCGCCACAAATGCATACCTAAAATATTTCCTACCACCAGTGATTAAGCAAATTATAAATTTTGCGGGTGCGATTTATATTAGGTACACTATGTTATTCATCGTGAAAGTCAATCACAAACGACTACGAATATTCTTTCATTAAATAAAAAAAATCAATTAAGAAAATGGGGTGTTTAATTATGTGCAACAACCAATTAATAAAGTCGGACATTTACTCGTTGATGTCATGGCTTTTAATTCCTGGCTTTAGCCTCACCACCAAACGCCGAGTAGCGTCTCTCACGGATGGCCCCAAGTGTTTAAATTTGACTTTTGCATGCGTCATTGTTAATCGTAATCTATTGTGAATCACTGTTTGTGAATGATTGACGTCAAGGTGTCAAGGTAAAGTGTGGATTGACAGATATAAGGTCGAAAAATTCAATTCTAGCAGATTTCCCGTCAGTATTTCGCTTATAAATATGTGTTTTATGGATATTTGGCCAAGTACCTATCAGCGGGGAGTGCTTTGAGAAATTATTCGAAATTATCCCTTCAATTCTTTATTGCTATCGCACCTCTCGTCACCAGAGCAGAGCTAATCCCTACTATATGGAATCGTCACGTTCATCTACTTGCGTTTCTAGAGACATTTCTTGCCAGGCTTTGGACTGAACTTCCCTTCTGGTGTTTTACGAGCGCTATGACAAATCCTTCTTCAAAGACGTTCATGGAGAGTAAGTACTTAATGGGAGGCAGCGGCCTAGCTATGCCCCTGGGATTTCTATCATCCATGAGCGACGCTGATCTCAACATGAGGTGGGCCGTTTGCTCTTCTGCCTACAAAGGCTATAGAAAAAAAAAAAAAAAAAGAATGTCTCTTTCGATCTTCCCAATAGCGTTCGTAATTGTCCGTTTCTTGTTGTCAATACTGGTGCTGACACAGAGCATGATGAAGTTCAGTTTTTTATCGCGGCGGGCTTGGAATAGCACAAATCAAGTGTTCTAGCAAATGAATATACCTAATACTAACTTTCCAGCAGATATCCTATTGTCTAGTGGACGATATCATTGTTTATCTATCTCGTTATTGACTAACTGTCGAGGTACACAGTCGAATCGTGTCCTTTTACAAAGAGAACCCGCTTAATAACAATGTATTATGTATATTATTACCGACGGTCTTGAGAGTCATCACGGATATTCCGTACGGGTAGGTAGAAAAGTCGGTCAGCCGTTTTATTTTACAATTGAGACAGACCTCATGTTCGTTCGTTTTGAGGTTTGTGGACTCCGGTAACCAAATACACCAGAAGGGCTGTGGGTTTGTAAGACAAAAATGTTTTTGCAACATTAAATTCTAAACGTAAATATGTATAAATATGAAAATATTGCATACAGTGACCGTCACCTCGCGACTTTATACCTATAACTTTGTATCATGTAACATTGGCAGTACTTAACGACCTACCAATCAGATACATTTTGTATATTTATATCGTATAAAATTTAATGGGTGATAAAAATATCGGCTGTGCGGCAACCCTAGAAGTTCAGTGTAGGGGGCCACGTAGCTGCCCTGAAAAACGGATGGAGCGCTTGAAAAATATACAGTACCAATTGGAACCTTGCAACTACCCTACCTCCTGGTGAGTTCTTCAATTTTCTACATTTTTATTTATTGTACTACTTTAGCATTTTCTTTTAACTGAATGCTGATTCTATCCTTTTTTTTGTGCCCAATAATTTGGTCCCAATTTAATTAATCTTTATTTTATTGTTCGGAAGTGTTAATTGAATATACTTTTAGCTTTCAATTGTTAGTCAATGTCTTCTTCGAAATGTCAAAGTAAAGTTCCAAAATATTATAAATCAGTACCGTATGTTTTAAGAGCATATTTTAAACTTCAAACGCAAAGTCAAACATGTCTGATTATTTGAGGCTTTTTTTTTATTGAGGATTATTTGAGATTTCTAATTACAAAATCATTGACAAATAATTTTTTTTTTTATGGGAATTAATTTAAAAAAAAAACTAGTCACATTAAACAGTGCTATCGTGAAATTGAGGTGTTCCATACCATCTGGAATTACTGCTTTGTAAGAGACCGTCTTACTATCCGGCTTTGGAGCGTGCCTCGGTTTTTTTATAAGCTTAAAGCTTGAAAGAGAGTCTTCAGTAGGCAGCGGACTGTCTTTGGCATTGTCGTTGTCAATGGGGGACGTTTAGCACTTACTATCGGGTGGGCCTTATGCAACTAAAAAAATAGGGTGAGATTTCCTTCCAAAGTATCTGAACTTGTATTGCTATCTAGGTCTAAAGTGAGTGAAACATCATGTAGATATACTAGTTACGAGAAATATTTCTTTCGGTTTTTGCGACTTCTAGACATATTTAAAACTAGGTAGGTACTTTTACATTTTAATTTGACTTAAACTTTAATTTTCGTGGTCGCGGACCACTATAGGGTCATTCGTCGAAATTTGAATGCTGTGATAACTGTTTTCTATACTTAATACTTAATATACTTAATTAATTAATTAATTACTAGATGATGACCGAGCTTTGCTCGGTTTTTTTTTTGATAACGCCATCTTGTTGTGTCTTTAAAGCGGTTAGTTGCCCTCAATTAAGAAAAATAGTATTATTATTCGCCAATAGATGTCGGGAAGAGTTGATTATTGAAAACACGAATAAAACAACATTTTCTGAAAATAAATCGTAGCTAGATCGATTTATCACCCCCGAAATCCCCTGTATACTAAGTTTTATGAAAATCGTTGGAGCCGTTTCCGAGATTCAGATTATATATGAGTCGACTATTATCAAAGCCGGCAATCTGATTTTTGGACAATGATTGGTAAATCAGAAAAACGAATTATTGACTTTGTATTCCATTGGCAGTCACAAAACTCTTCGGAACGACATCTTAGATAAATAACAGGTTAACTATTAACCTTTATTTAATGCAGGTTTTGAACCGTATACTTTGAAGGAGACGATTATATTCAAATCAATCTGTATTGACATATCAATAAAAATTGTTTGTCCAAATGCACAGATTGCCACCTTTGATAATAGACGACTCATATATATTAATATACAAGAATTGCTCGTTTAAAGGTATAAGAATTAATCTATACTAATATTATAAAGAGGAAAGATTTGTTTATTTGTATTAAATAGGCTCCGAAACTACTGAACCGATTTGAAAAATTCTTTCACTGTTTCGAAGCTACACTATTCGCGAGTGACATAGGCTATAATCTTTTTTGAAAAAATTAGGGTTCCTTACTAAAACTCCAATAATGTAACTCTAGGTGTAAAAAAAATTCCTAAAATATTCTTTACATCGCGTGCCCCGCGAAATCTATTACTGATAGATTAAAATAATGTACTACGAATTTGTAGAACACATTATTATTTACAGAAAGTGTCGCGACAGCATATGTCTAACTATTATAGTTATGCCGCAATAAGTGTTCTTTTATTTAAAAAAATAAAACGTCAAATTTCGTTGAAATTTTTGTTAAAGACCCGAGCGGAGCCGGAGCGGGCCGCTAGTCAGAAATAATTTGAACCCTAAAGTAGTTTTAATTGCAGAGTAGGTAAATTAACATAATAAAACAGAGAGAGAGAGAGTGTGGAGAGTATTAAACGGTAGGCAGCGGCTTGGCTCTGCCCCTGGCATTGCTGACGTCCATGAGCGACGGTAACCACTCACCATCAGGTGGGCCGTATGCTCGTCTGCCTACACGGCAATAATAATAAAAAAAAAAAATGTTCGACCTCACTCAAATTTCAATCGAATAAAATATTGTTTATTGTGAACTCGGTCTGTAATTTCCGCTGTCGGCACGTCGACGTCAGGTCGACGACCTCGAGGAGTGTTCAGCTGTGAACGCGTGCGAAAATCAAACGGGCAAGCACGTCGGCACGCCGTATCGAGCACGCTTCGTGGATCGCAATAACATTCCGACAGTGTTGACTTTGACTAGAAATATAATATACTAGCGGCCCGCTCCGACTTCTCTAGGGTTTTTAACAAAAATTTCAACGATATTTGACGTCGTTTTATTTTTTTAAATAAAAGAACACTTATTGCGTCATAATAGTGAGACATATTATTATGTTGTGGGGACACTTTTTGTAAATAATAATGCGTTCTACAAAGTCGTAATACATTATTTTAATCTATGATGAATAGTGTTCGCAGGGCACGCGATGTAAAGAATATTTTAGGTAATTTTTCATACCTTGGGTTACATTATTGGAGTTTTAGTAAGGATACCTAATTTTTTTCAAAAAAAATTATAGCCTTTGTCACTCGGGAATAGTGTAGCTTCCAAACCATCAATATATTCGATGTTCCAAACGTTGAAATAATATTTCAAATCGGTTCAGTAGTTTCGGAGCAAATAGGCTTATAATTGAATACAATACAAACAAACAAACAAATCTTTCCTCTTTATAATATTAGTATAGAAGTATAGATTAATACGTGAAGGAAAAACTTTGTATCTCTTTTTACGAAAATTGCGCGGACGGAGGAGTATGAAACTTCCCACGCTTATAGAGAATATAGAGAAGGAGTGCAGAATGTAATTTTTTTTTTAATTATGCCTATAAAATACATTAAATCGATAAGAAAAACATTACACACACTACCATCATTACCGTGTATTTGACGCACATACGCAAGCATACTATTTAATTATTGTCAAACGTTTGTTCTTGACGTCTGTGATGAAATTGAGAATGGATTAAATATTGTTTGTCTTTATTAATATTTTTCCATAGTGTATTCTTGGCAAAATTTGTGATTATAAAAGTATAATAGTCTTTGAAGATAGAATCATAATAGTGTACAAACTTACAATTTCAATTAATTATAGTCGAATTTCGACCACTGCGGGACCACTAGTAATCATTATTTTTTCGTCTTAAACATGCATAAATCACCAATGGTCAATTTTGTTGACAGCACGAAGGTTTCATTGCCGAAAAAAATCCAAATACAAAATGGCGTAGATGAGAGCAATTTGCGCAAAATTAGCAGCAAGCAACCAACCAAAAATTTATACAATATCCACGAATACTCGTCAATTAATTTAAACCTGGCCACATTATTAACATATTTAATCAAAAGCTAAATGTCTTACAATAATTCACATTTTATGGGTTTCCGATGATATATCGGCGGTTTATGATCACGAAGTAGTCTCTAGGCTATACGCAACACAAAGTGTTTACACTGTTGAATTATATTCGTGCATCTTAACTAATATTGTTAAATAAATACTGTAGTTAGGTAGAGAAAAGTATGCTCTCATAATTTGTTAAGCCATCATAGGTACCTATGCTTCGGCTTCAAGTTTATCATCTTCAACACATATTAGAGTAGGGATCGACATAATTATCATCCTAATTTGACAATTAACAGACAATCTTAAAATGAATATCTACAATAATAATAAATTAGGTAGTTTTTTTAATGTAATCCAATGATAGAAAGTTTGAGTTTCGCGCCTTATTTCCCGGTTTACAGAAAAGAGTTGGTAATAGTAATGTTTATATAGATTATATGTACATACTTATAATATAGATTATATAGGAGCGAGAGAACGATATCTAACGAGAACGACACGCTTTAAATTAGAAAAGCTTCGTTTATTTTAATGACGTATGACCTCATTCCTTTTTGTTATGGATAACACTTTTGCAATGTTAAGAATATTAAGGACCATAATAGTTATATTTTTAATTGGCTTTTATAACCTAGTATCTATATATTTTATATATTTTATCCATCTTGTTTTGGCCCACACACACACACATTTTGGTGTTTGGAACCTCAAAGCATGGACAAAATGGTTGTTTACGTATAGGAAATAATGAAATTGAAGAAAAAGATGCACTTGCATAAAATAATATTTTATTTCTTTTGTTACAGATCTCAAAAGATAACACAAAATGTCTCTCGACGAGGTACGTAATGTGGACTAATAAATTACAACATAATTCATAGAATTCTTGATTTTAACGTTTCTACCCTACCCTTATCTTTACCCTTTCTTACATTTCAATATTAAGTAGATCGAAAATTTATAAAATATAATCGTTTTTTGTCTTTCAATGGTGAAATGAAATCATTTCATATTTTTACATGAAATTTTAAATATCAGAAAAATATAAACGCGAGATTAAACCGTAAAAGCGTAATTAATCTACTCACAAAAAGTACCATTAAAAATATTAGTATCAAAACGTATGTAAAGTAAAGTATCACCATGCAAATATTATAAACAAAATACTTAATTTTTAATTTACCTAGCTTATTCCAGTCGTAGTCACTAGGAGGAAAAAGTTAGCCATCGAGTTAGAGTTACCATAGAATATAATCGATATACAACCTAAGTGTAGCGTAAAATTACAACATTTATTACAACGTGAACAGTACGATATATTTTAAATAATAATTCAACGCCAATTCGAAGTTGCATCGTCCGTTTATTCAGCAGCCAGACATAAAAGCTAAAATTTGTTGTTTGACAAATACCTGATCTAAGCAAATACCATATGTAAAATCAGATATTTTTTTCTGAAAAGTTTGCGTCTTTAATAAATTAAAAAAATTACACATTCAATTATGTTACGTATATCTATTTTATCAATTGAAAGCTTGTACAGCCATTGTTCGGGGACCTTTTTATCGTAATACGAACTAGTCACTATTAGTGATGTATTAACAAATGAAAGTCTTCGATATATTTAACAATAATGACGGCAAATCTGGCACTGCTGCTCGACCTCCCCGGTCGGAGACTTAGAGGAAAACCCAAGACACGGTGAAAAGATGTAGTGCTGAAGGAAAAATGGAATGCAATGTTACTGACTAGGACGTTGAAGACAGAGTGAAGGGGAGGAGTAGAATAAGGAAAGCTGATCCAATCACCATTTGGGATAAATAGCTAGAAAGAGAGAGAATCACGGCAGAGTTTCCCGGTTTCCTTTTTATAAGATAATCTTATACCCGGGCTAAACGATATCCTAAACTTACACTATGCCTCAATATCTATTATTTAGAAAAGAAACAAAAAGGCTTTAATCGTATTGCGTAACTAAAATGAAATCAGTTCTAAATTTAAAATTTCAAAATTTCTATTCCTTCCATTGTCTCTTATAAAATCTTTTATCTTTTATCAAATACCTAAGCTTAATTATTATGTCTTCTATTTTTTTGTATTGATGTCCGGGACCAAAGTTCTATAGCTTATCAACTTATTGCAATACGAACGCTATCTATAATTCTAATATCATTCTAGTATCACTTAATCAGTATCATCAATATTATTGTGACAGATATAGATTAAAAAAGTAAGCTAACCTTAACATACTTATTACGAGATAAAACTATGGAAAGTTTAACAAATAATATATTTATTATATTAAATTATATATATATTTATTATTTGTTAAACTATGTGTAGTGCCAAAAAAAGTGGTTTGTCTCGATGAGAGCCCCAAATTATTTAGATTTGTTTTAATTTTGACCGAATTTCTTGTTTCAGCAATTCAAACAGGTCGCCGATAAGGTTAGGAACTGGAAGACCAAGCCCAGTGACGATGAGAACCTTGCGCTGTACTCCCTGTACAAGCAGGCTACCATAGGTGATGTTAACATTGGTAAGTATTCGAACCTTTTTTTCGTAACTGCACCAATAGTCCAAAGTCAAACATTAGCTCGAATTTATCGGCGTAAGCTTGCTGCTATAATACAACCATCAGCCACGCTTTTGTCAATCTTTTTATGCGAACACAAACACCAAGTGGCCCGTAATTTTGTTTGCCGATATAAACGATTTTTGTATGGGTTACAGCCTGACATATCTGTAGGTTTAGGCACTTAAAAAGGCCCTAAGCTAAAACACGAAAGTACGATTTAGTTTTTATCTATTGTATATGAACAGTTTTCTTCTTCTTTTCGGTCATAGCGTCATTGTTGATGATCGTGAGTCTTCTGTAGTCTTCTCACAATTTCTCTCTATTTTTATCTTTTGCCTGGTTGACCGGCATTTCTATTTATTTATGGAGTCTCCTGGTTGGGTCCCTCGCTTTAGACTTTGGCCTCCAAGTTTTTCCTTCTATTTTATCGGTAACCATGAGCTGTTCCAGACTACCAGAGTTCCTACGTGCTATATGGCCGAAATATCGCAGGGCACGATGAGGATATAATTAAATAAGTTAACTGCATTGGCAGTCTTCTATGAGAGTTTATACATTTGTTCAAAACGTTTTAATTTTTTAATTAATCTAACATGACTTTATTGTTTTTAACATCATTAAGTTTAGCAGATATCGCTTTGTTTTTTGTGAATAAAATTATATTTTATGAGATATAATAACTGCTGATTTTTCGCGTGTTTTTTAATGTTTTCTTACCAGTTTTAACAAACTAATAATAAAACGCAAAATCGAATTTAGACATTTAGTCACTTTTTAATTTTTAATTTTTTAAATTTTACATTACAAAACTTAAGCTTTTTAATTTTAGTAGTAACAGTAGATTAAATTTACATTAGACATTTCGAATACCCATTTCAATATGTTAATGCCAATATTGAATATGTTTCAATATGACCATTTTTAGATTATTTATAATTATTCCGAATTATCATTAAACAGTGTTGATACAGATGTTTCTAGATTATTTAATCAAACACAGTTTATGTAATGTATTTACAGAACATAAAAATTTACGATCGAAAGAAATTTAATTCGGCTACTGTTTCAATTGGTACCTATTAAAATTTTGACTATTTTGGGAAATGATCATTTTAAAAACCTAAACAGCATATCTAAACAGTTCCTGTAATTTCAATTACGACTGTACCGAAGAACAGATGATGATGGGATAAGGGATAATATAATAATACTAATGATGGTATTTCCCGAACATTTTACATTTTAATTTAACAATTTCAAGTAGACCAAAAAAAGCAATATATTAATATATATGAAATATATGAGAGTAACATTTACATACACTTCACTACATAGTATAAAACAAAGTCGCTTTCTCTGTCCCTATATCCCTATGTATGCTTAAATCTTTAAAACTACGCAACGGATTTTGATGCGGTTTTTTTAATAGATAGAGTGATTGAAGAGGAAGGTTTATATGTATAATAGCATCCATTAAATAGTGGAGAAATCGAGGAGAAATGAAGCGAGGGCTGGTCGCTAGTCTATTATAAAATGTCTTTCGTCTGGGCGTGCTTTTCTGCAAAGGCCTTCTCTAACTCTTTCCACTGCTTTTTGTCTGCTGCTACTCTTATCCAAAGAAGTCCAGAGGTAATTTTTAGTTCAACTTCCCATCTTCTTGGTTTGAGACTTGGCTCCTCGAACTATCCCATGGGTGGTGGATGCAATAATATACTGATGGAACAATTTATCGAAATTCTTCTTTCTGTTTCAGCCCAGCCCAGCGGTCTTGTGGAGAGCGCCAAGTGGAAGGCATGGAACAGTCGCAAAGGCATCTCCCAAGACGATGCCAAGAAGCAATACATCGAAAATGCGGAGAAGCTCCACTCCAAATACGCATAAATTATTACTTAGAATTAAATAAATTTCCTACTTAAATTATGCTCTTTCTCACGATTTTCTTAAATAAATTAACAAAATAATATTCTGTCTAGTTTCTATTTCACCTGTTATTATAGAGTACCCAATACGCCCATTACTGGTATTAGGTCGCTTTGTGGGCCCGGATGGGTAGGTATCACCCCCTTATCTTTTGCCACCAATTAGTCATGCATTCGAGTTTGAAGAAGTGGGCACCTGTTATGTTATACAATACAATTGAGGTTTAGACTTCGTAAAACACACTACATATTGATTAAGGGGTTCGCACCACGTTTTTGACATTGTTTTTATTTTTATTGCTTTGATGCGTGGGCGAGCTCACATCCATGGTGGTACCCGTGCGGACCCACAAGAGGTCTTACCACCAGTATTTACGCAAATTATAATTATTGCGGGTTTGATTTTAATTACATGATGTTATTCCTTCACCGTGGAAGTCAATCGTGAACATTTGTTAAGTATGTATTTCATTAGAAAAATTGGTACCCCCCTGGGGGATTAGAACACCGTTGCATCGCTACATACGAATGCAGCGGACGTTTTATCCTTTAGGCCACGACTAACCAAATAACAGGTAATAATACCAGGTATCTATTTCAGAAGGACCTTCAGCCTGTAAAGGTTGTCAAATATAGTCCTGGATGAGTTAATTTCATTAATAGTTTTGAAAAAACAAAAGGCACAGGGTTTCGTTGTGGTTGGCGTTAGGACTTACATGATCAAAAATAAGTATTATTACTTCATTGATATATTTTATATAAACCCAAGATGCACAGTCTCAAACAAAAATAGCACTCGAAACCGTCATTAAGCACTCACCAATTATACCTACGTAGTTATAGTTATGCTATAAACATATCTTTTGCAAATTCAAAGTTGCTATTACAAAGTAGATATGTGTCGTTCGCGAACGAACGAATCAAACGACCCGGGTCTCAAAATCCGCGTGAACGATAGGATCACTTCAAAAAATATGAGTCGTTCACTAGATCGACTCGTTTAACCAAACCTACGAATCAGAAGAAAAGAACCATACAGTCATTCGGGTCATTTCGGGTTTCCGTGTCTCGCCCCGCGCCCGTCTCGGTTAGTCGTTCGTTGTCGCATAATGACGCATAACGCATTTGAAATGTTTTGATCTCACGTAAACAATCGAACTATAACAGTTCCTTTAAACGTTCGACTGAACGGGTCGTACGAACCGGATCATTTTGTCAATAGGTCAGTATTGATCTGAATCTCTAAAATTGAACGAACGACACATATCTATTACAAAAGCAGTGTACAATAAACAATAAAATTTTATGACCGAAGTTAGCCAGCAGGACAGGGCATGGTGTGAAGACGAATATTTGTATATTTTTTTTTAATAAAAGACATTGAATTAGTATTTAAGAGTTAGTTAAATTGTGTTCTAAACTCATAATTGTACTTTTATCTGAGCGTAAATATATTTTTGGGTAGGACATGTGTACCTACATCAATCTTTAAATCTTTTCTTTAAAAGTTTTAACGCATTCTTAAGTAAAATGGTCTTTTTAACAAGTCTAGAATTTTTCTTTCTTAAGTTGTTAATGAGTTTATCCTTGCTAATTAGCCTTCTGCGGAATTTGTGGAGTTCACTTGTTATGTCTACTTTTCGTGGTGTATCCGTGGTGGATCTTTCGGTGGTGTGTATATGTAAAATTAAGCCTGTACTCAGGGATGTAGTAGGAGATTTGACTTCCTTATTTTCTACATCAGACATTGAACATGTACGACAGACTTCAGTATCACCGCCATCATCCGGTATTTCAATCTGTAATCAACATCAAAATAATAAGTATTTTCTAGCATACCAAATAATAGTCTATGATACGGGCGGCACTAAGGTTCCATTCGTTCTTCACCGTAGTTACTTACAAACTCGAGGTCCTGTGCTGATATATCCTGTAAATAATAATTATGATTAGAGAAATATTATTAGAATGTAGGTACGATATTATTAAAATTTGATAAACTAGCGACCCGCCCTCGCTCGAAACTGTAATTAATTATTGATTTCTCCACTATTTAATGGATGTTATTATACATATAAGCCTTCCTCTTCAATTACTCTATCTATTAAAAAAACCGCATCAAAATCCGTTGCGTAGTTTTAAAGATTTAAGCGTACATAGGGACAGACAGATATAGGGACAGAGAAAGCGACTTTGTTTTATACTAAGTAGTGATTAATTTTTCTGGCTAACGACTACGTAACTTACCGGTACACTAGGAACAGCCGTTTTAAGAAGACGCTTTATGCCTTTTGCACTGACATACATGACTTTGTCCAAAAAATGCTCAGAGCAAACGACGTTAGAACTATTTGGCTTAAAAAAATCTTGACGCCTTTCTTGACTGACGATTGATGTCCATTCTCCGCATCGTATTGGATCACGAGGAAAACTAAAATATAAAAATCTATACTTAGTCTGGCCATAAATACTGTTACAATAAAAAATAAATAAAAAAATCTATTGCAAATAACATTTATTACTTTTACAGTGTGTTAGTTTCATACATAAATATAAAACAATTTAAAGTATAAAAAGCTTATTCGAAGTGGTCTCCATTGGCTGCAATACAGTCCTTTAAACGTTGAGGCCAGTTATCAATAGAAGCACGCACTCTTTTCATAGGAAAATTTTTCACTGCCAATCGTACGGATTGCTTTAGGGACTCCAAATTATCCTGGCGTTTAGAGCAAGCCGTACTCTCTAAAACTGATCATAAATCATAATCCAGCGGATTAAGATCGGGACTAGACGACGGTCAGTCTTCAGCTTTGATGAAGTCCGAAACGTTAGTTTCCAACCAAGACTGCGTAGACCGAGCTTTATGACCTGGCGCGGAGTCTTGCTGGAAGGACCATTCTTGATTATTGAACATGGTGTTGTTAAGGGGCTTCACTACCTTCTCAAGAATGGTATCTTGATACACTTGTGCCGATGTTTTGATACCTTTTTCACAAAAGTATGGCTCAGTCACTCCTTCATAGGTAATACCCCACCAAACCATCCCTGAAGTCGGAAAGTGCCCACGTTGCACTCTGTCGACTAATTGGGAAGCTTCCTTAGAGCTTTGAGCATAAATACGGTCATTTTGTTTGTTAAAATGTTGCTCAATTGTAAAAAAATTCTCATCCGTAAACAATTTTTTTCTATGACCTCCCTTTGCGTACCGCTTCAGTAGTAGTTTCGATTTTACCACCCTATTCTCTTTTAAATTATCAGTTAAGAAATGACCAGTACGTCTCTTATAGGCTGCAAGTCCTAAGTCATCGTAAAAAATATCGACTCCATTGTACAAGAACAGGGTCGTTTGGATTATGCGACTATAATAAATGATTAATCAAAAGTTGTTCTTACACTGAAAAACAATGCCATTGAAAATTGCCGTATTATACTTGGAGTGTTGATTTGAGGTTAAGAGTGAGTGAAGTTTTTAGACAAATTAAATCAAAATCACATATTGCTTTTTATATTTAATCATAAAAGCAACAAAGCAGCAAAACAAATTAACAAACTCTTTTACTTACCGAAAATACGATATCCCATCCTTTTTTAACGTTTTTGATGTAGTATTTTTACAATTTCTCATCGAACACTTCGGCATTTTTAACGAGTGCACGGAGACGCGAGCGGCGCGAGACTATTTGAAATGAGCGCATAATTTTAAATCGTGCTGTCATTTTATGTCCACGGTTTTGAGACGCTGAGTTTGTATCTTGGGTTTTATAATACATAAATGTACATATAACTTGTTTAAAATAAAGCACTCAAGAATTAATAGTTATGGTTATTACGGACAGTAGGTAATTAATAATGACAGAGTGACATAATGGACTACTAGGCTGCACTAAAAGTATCGGGAATGGAATATTTCCACTGTTCCTGTCATATTAAAATCTTTTTAATTGAAAACTCCTTGGTTTTAAAAATCGAATACCATTTATTTATTTAAAAAAAAGATTCTCGGTCTTGTCACGAGGTTTTGTCAAACTTGTTTAGTCGTTGAGAAAATGGAATTGACTCGAGAAAATTCAAGAGCGATGATTTATTATGACTTTCGAAGTGGTTTAACACAAAAACAGTGTGTTGACCGGATGATTTCTGCATTTGGTGATGAAGCCCCATCCAAAACCACAATTTATCGCTGGTTTGCTGAGTTTCAACGTGGACGTGTCAAGCTCAGTGATGATCCCCGTCAAGGTCGTCCAAAAACTGCAGTCACCCAAGAAAACGTTGATGCTGTGCGTAAGCTGATTGAGGAAGATCGACATGTGACATACCGCGAAATTCAGGCAACTTTAGACATTGGCATGAGTCAAATACAAATAATCTTGCATGAACAATTAGGTGTAAAAAAGTTGTTTTCCCGATGGATACCGCATTCGCTCTGTGAAGAGCAAAAAGCGGCTCGCGTTACTTGGTGCGTCAGAACTCTCGAAAGATTCCACGCAGGATCCTCAAATGCTGTATACAACATTGTATCAGGTGACGAATCCTGGATATACGCGTACGAACCCGAAACAAAAAACCAGTCACGAGTTTGGGTGTTCGAAAATGAGTTAAAGCCAACAAAAATTGTTCGTTCACGGAGTGTTGCAAAAAAAATGGTGGCCACGTTTGTCTCCAAAACCGGCCATGTTACGACTATTCCTCTTGAGGGACAAAGAACGGTTAATGCAGAATGGTATGCTAGCATTTGTTTGCCACAGGTCGTTTCTGAACTCCGTAAAGAGAACTGCAACCGCCGCATCATCCTCCATCACGACAATGCGAGTTCTCACACCGCGCACAGAACAAAAGAGTTTTTAGAGCAAGAAAACATAGAATTATTAGACCATCCGCCGTACAGCCCCGACCTAAGCCCTAATGATTTCTATACTTCCCTAAAATAAAGAATAAATTGCGTGGACAGAGATTTTCATCACCTGAAGAAGCTGTGGACGCCTACAAAACGGCCATTTTGGAGACCCCAACTTCCGAATGGAATGGTTGCTTCAACGATGGGTTCCATCGTATGGAAAAATGTGTCAAATTTCGCGGAGAATACTTCGAAAAGCAATAAATACATTTTTAAATAGTAATGTTGTGTCACTTCGTTAATTCCCGAAATTTTCAATGCCGCCCTCGCACTCTCTCCAAATATTGTATTATAAATGTCTTATTAAATATGAATTTTATTAACTTATTTGTTTGTTAATTATAGTATTATATTTTGATTTGCAATTTTTTTCTATCAATGTAACATGTAATCTTATGTTTTTCGAGTAATTAAAGTGTAAATTTAAAAATAAAAAATGGTATATAATAATTAAAAAAATATATTCGGATTCGAGTTTTTTTTCGATTTTTTGCATTTTCTGAGAAGATTTACTATAGTAACATAATTTTTTTTTTTCACCATCGGAAAGTAGAGATTTCAACGAGCAGAAAACATACCAACTTTTTGAAAAAAGCTGATATTTTGACGGGTGAATTTTCGATTGAAAATTAGGGTCCTTTTTCGATATTAATTCAAAATAAGGTGAAAAAATAAATATTTCTAATCAAATAAATTACAGCGTATTTGAGACATAAAAAGGTAAGTTTTCAATTTCGGGAAAAAATATTTTTTTTTGAAAAAGATAAAAATAAAAAACCAAAAACTTGGTTTTTTTTTATTTTTTACATAAATTTTGAGGTTATGTGAAAAAAGTGTAAATACAAAAGTGTTAGATCTTTTTATTACCTACAACTTTGCCATTTGACTTTTACTTTTGCCGGAAATCGAGAAAAACCGTTTTTTACCCTAAACCTACCCCCCCCAACCCCTTCCCGACTTCAGATCGCCCGTAAATTATTTTTCCTTTCATTTTTATAATATTCCCCTCCTTTTGTAATGGGTTTCATCCTACTATTTTTTTTTTTGGTTTTAAATATTATCGACACTGGTCTATAGACCTATAAACCTATACTTCAGTGGTTAGTTGTCGTTGTCATTGACGTCAGCTTATCGTCTTTGACTTTGAGTAGGTATAATTCGACTGATTTTTATGTGTATTATCTATGAACTCAGTCTAAAACTAGTGTTCGTTCGGGACGGGTGTATCGTCGTCTAACAAGTAGGTGACTTTCCATAATAATTAAAATAAAATGTCAAATTTTATTTCATAAATAACGTGTAGGTTAATGATTTATTATCGTTAATTTTACGCAACAAAAAGCATGAAATAGTCGCAGTTATTTGGCGAAAATAACATAACCGATTTCACCTTTCTACATTTCACTGAACTTGTTGGCGGTAATTGTCATATTTTTAATAAACTGTTGTTTGCTTTTAGGTTACCCACATTTGATCAATATGTCTCTCCAAGAAGTAAGTTTTTAAGTATTTCTCACTATAAATTTCATTAAAAAAATCTTATCTGACACCAAAGTTAGAGTGCAAAGTTCAAATAATACACTTTAAGTAGGTACTTGCAATACATACCTGCTTAAAATATGTATTACATAACAATTAATAATATTTTTTTAAATTAAATAGCATTTATCAACATAAAATCTGATTGATTCATTAAATACAGCAAAATTAATAATAAATTTGGAATTAGATGATTTATAACATGGTTGCAATCAAAAGTTGAACATAAATATACAAACAAAATTAGAAATGAAATATACCCAGCCCCCCAAAATTTAATATAATAAAATATGTTTAAAAATAAACAAAACTCAACTAGGATACTGACATTTTGTTTGCGTTTAAAAGACATTATTTGATTGATTTTTGAGAATATTTCTTCCATTGTACACATTAACAAACATACTTGCAGTTTATAGTCATAGTTGAGTCGACTATTATCAAAGCCGGCAATGTGACTTTTGGACAATTATTGGTAAATCAGAAAAACGAATTATTGACTTTGTATTCCATTGGCAGTCACAAAACTCTTCTGAACGGCATCTTAGATAAATAACAGGTTAAGTATTAACCTTTATTTAATGCAGGTTTTGAACCGTATTCTTTGAAGGAGACGATTATATTCAAATCAATCNTGAGTCGACTATTATCAAAGCCGGCAATGTGACTTTTGGACAATTATTGGTAAATCAGAAAAACGAATTATTGACTTTGTATTCCATTGGCAGTCACAAAACTCTTCTGAACGGCATCTTAGATAAATAACAGGTTAAGTATTAACCTTTATTTAATGCAGGTTTTGAACCGTATTCTTTGAAGGAGACGATTATATTCAAATCAATCTGTATTGACATATCAATAACATTTTTTTGTGCAAATGCACAGATTGCCACCTTTGATAATAGACGGTTCAGTTAGTCATCTTCACGTTTCGCGAGACTTCAATACAATTAAAATTACATGGATGGTTTAATACTTTAGTTTTTGTGTTAGTTTTACTTAGGCTTGAAAACTGCAAACTCTTCAGAAATAATATAATGACAAATAAAATATTAGATTAAACTGTAAAAGTAGTTGTAGTCAGTTTGTAATCTAAATTTGGGTGGTTGATTAATGTTATGTTTACGCTTACATGAAACATAAACTGAACTGTAGTATCTCATCGGCATTGAATAAATATATCATCTGATAGAGCTCCGAGAGAAGTATTTTGCAAGGACCAAGAAGGTGCATTGTCCTTTATCTTAAAAACCAGTTTTGGTGTATGTTGATTTGTATGCCAAATGTGAGCATTAACATTGTTTTCAGTGTTAGGTATAATAAATAAGGAATTGAATTTTTTAAATATTCAACATTTACAAGACAGTAAGAAGTATGAATCAGTATGTGGATTGTAATATTAATTAATTAATTAATATTAATTAATTAATTAATATTAATTAACTCGAAATGACTTTTTTTATGAGAAGTTGGTTTCTTTTATCTATTTCAGTAATGAAAATTATCCTTGAGATTACTGCCATTATTCAGTAAACACAAAAAATATGTTGATAGAAAAATTTACCTTATTTTTTGCACATTCTCTGCTTATATATTTTATTAACTTTTTTTTATTTTATTAGCTTTAATTTTTTTCAAGGGTCTTTAATTCACACTGGAAATATTCAAATAAAATAAAGACAAGATCCGGGTTTGCTATTGAGCAGCTGTATAACATTCTTTCCTTTCCAGAAATTTGACCAAGCCGCAGCCAACGTGAAGAACCTGAAAGCTCTTCCAACTGATGCCCAACTCCTTAACTTGTATGCCCATTTCAAACAGGCCACAGTTGGAGATGCCGATCCAGCCAGTTAGTATTCATGACAATGTAATTAACCGTATAATTTATAGTGTACAAAAACAGCTATCAGCTATGGGCAGATCAATTGTAGGTATGCCACTCTGATGCTGATCCTCCAGGAAGGAATATGCTCATCACCACACTGTATTTGGTTTGACCAAAATATTTTACCGCTTCAGGTGTTGCCCTTGCATTAAAAAAAAGTGGTCAAATTTTAATTTGTAGTAAAAGTTTCAGCTGGGAGGGATTAAGTCGTCGTGGCCTAAAGGATAAGACGTCCGGTACATTCGTATGTAACGATGCAACCGTGTTCGAATCCCGCAGGCGGGTACCAATTTTTCTAATGAAATACGTACTTAAGAAGTGTTCACGTTTGCTTTCCACGGTGAAGGAATAACATCGTGTAATAAAAATCAAACCCGCAAAATTATAATTTGCGTAATTACTGGTGTTAAGACCTCTTGTGAATCCGCACGGGTAGGTACCAGCACCCTGCCTATTTCTGCCGTGAAGCAATAATAGGTTTCGGGTTGATGGGTGGGGCAGCCGTTGTAACTATACTGAAATTTTAGAACTCATGTCTCAGGGTGGGTGGCGGCATTTGCGTTGTAGATGTTTATGGGCTCCAGTAACCACTTAACGCCGGGTGGGCTGTGAGCTCGTCCGCCTATCGAAGCAATAAAAAAAAATTACATCCATATTGGCCCAGTTTAATAAAAAATAAAAATAAGGTGTCTAGCCATTGAAGTTGCTGCAGATTATATCTGTGATTGAACTGTTTCCTTTCCTCTGGAGCTAAAAATTCATTTCCTTAAGAGTTCAAGGTTTATGTTGTTGCTAAAAATTGTTAAAACTTTTTTATCCACGGCGTTGTGCTACTTTGCTCTTTGTCGCGATTGGAACACGTAAGTGTAGATTACACACAGGATATAGTTAACATGCGATAATACTACATGAGCTTGTTCCTATGTGATAAGATTTATTTAATAGTTCGAATGTTGTAGAGAACAGGTGCTCTATCCTAGAAACAAAATGATGTCGATTTACGTAAAGTTTATTTTTGTTTTCAATAAATAACGCGGATGTTTGTACAAATTAATACACCATGAGAAGTGGCAACCTGAAGATAGTTCCCTTATAAATCACTTTATTTTATTTAACATTGACGATTTTATGTGAATGCATGTTTACTTTATTTAGGGTTTCCGTTTGATTATAATAACTATGGCATTAGTATTATCATGAGATAGGAAAAGATCTCTCACACTGACGCATACTATAAGATCCTAATAAAATGTTGTATAGATTCGCGTTTCAATTCGCTTTCAGTTCGCGTTTATCATCAAAGTTATGGTTGATATCACCTTCTGTTATTAGTTACATCTGCGGCCGAGCGGTCTTGGGGGGGGGGGGGGAAGCCAAGGTCGTGCCGTGCCAGTAATTCGTTATATCACTACGTGATATGCTGGGTGCATTCAATAATAAACCTTGTTTACTCTTGCTCAAATGCTATTTTGTTATGCAAGCCAATATTATTATTTTTTTTTGGTACTTTTTGGTACATCATCTGAAGTGAAATCTGAAGACCAGGGTATTAATTTCGAATGATGTGATTATATCGGGTTTTGAAGTAGTTTTCACGTTTGACTTAATACCTACCTATCTAACGTGTATTTAGGAACTAATTCCACGATGGAGGTATATCGTCTTATATTATAGATTCCTCCTGGCCGAGCCTTTGCTCCAGTAATCCCTCATTCATAAAAGAAAAGCATTTTATATAAAAAGCGCAACTCAGGCGTATTGCAATCCACGTGACCATTTATATTTTTTACCGTGAAGCAGTGATGCGTTTCTCTTTGAATAGTTGCGATACGACTCAATTGGGACTTTGAACTCATGTCTTAAGGTGGGTTGGGTTAGTCAAATCGTAGAAATAGTTAAAACTAGTGATTTGTCGCTCTATAATTTTGCGAAATACGACGTATTAAATACTTTTGCGAAATACGACGTCTTAAATACTTGATATTCGAAGAAATACTCTAACCCGTAGACACAGCCCACAAGTTTCTTGCTGGATCTTCTCAGTGGGTCGCGATCCCAATCTGCTGGTAGATTCGGCGAAGTGCTGCTCTTACTAGTGTTAGTGTTAGCAAATTCTCTCAGGTTGAGCCCGTGAGCTCACCTCCGGGCATAGCTGGAATAGCCTCTTAGGCTAACAGGGAACAAGTAGGGGAGAAAAATCGAAGAAGTAAGTGTAGATAATTTACGATAGGACATAAATAAAATCTACGATAGGATATAAATTGGACTTTGAACTCGTATCTCAAGACCGGTGATCATATTTTCATTGTATTGGCATTGTTGTCATTTGTTTATAAAAAATTTACACAGTAAGATACTTAGATCGAAGGTTCAATTTGTTTTTTTTAACCTACCTATGTTAATAGCCTTGAGAGGCTATTTCAGCTTCGCCCTAACGTGTAGGTAAGCTCACGGGGCTCAAACCGGAGTGTTACTAACACTGGTCCTAGCAAGAGCAGTGCTTCGCAGAATCTACCACCGGATCGGAAACGCGACCCACTGAGAAGATCCGGCGAGAAACTCAGTGGGCTGTGTCTGTGGGTTAATTCACTGGTCGAGCCCTTGCGACGGGTTCGACAAGCACGGTGACCGGACAATTTGTTAGTGTAGTGAATTTATATAGATTTTTAAAGGCTCTTTATTTCGTAGCACTAATATGGACACCGCGCGAGCTGTGTATGGAGGTGAACTGCGAGTTTTTTAACGTTCCCGATAGCGTAAAGTTAACTCGAATTACGGAGTCGGAACTTTTGCCCACGTTTTTCGCTAGGGGCGCTGTTCCAACTGCATGCAAATTTGAGTTAACTTTTACGCATTCGAGAACGTTAAGAAACTCGCACTAAGCATAGGGTCGTGACTTATTGGATAAATACTGACAGGTCGTGGTGTCGCGAAATCAATGCGAGATAAGATTTAGTGTTGAAAGTACCCTCTTGTGAAAAACGAGATTATTTTTTCTCATTACAGGGGATACTGTCCCGATAAATCGAACAAAATGTTTTGTTACAAAGAAAACGAAGTCACAACTGATTTAGTTTTGAACTGAGTTTTGGGTTAATCGTGTCTGTAATATCACGGCCGTCTCATGTTTGCCGACTAAGATCGGAATTATCAAAGCACGAGAATCTCATAGGTGATAGGTTTTAAATTAAAACTAGTGGTCGCCCGGTAGTCGAAATTCAACTATAATATAATTAATTTAATTTTTTATTTATTAGGTTCACACATCTGGATGAAATCTGCACACATAAACATTGAACTTATTTACATAAAATAATACGTTATAGAATTCACCCTTTTGGGCGTGAACACATCTTGCCTAAGAGCGTTCGTGCTATAATAAGATAAAAATATCGTTAACTAATATTAAATTAAGACAAAGAAAACAAAAAACTGCATATACAAACTTACAAAAAAAATACAATAAAAAAAAAATTAAAAGAGGGTAATTAATGTTCTATAGAAATCAAAATAAATGTGGTTGGTCTACAGCTCGGTGTGGATCACGGAACTTAAATTTATTTTAAGTGAGGCTAGAGAAGCATTGCAAACAAATATGTCAATATCATCACGTATACTATTTGCCAGGGAAGTCATACGATAGACAGTAAATTATAAGTTTAAACATTATTGAGTGTTGTCAAAGACGATCATAGACTTCTAAATAACAAATTTCGCCGAGACTACACTATAGATAAATAATATTAAAGACAAACAATATTAAAATCCATCCTCAAATTTACTTTAACAATAAACAAAAGAGTATTTAAGCTTGTGTCTGTGAAATACGTGGCAGTGTCTGTAATCATTATTTTTGATTTAAAGTATTTTTATGCACAATTAAAAAAAAAATGTATTCGGCACTCCTCCCCTATATAAACTAGTATAAGTGTGGAAAATTTCATACTCCTCCGTCCGCGCAATTTTCGTAAAAAGAGGTATAAAGTTTTTGCTTCACGTATTAATGTATAGATAATAATGATTTTAGCATCTGCAGTTAACGTAGGCCATTTAGTATCCTACTAGTCGCCTTGAGAAGTGTGATTTTCCATTGTTAGCGCCACCGATTGTAATGACGCATAGTTTTTAGAGGTCGTAACCGCAGTTTAATTAGCTTTTTTAAAGTGTGCCTTGCAATAAACATGAAAAATTAAGTATAAATTTGTACCATAGAAATATCATTTTAAATTATGTTAGTAATAGAGGTATTGCGGTTGGGAATAATCAAAGAAAAAAAAACCGAATGTATTGTCTATGCGATGTCTAAAGTCTAAAAAATCTATGTATATTTCAAACGAACGGTCGGTTCGGTTGGGTTTTTTTCTTACATTAAATCATTTGTTGGATTTCTTGCTTCTTGGTTACTCGATTTAAAAATAAATAATCATACAACATATTGAAATTATCTTATCCCATACCGCAATTGTGATTTAGACGTATCTAATAAAATATCTTATGTTAAAATCCAGCTTCTGAGTTACTGAGTTCGATCGCGTTTGGGTCGCGTTTTCGGAATCCGCTGGTAGATTCAGCGAAGCGCTACTCTTTCTAGTGTTCTCTACCCGTCCTTGAAAAGTTGGAATAGCCTCTTAAGCTACCAACGAATATGTAGGGAAAAACCACTCTGTCTCGCAGCAGAAATAGGCAGGAGCTCTTCCTAGGGCATATAATATGTTAACAAAGTTTTTGAGGCTGAGTCAAATGACCTATTCACCAGTCACGGCGAAGCCAGAATGACCCATCGAGGCTACAGGCGGAAGGGAATGCAAAAAAAAAAGTTGAAATCCGTGAAATAGCTTAGACCGTACAGCATGCCGAAAAATCTTATATACAAGCGTAAAATTGAAAATATCTCCTTCGGGTAAAAATAAAATAGTATTAATGCTAGAATGTTGTTTTAATGTTTTTGAAGGCAAGTCATCGCGGTATGCGTATGCAACATTAATATTCATTAGCAGCACACCTGTTTAATTCAAAGATTCGCTCGGTGAAAGCGGGTTATTTTCTATTTATTTCTTGTGTACAGTTATTTATGGATCGAATCAAATGGCATTAATACGATAAACCTTGTAGGTGACTACGTCGTGCTACCTTTTCCAAAGGCAATACCAGAGAATGCCCGAAGCGTGGCGTTTTTTTTTTGCTTAATGTGTGGACGAGCTCACGACCCACCTGGTGTTAAGTGGTTACTGGAGCCCATAGACATCTACAACGTAAATGCGCAACCCACCTTGAGATATAAGTTCTAAGGTCCGAAGTACAGTTACAACGGCTGCCTCACCCTTCTAACCGAAACGCATTATTGTTTCACGGCAGAAATAGGCAGGGTGGTGGTACCTACCCGCGTGGACTCACAAGAGGTCCTACCACCAGTAATATTGGCGTTTCGTATTTGTTTAGTTATATGTAAAAATATATAGGGTTTTCTTTGCGTAGATAGGTGATTGAGCTCATGGCCCGCTTGGCGTTAAGTGATTACCGTCAATGTCAATGCCACAACCCACATCGAGTCATAATGCCTAAATCTCTAATGTATCTATACTATATACTAATATATAAATCTACAGTGGTTTTTACGGATGTTCCGTTATAACTACTGAACCATGCATCCGATTGACTTGAATCTTGGTATCCATGTAGAAAATACATGTACTTAATGGATAGGCTAATATTTATATGAGTGTTGGACTCCCTAATGATAATGACAATAAATAATAATGTCAATTTTAAATGCCGGCGAGTACGGCTAGTCATTAATATTTTACTTATTTATTTATTTTTCGAGCCTTATGTTTGTTACATAATTTTGTTTATTCTGTTATTCTCTGACAACGTTGAACATGAGCAGTATTGACTGGAAAAAGTATTCGTCTAAAAAAAAAGTAATTTGACCTTTACTAAACACCGGGCTATATGTATAGACGAATATTAATTTTCTATTTTAAGATTATCGTTGTTGCTTATATGTATTATTGTTATGCCGATACGATCTGTTGTCGAATATCGAAACGAATCTAGTATCATCGGAAATGTTCTGGAAAATTGTAGAAAATTGTGTTACTGGTGGTGGGACCTCTTGTCTGCACGGGCGGCCAATTTCTGCCGAGAAGCAGTAATGCGTTTCGGTTTGAAGGGTGGGGTAGCCGTTGTAACTATACTGAGACCTTAGAACTTATATCTCAAGGTGGGTGGCGCATTTACGTTGTAGATGTCTATGGGCTCCAGTAACCACATAACACCAGGTGGGCTGTGAGCTCGTCCACCCATGAAAGCAATAAAAAAAAAAACTAAGTCTATAATTTTCGTAAATAATCTAGAATTTTGGAAGTTCCAAAGACGACATGAAGACAGTAATCAGTTTTATTCCAAGCGAAACGGCGTACGGATCATCTGAAGCGAAATAAATAAATTATTAAATCGAAATCTACCTTAAGAGTCGTGATTATTAAATGGAGTTTTAATGTATGTTTTGGTGGAGAGTTAAGATTCCGAGTTTAAGCGCCTAACAATGTTATTATTGTTGATTTCAGATAGACCTGGTCTTCTAGACTTGAAGGGTAAAGCCAAATTTGACGCTTGGCACAAACTGGCCGGCACTTCGAAGGAGGATGCCCAGAAAGCCTACATCGAGATCGTCGAAGGTCTCATAGCTTCCATCGGCCTCAAAGAATAAAAGACTTAATTTTCAATGATGCAAGAACATGATAATTTTCATTATCGAGTGTACTATATAAATACGCGCGATTTTTCGCATCATCATCGCGCATCAGACTTTTTTGACGCCATCTTTATTTTACATTTTTGTTTGAAATGTTTTTTTTTTAAGAACACAAATTCATATTGATTTCATAAAATTATCATGTTCTTACATTAATGAACGGTACTTCCAGGGTGCTAAAGCATAATATTGAAGAGCAATGAAATAACTTGCGTCCTTTTCGAAATCATGTTTTAAAAGTATACACGTACTAGGTCGTTCCGTTTTGTATTTATTTTGGTTAACGATCTTTATTTATATTTAAGTGGACATCACGTTAGTTTAAGTGCAGTTTTTTAGTCGTGATCAAAATCATGCGCGACTGTTTTTTTTTGTATGTTTTACTTTTTTTTTAATAAACAAATCTGTTGGGTATATATTTATTGTCATATTTTTTATAGAAAAAAAAGATAACCCAATGCCACCCTTATGTATTATGAATTACAAACTATAGTAGCAAATAATAGTGATACAANTAAGGTCTCAGTATAGTTACAACGGCTGCCCTACCCTTCAAACCGAAACGCATTACTGCTTCACGGCAGAAATAGGCAGGGTGGCGGTACCTACCCGTGCGCACTCACAAGAGGTCCTACTACCAGTACCTAACTAAGCAAATATTAATCTATATATATAAAAATGAATTGCTGTTCGTTAGTCTCGCTAAAACTTGAGAACGGCTGGACCGATTTGGCTAATTTTGGTCTTGAATTATTTGTGGAAGTCCAGAGAAGGTTTAAAAGGTAAACAAATATGAAAATGCTCGGCATTAAATAAAAATAACAATTTTGTTTTTCCTTTGATGTGTCCCCTGTCGGACGCATTCCTTTTGTTTGTTTTAAGTTTATGCAAAAGTTTAGGTCTTTTATTTATCGATTGAGGCACTACGAAGTCTGCCGGGTCAGCAAGTTACGTATAAAAATGTTGAGTTTTCCACTTGAGCGGGAGGGATTTTCGGAAAGTGACAGCACCTCAGGAAGCCAGGCCTTCAGAAACGGCCTCTGTGAGATGAGGTGTGCACTCAATTAGAGTACGTACTTAATCAATATTTCATTATTGAACGCTGTACTCGCGAAAACGTGGAGCGTGTCGTTGACGCGGTAATAACAAAAGTTGTCTCGTAAAATTTGTACGCAGCTTACAGGCTGGTGATTATTAATTGCTACTAATGGTCAAAATACGGCCCGCTCGATGACAGAGTCGGATATGGTACGTCAAAAAAATGAAAATGGTGTTCGGACCCACGGTAAGAGCTATATGAGTCGTCTATTATCAAAGGTGGCAATCTGTGCATTTGGACAAAAAAAATTTATTGATATGTCAATACAGATTGATTTGAATATAATCGTCTCCTTCAAAGAGTACGGTTCAAAACCTGCCTTAAATAAAGGTTAATAGTTAACCTGTTATTTATCTAAGATGTCGTTCCGAAGAGTTTTGTAACTGCCAATGGAATACAAAGTCAATAATTCGTTTTCTGATTTATCAATCATTGTCCAAAAGTCAGATTGCCGGCTTTGATAATAGTCGACTCATATATGGAGGGTAGAACTTCTTCTATATCGTTTCCTCACTACTGAGGATCGCGACTGCGTGGTACAGACTACCACCAAGTGCTTCTCTTGCTAAATCTGACCATCTGGCTGGTGTTCTGCCCACAGCGCGCTTGCCCTCTATGCGACCCGCAATTATGAGCTTATCTAATTCATGTTTGGGAGATCGCATGATGTGTCCGAAGAAGCTCATAACACGTTCCCGGCAGATGGAAGAGAGCCTTTTTCGGATGTCTAGCTGCCTTAGAATGGACTCGTCTGTTCTCATGGCAGTCCACGGTATTTGCAGCATCCTAATATCCTACCATCCTAACATCCTAATCCTAGGGTAGAACTAAAGAGTACCATTTTTTATATTAAAGTGTCCGCTGCCACGGGAGCCAATTATGGTGGCGTCATAGTAGCAAGTGGAGATATTTTAAAAACAGCCCCATAAATTAACACATTTCACTCTGTTTAAAACTGTTGTGTTCATACCGTTTTCAACTCCTACACTAACGCCATTTTGTTGAGTCTCCGAACTATAATTTGCTGTTTACAGGTATACTTTTCAATTTGTCATATTTATACAAGATAGTGATCTTTGCTTCTACCCTCCATAGAGATACGGTAGAATATTTAGATATGCGCCTTAAGGTACGAATAGCAAGAAAAAATTTTTGTTCAATGTTGCCATATCAATGAGAACACAAGCACTGACAACTGTAAATATAATAAGTTTTGTCCTTTCTAAGAACTACGAGAAAAGATAAACCATGAAAAATGCACACAATACAACTGAATTATATTATTATAAGTAAAAGAATAAGATTTTATTGAACACAATATATACATAAGTAGATGGTGTGGTTAATGTAAGTATCCTATTATTCCACAAGCCACCGCCGGTCCTGAAGTTCCGGTGAGGGCGCTATCTTCAGTACTGGCCCTCCCATAGTCATCCTCGCTCTTGCTTATGGCAATAGACCTGAAAAAGTAATAAAATACATGCTATATAGTTGTTGAAAAGTATGACTGCGCGCCGCCCTTAGTTGTGTGAGTGACCAATCTGTATACGCGTCAATGTAGGCTGTATGTAGCTACTGACCTCTCCGTCGGGTGCACACACTAAATAAAATGTGTATTTACGATTACAACCACAAATAAAGGCCACGCGCGCTCGTACTTTGCAACAGCTATACTAATATAAAAATAAAATGCTAAGTTGTTACCGAAATTTCCTAATATTGTGTAATGTATTGTGACTATCAGGGTTAGTATCCACGAGTAAGTGTTTTTATTGAGTTTCAGTGTAGTTTATAGTTTATTTCAGGCGGCAGCACAAGTCTGATGTCTATGGCCAAAGGGTTGGGGGTACTGCTTCAGATTTTTTTATTTATTGTATAGATTGGTGGACGAGCCACATCCCACCTGGTGTTTAGTGGTTACCGAAGCCCATAGACATCTATAACGAAAATTCCGCCACCTACCTTGAGATAATATAAGTTCTCAAGTATAGTTACAAAAGCTGCCCCACCCTTCAAACTGGAACGGGAAGGGTGGTGGTACCTACCCGTGCGGACTCACAAGAGGTCCTACCACCAGTAACTTCAAAACTTAGGACTTTCAGAAAAAATAAAGACTTTCGAAGGTGTAACAAATAAACGACTTGAATTTCCATTGCCGATGTCCATGAGCGAGGGTGTAACCATTAGGTGACGTCGTCTGCCTATAATGGTAATAAAAAAAGAAGAAGTAATTGTGCATATCTCTAGTTTGGCCTCTTTTTTAAAGTCGTGTAAAAAGTTACCTTCCCACAACAGAACGAGGTCCAGCCAACGAAATAAGGTGATCAACGATCTTCAAATTAAGAGTGGCTTCTTCCTCCGCCTTGATGTTGCCGAGGTCACCAACGTGTCGAATTGGGTCGCGGGGACCACCATGACGACCCTGAAATTAATGATTATGTAAGTAATTAAATTGGCATGTCATGCGGAGTCAGCGCAGCATGTTCGAGTATTAAGCGGAATAGGGATTTAGCCTGAGTTTCACCATCGGGTTTCTGATCTGAAAATAATGAAAACGTTGTTGATACATTTAAATTAGTGCTGGCAATATTTTAAATTTCAGCGCCATGTCTTGCTTAGTAATATAAAGCAATGGCTGGTTATTTGGTCAATTCGAAAATCAAATTGATTAGATACCAATTCTGAAATAATATAATATGATCGAAGACTTGTAGTATTTATATAAATGTTCTATGTTTTAAATACTTACGTATAGGTAACATAGTTATTAGGACGGTACTGTTATTTTTATCATTCAATTTAACGTTTATATGACACTGCCATCTATGACTTTGCAACAAAAACTCCATTTTATTAATTTGCAAAAATGAATGGTATAGGTAGATAAAGTAACTAGAATAAAAACAACAAGCTGCCATTTATTTCATTTCTTCAGATGCCTTAACTCCTACTCGACCTTGATCGTATCACGTAGTCCTGTTTGAAGAGCTGAAGGACGGTTTTTGGGCCCAGTACATTTATCCGAAAGGAGATTAGAGGTCGTGGTATATCCCGAATTATTCTAGCCAATTCTACCAGTCAAAATATTTTTTAAATGTTCCTCATATCAATAGTTTAATATGTGTAATATTAACTTCTTAATGTTATTGATATCTTGATTTACCTAATATTCAGTTTCGGCTCGTGAGTTTTTCTAATCATGGCAAGACGTACAGTTTTTTTATGTCTTTGTTTGCTTCATAAATATTCTAATTAAATTAAAATAAAACACAAGAAGTGGTATTCGTAAATTTATGATGTAACTAAGCTATCAAACACCGATACTAGGTTATTTATAACTTCTTTTCTTACCTATGCTGATAGCCTTGAGAGACTATTTCAGCTTCACCCCAACGTGTAGATGAGCTCACGGGGCTGAAACCGCGAGTGTTGCTAAGACTAACCCTAGTAAGAGCAGTGCTTCGCAGAATCTACCGCCGAATCGGAAACGCGACCCAATGAGAAGATCCGGCGAGAAATTCAGTGGTTTATGTTATACCAGTATACAAGTATCCATGGTTTGCAAAACTATGGATTATTCATTGTATTTTTCTGTCCGTAGTGGCTCTTAAATGAGACTGTCAGTGCAAAAGTGGCCTAATCCACAATTTTTCATATTCGCGCTTATATATTGCAATTTATTTAAAACATAATAAATTTTGATGCAAAACCGGCCTAACTTTAGTCTCACCCATAGAGAACAGATGGCTTTGTAAACATTATTTTTGCGCGTATTGTTTTTGCCTATGAAGCAGTGTAAAAGAAAATTTCAAACTCATTATCTCCATACTAACTATGATAAGCTTAGGACACTTTTGCGCTGACTGCCCCAAATTTACTTACATAGTAACCAAAAAAGTGGGGTCCGATCTCTTTGCAGTTATCCTTTATGTCGCCCGTTTGGTGGACGTGGAGGCCATGTAGTCCCGGGGCCAAGCCTGTAACGTTCCCTTCGATTGTCACCGGTCCGTTAGGCACGATCTGGGTGAAGATCAGATCCCCGGAAACGCCTGACTCCTCATCAGCGATTAAATGGACGACGGCTTGCAAACCGGGTGCGTGGTGTGGTGCCTGTTGGGAAATTATGAATGTTATGGTTTCATTTAATAGTAGGTTGCGTAATTTGAAGTCGTTGTGGCCTAAAGGATAGGTCGTCAGGTGCATTCGTATCAAGCGATGCACCGGTGTTCGAATCCCGCATTGAAATACGTACTTAACAAATGTTCACGTAATTACTGGTGGTAGGACCTCTTGTGAGTCCGCACGGGTAGGTACCACCGCCCCGCCTATTTCTGCCGTGAACCTACCCCTGCGGACTCACAAAACCAGTAATTACGCAAATTATATATAATTTTATTTTAATTTATTGTAATTGGATGCTACACCAAACAATAACATACATCGAGAAAACCTATTACATTATAATAACAGTAATTAATTACAAAATCCTTGGTGTTACATAATTGTGTCGGTCACCGACTTAATGGCCAGGATAATGTCACGCTACGCGGCACAGCATCCATTGCTATTACCATGTTATTAAAATAACATACCCACCTAATTAGTTACCTTAATGTGTATTTATTTATTTAGCATGCGTCGTGTTTCTTGACATATACACAAACTTCAGTGGTAAGGTAAAATCATAGACCTTTAAAGTAGCTAAAATGTAGTGATAATCTGTACTAATATATAAATCTACAGTGGTTTTTACGAATGTTCCGTTATAACTACCGAACTATGCATCCGATTGATTTGAAACTTGGTATCCATGTAGAAAGTACATGTACTTAATGGATAGGCTAATATATAAATGAGTGTCGGACTCCCTACACCAGTTGCGGGGGCGTTAATGATGAGAATCTTTGTGGGAGTGAGAAATAATAATGTTAGTTTTAAATGCCCAGCGAAGCGGACGGGTACAGCTAGTGATTAATAAAACTAAACCCAACTACAAATTGAGAATAAAAAATGGGTCGAAAAATTTTAGAAGCCGACCATAGAACCTCCTCTAATTAAGTCTATAAAAAATAAGGAACGAAGTGGCTAATTAATATTTTTAACAAATACACTTTTGAACGTACAAATGAGCGTGAAAGTGTTGATAGCATATATTTTTCTTTTTACGTGTACAACCTAAATATAATAAATACGAACGCACACTGTCTTAATAATAAAAGTATTTTTTGTTATTATACTATTTAACAAGGCTATCAAGTAAAATATCCACATCTGTAACTTTAATCGCCTTGCTAAAATATTTTGAAGTTCGCCAGAATTAAGCATTTTGTTGGCATTATATTTTATAGCAGTTAAAACAGCTGAAATAGCTGAGGTATCTTAAGATTATCATCTATCTTAAGGTAGTTTAGAATGAAATTTTACTAATTTATTCTGCACAGTCAATGTGTGTACAGCCGGCAAGGTCGAGTCGAAAACAATAGGAGCCTTCTCCTTTAAAAAAAAACGCGAAAATGCAAGAAAATATCATTATAAAATGCCGAAGTACCATTTATAAATATTCAAAATTAGTTCGTCAGTAAGACAAATTGCTAATGAACAAAAATTTGAACGTAGCTCACGAGGAAGTAAACGAATCGTGGAGTCGTGATTAAAACAGAAAAACAAAAAAAAACTACGAAACGAGCCGCTGCTTAATGGCCGTGTAATGTTTAATTATCCGAATATATTCAAATTAAATTTAACGAAATAAATATGTAAACCAATTAAAAAAAGATATTCGAATTCAAACGTCAATAAGAAACTGCGTTAGTTTGTTAAGCTTTTGCAGGCAGTGACTTCGCTGTGCCCCTGGCTTGGCTGACGTCCATAAGCGATGGTAACCACTCACCATCAGGTGGGCTGTATGCTCGTCTGCTCACATAAGCAATAAAAAAGGCTTAGTTGGGCAAAAGATTCTCATGAAATTTCGTGTCTCTGTTTTTTTTTTTTTTTTTATGATTGAAGGATTACTGGTGGCCCGGAGGCCTTTCCAGGACAGGTGGGCGAGCAAAGGCTCAGCCAGGAGGGGTGGGATTTGCTAACAGCTATCCGAGTGCCTCCGAAGGAAACCTAACAGCTCAAGAGTAGCCGCTTCGCGAATGAATCTACTACCGGATCGGAATCGCGACCCGCTGAGAAGATCCGGCGAGAAACTCAGCGAGCTGATTCATGGGTTAGGTTGGACGGCGAACTCTTTGTCGAGTTCGACGAGTACGGTTACCGAGGTCCCTAAGCCTGCTCCTAGAGTTAGAGCTGAAGGCGTCTAATGTAAAGGTTATTGGATCTGATGGATCCGTAAGGGCGTCGACGGTGACTGGCTCCTGCGTGATCAGGATTCGGGGAGTAGTCAGCGGCGGCAACGATAAGGCGATTATCATGACGCATGGCCTTATCGAAGTACCGTTCCGACGCTGACTTAATGTATTTCTGGATTCGAGGCCCAGGTCGTCGTGTAGGTCAACGTTCCTCGCGAACCACGGAGCTCCGACACCTAACCTGCAAAAGCGGGATTGTAGAGATTGGAGGGTGTCTATGTGTGTGCGGGCCGCGTGAGCGAACACCACACTCGCGAAAGTCATGACGGGCCTTATGCAAGTTTTGTAAAGTGTCACCTTGTTCCGAAGGGACATTTTGCTCCGCCTACAGATCATGGGGTCTACCGAGAATAAACGCGGCACGGTCACGGACTGATTTTATATGCGGGCGGAATGTCATCGATGCATCCAGGGTAACGCCCAGGTACTTGACCTTCCTGGCCCAGGGTATGGATTTAAAGAGAGTAATCGGGGGTGTGTGTATCTGTTTCCAGGTGCACAGAAGAAGACAGGATTTTTAGCCAGGAAAATAGGACTAATAAAACGACTATCGTAATCCTATAGGATTGGCAAGGTTTTTGTTTCGCGTTCAAAATAGTCAAGACGGTTGTGGCACCTGTGTGTTTAGTGAGAGTTCATTAAAGTTCTCGATAGCGTATAAGTTAACTCATATTTGTATGCAGTTGGAACAGCGCCTTTAGCGGTAAAGGTCTCCATATAAATTTGAGTTAACTTTTACGCGATCGAGAATGTTAAAAAACTCACACTAAGCACATAGTTCGTATGTCGAATTCAACAAGTTTTACCACCAGTATTCAATACAAGAATTTGCGAGTTGCGTTTTGTCAATAATGATCGATTATATTTCTTAAAGTTGACCATGAAACTTACCATAGACAAATCGATCTGTTTCTCAGCTCTGTTGTCGTTCAAAGGGTATGTTGTTTGACCCAGTGCCTGGAACAAATATGTCTTTTAAAATCGATTATTTTGTTGCTAACCGTCCGCGTGTAGCTGGAATAATCCTTTTTTTTTTGTGATTGAAATTTTACTGGTGGCCCGAAGGCCTTTCCAGTTTCACCAGGACAGGTGGGCGCGCAAAGGCTCAGCCAGGAGGGGTGGGATTTGCTAACAACTGCCCGAGCTCCTCCGAAGGAGACCTAACAACTGAAGAGCAATTGCTTCGCGAATGAATCTACTACCGGATCGGAATCGCGACCCTCTGAGAAGATCCGGCGAGAAACTCAGTGGGCTGATGCATGGGTTAGGTTGCATGTCGACCTCTTTGTCGAGTTCGACGAGTACCTACGGTTACCGGGGCTCCTCAGCCTGCTCCTAGTGTTAGAGGGAATAATCCTTTAGGCTACCAGCAAAGAGGGAAGAAAAAAAAATACGGATAAAACGCCAAACTGTTCACGTTATTAATATCGTCTATTTACATATTATCAGACTTAATATTATTAGCTAAATCTTAAAACTAAACACTCTTATAGCATTGCGAAAAAATGTTGTAAATAACAACAATACTTTTAAAATTAATTACTGTCTATAGTTTACATATACTATATACATTACATATACTGTAGGTTACGTATACAAGACTTTCTTATTAATATCAGTTTCGTAATACCTTTGCGATGATTATTTAAATTTTAACTTTATTCTGTTTGTTTTTGAATTGTGTCGTCAATATTGTTTTTAATTCGCTATGTATCGGTTCTATTTTAATTTAACTTGATCGTTTCTTATTAAAAACGGTGTTGGTTTTTATCCATATTGCATGATTTGTCAAACACTTTACAACACATTTCTATTTTAGTTTTTAGTTTGTTTATAACGAACGACGTGGATTCAAAATTTCTAAAACAAAAAAAGTTATACAAATATTTTGATAGATAAAACGTTGAAAGTCATTGGAGTCGCAAACTGGAGAAACTAATTACTTAGAAACGTACCTGCATTATTATCACATTATTTATCGATTACACTTTCATCCTAACAACAAATTTTAGAGCTTTTAGAGTTGAAAAAAAAAATAGCGTTCAAGAGTGTTGAAAGCTATACATTTCTATAGTAAATGTTGATACAAACATTTAGTATTGTATTTTATTTATTTTTTCGCGAATCGTAGTTTGAAATTCAGACGTATTCAAAAATAGTTTAACAGTTTAACCCTGAGTTTCATATTTTCGTTTTAATACTTCCAACATTCGTCAAAGTCGTCTGTGGTCGCTAAAGCTGTAAAGTATTTTAATCTTTGGTAAATAATCAAATTGAAGTAACAAAATCAATTCATAGGTAGTACGTTTGATATTATATCGTCACAAAAACAGCCACTATCTTCATTATACTTCAAAAGTACTCACATATAAATAAGGCTCCATGTACACTTCATAAACGGGACTTTGATAATCTTCAATGGCGGGCAAGGATTTGATAATCAAGTTCCTGCCGTAACCAGGGATACCTTGCAAGGTTTTTCCGTTCAAAACGGCCACCAGCCACAGAAACTGGCCAAATAGTAGATAGCCGCGAAGGTTCATTATTAAAAAAAAGTTTAAAATAACAAAAAAGGTTGTGTCAGTTAAAATACTGGTTTAAAAAAAAAAAACTAAATGTAGAATATCAGTTTTGGCGCCTTATTATTTCCTAAGCGCGTGCTTACAAGACAAATGATGCTCAATCAATGGCTTTGCACTTAGGAGGTTGTGTTTCGCGTTTTTTTAATCGTGTAATGAATAGTTGTAGCTGGTTTGTCATTAGTTCTTCGTGAGATGACTCCAAGGCTCCGTAATCGAGTACTGCTATTAGTGTGCCCAAGATATGATTGAGATAATAATAAATAATTTTATTATGAATTGTGTCATTAAGTTTCATTATGTTTTGTTTGGTCTCGTAGGCAGACGTTTGTGCGGCCTAATCACTGGTGAGTCGTTCATGGAGGTCAGTGTGCTTAATGCGAGTTTATTAACGTTTTTGATAGCGTAAAAGTTAACTCAAATTTGTATGCAGTTGAAATAGAGCCCCTAGGCAAACGTAGACAAACGTTTCAACTCCATACAAATTTGAGTTAACGTTTACGCTATCGAGAACGTTAAAAACTTCGCACGAAGCACACAAAAATCTCAGAAGCACAGTCTAGTCTAGTCTACTCTACAAATCCCTTAATACATAGGTGTTGAAATGGTTATTAGAAAGTGTTTTCAGTAAATATAAATTTTATTTAAAACTGTATGTGACTTTACTTATTTTCTTTTCTGTTCTTTCTTTGAATTTTTTTCTGAATGTTTTTCTTTGTAAGCTCTGAGACTTTTATAGAGAGTCCGATTATCAGCCGATTTAGGTCTATGAATCATCGATCCTTAAGTATGGTAATTGGGTATTATTCTGATATTACATGTATGCTATTTACGGTGTCAGTTAAAGAAGAATCTGTGTAATTAATGAAATTACGTGCTATGTTAAAGGTATGGTAACATAGAGATTACCTACTAAGCGCGTGTCCCAGCATCCCCTAAAACTTCAAACGAAGCAACATCTTTTTAGAATCTTTATACCAATGAATTTGAGGATTTTCAAAGGGTTTCGCAGATTAAAGGTACTTTTTATGGTTTAATCTCGTAATTTAATTGCCGCAATTGTGACATGCGCAATTATATTTACGATCTTTGCCAATAGATGTCTGCAGCGATAAATGTTGGTCGATTTTGACAGATCTAAAACATTGTGAATCAAGTTTAGACATATGGTAAAAAAATCACTTTGGCACAACACTGATTTTCTTTGTTGCTTGATATACCTACCTTTGTCTGAAAATGTTGGACTTTGTTATCAACTGAGCGTCATTTGCGGGAAAAAATATTGCTTTTTTTCTTTTGTTTGAAGAAAACGGCAGCTAAAGCGCTCCCAATATCCAAGAAAGCGATGTTGCTTCATGCGAGACAATGTTATGTTATCGGTTCAGTCCGCGACCACGATAGCAATCAAATAAAATAATAAATGCATTATTAAGTCTCAAAAGCGATTTTAATAAAAATCTATATTTGTCTCATTAAATCCTCATTACATGGACTTCTTAATGTTGACGTCATAAACTGTTAGACACGGCATTGTAATGTTTGAGTGGAAGTCGACTCTGGCTGATGTAGGAAACACGCAGTTTTCGTGATCATATTGTATACTATTAATTACTGTACGACCTTATTAATGGCTATAAATATATATTTAAATACCTACGCTAGCGATGCCTTAGTGAGATTTAAGAAAAGAGAGTCGCTTTATAACCGTTCATATTAACATCATTAATGTAATAAATTTCATTCACATTATGGTTATGTATATATGTTTTTACCATTATTTGATATGATGTGATATGTGCACCATATAAGTCACGATCTTTATAATTTGTTTTATTCTTTTGATCTGTTCTGCGTAATTCATAACGCGCGTAAGTCTTTCTGCTTGTTTAGTCTATTATCTATACAAATAAATATAATTGGAGTGTCTGTTTGTAATAATAAAATAACCACTTTTTACTGAATGTTCACAGTACATATACTAATTTTTTTTTTTTTTTTCTCGAACTTTCTGTATCTGTTTGTTCCGGCTAATCTCCGGAACGGCTGGACCGATTTTGACGAGTCTCACTGATAGGTAGCTGGTTATATAAGGAGTGACTTAGGCTACTTTTTTTAGACTAGCTTCGCCCTGCGGTGGCGCCCGTGGTACGACAATAACCGCGGGTAACATCGCGGGACTCAGCTATAAATAATAAAATTTAATGTTTCCGAAGCGAAGCGATGTCGGGTCGCTAGTTATTAATAAAATTTAATAGTAGGATTAAACAAAACCATACTTACATTCTAAGTGTGAATGTCTGAATGTTGGCTTACATGGGATAGGCAATTTGCTTTCCCAAAATAGGTAATTATATACGATGTGTAATATAAATCTAATGTCATACTAGTGAATAGTTTAAGCTTCCTCAGTCGTTTCATTTAATAGATTTTTTGTTAATTATGTCGTGGGAATGTAAACAACACAATGTCGTGGGAATATATTATTTAAAAAATACTGCCAAACATATTATAAAAACGTTAAACGAGAACAATCTAAAAATAAATAGGTGATTATTTTTTATTGCACTAGATTGGTGGACGAAGACACCCGGTTCTAACTAGATCTAACCTTCTGCATATTGCTGTGTTATATATCTGTTTATTTGTTTATTTGAAAAAACAATATTACAAAATAAGTTTGAAGTCGTCGTGGCCTAAAGGATAAGGCGTCCGGTGCATTCGTATCGAGCGGTGCACTGGTGTTCGAATCCCGCAGGCGGGTACCAATTTTTCTAATGAAATATGTACTCAACAGATGTTCACGATTGACTTCCACGGTGAAGGAATAACACCGTGCAATAAAAATCAAACCCGCAAAATTATAATTTGCGTAATTACTGGTGGCAGGACCTCTTGTGAGTCCGCGCGGGTAGGTACCACCGCCCCGCCTATTTCTGCCGTGAAGCAGTAATGCGTTTCGGTTTGAAGGGTGGGGCAGCCGTTGTGACTATACTGAGACCTTAGAACTATATCTCAAGGTGTGTGGCGCATTTACGTTGTAGATGTCTATGGGCTCCAGTAACCACTTAACACCAGGTGGGCTGTGAGNACACATGAAACCAAAAAAAAAAAAAAAAAAAAAAAAAATAACTATAATTATAATAGGTATATTAATAATAGGTAATCTAAAACCATACAAGTTTTGACAATTAATAAATTATACTTTACTAAAAGGGAACAGAATACAACAAAAAAAGTATCTACTTATTCTCTGCTAACCTAAGGGATTAATTCAGCTACGCTGTGACTAGGTAGGTGAGCTCACGGGGCTCAACCTGAGAGAAGGTGCAAACACTGGCCTTAGCAAGAGAAGAGGTTCGAAGAATCTACCACTGGAATCTTTTTTTTTTGTGATTATTGCGCGTGCCGAATAAAGCGCACTATGAATTATAAAAATAAATATCGCTTACTAGCTGACCCGGCAGACTTCGTAGTGCCTCAATCGATAAATAAAAGACCTAACTTTTGTATAAAATAAACTTAAATACTTTTAAACCTTCTCTGGAATTCCACAAATAAATCAAGACAAAAATTAGCCAAATCGGTCCAGCCGTTTTCCAGTTTTAGCGAGACTAACGAACAGCAATTCATTTTTATATATATAAGATCGCTTATTAAGCGAAATGTCGCTTAAATCAAATAGCCTTTCACCCCTCAATATACTTATATATTTGTACCAGGAATTAACCGTAAAATGAATATGAATACGACCTATTTCAACTTAAGTTCCTTCGTAAATACGTCACAACGAAAAATGTAAGCATAATATGTCAAAATAAATCAAAAATGTAGCTATGAACCGTGATTTCGTTTACAACCACGATCGGCCTAGCGTCTGGTCGAGGGCTGGTGGCGTCCTCAATAAATGGTTGTGGGGCTTGTTCTGCTGCGGCCCCCCCGGCGTGGCCTGCTACTTCTGTGCGTGCTACGAGAGACCCGAGGATAGGACCGACAGAGACACGACGAGGATCCATCGTTAGTTTTCTAGCTCGAACAGTATTTCTGACAAGAAGGTTTCGGTTTGAAGAGTGGGGTAGCCGTTGTAACTATACTTGAGACCTTAGAACTTATATCTCATGATGGGTGGCGCATTTATTTTATGAATGTCTATGGGCTTCAGTAACCACTTAACACCAGGTGGGCTGTGAGCTCGTCCACCCATCGAAGCAATAAAAAAAAAATTCAATAGTTTCCAATTCAAAAGTACTTAACGATCTAATCTCCCGGTCATCGTTCTCGTCGAACCCGTCGCTTGCGACGAAGGGCTCCGCGAGTAAATTAGCCCACAAACACAGTGCACTGAGTTTCTCGCCGGATCTTCTCAGTGGCTCGCGCTTCCGATCCGGTGGTAGATTCTGCGAAGCAGGGCTCTTGCTGGGGTTCGTGTTAGCAACATCGTCACGTTTGAGCCCCGTGAGCTCACCTACTAGCCCGGCCACGCTGACATGATCTCTCTAGACCATCAGCTTAGGTAGGAAAAAGAAAAGAAAAATCTAATTTCCACTCTATTCGATATATGGTTACGGAAGATGTGTTCCTATTTTAATAGAAGAAAGGTCTAAAATTGTAGTGATATTTGATTGTGATGTTCGTGCTGCTCCCATTCGTTGATTCATTTGCTTAACCGCAGCCCATGGACTTCATAACGTTATATACTACTATGCATCTTGAAACATGAGGTTCAACTCTGTATTATATTTTATACTCTTCGTATGACTACATAACAGAGCAATAACAAAAAAGTATAACAATTTAACTGGACGGGTTTATTGCTTAAAATTTTATTTAAAAAAAAAATAGGTGTAGAGTTCCAACCGGTTATAACGTTTTCTCTCACTATTCTGATCGGTGATACAAGTACCGCCATCATCATATTCGGACAGCCATTATAGCAGTCCGATTGGGATTTTAATTATTGCGCTATAAGTAGCCTAATTTTTTTTATATTGCTTATATGGGTGGACGAGCTCACAGCACACCTGGACGTGCGACATGATAATCGCCTTATCGTTGCCGCCGCTGATTACTCCCCGAATCCTGATCACGCAGGAGCAAGTCACCGTCGTCGCCCTAGACACGTCCTTACGGATCCATCAGATCCAATAACTCTTGCATTAGATACCTTCAGCTCTAACACTAGGAGCAGGCTGAGGAACCCCGGTAACCGTACTCGTCGAACTCGACAAAGAGNTCGTCGCCCTAGACACGTCCTTACGGATCCATCAGATCCAATAACTCTTGCATTAGATACCTTCAGCTCTAACACTAGGAGCAGGCTGAGGAACCCCGGTAACCGTACTCGTCGAACTCGACAAAGAGGTCGACGTGCAACCTAACCCATGCATCAGCCCGCTGAGTTTCTCGCCGGATCTTCTCAGTGGGTCGCGATTCCGATCCGGAAGTAGATTCATTCGCGAAGCAATTGCTCTTGAGTTGTTAGGTCTCCTTCGGAGGCGCTCGGGCAGTTGTTAGCAAATCCCACCCCTCCTGGCTCCTTTGCTCGCCCACCTGTCCTGGTGAAGCTGGAAAGGCCTCCGGGCCAGCAGTAATTTTTCAATCATAAAAAAAAAAGCACACCTGGTGTTAAGAGGTTACTGGAGCCCATAGACATCTACAACGTAAATGCGTCACCAACCTTGAGATATAAGTATAGTTACAACAGCAGGGTGGTGGTACCTACCCGCGCGGACTCAGAGGTCCTACCACCGGTATAGTATTGACACAAAATATTTGATATCAACAGAAGCCACCGCCACGACTGAGCGTTTATCTCGGCAACATCGACCAAACGCTCCCCGAGGTAGGAAGTCAACAGCAGAGATGCTGTCAGCCGTCAGATGTGCCCTCTCCCAGCTCCAAGGGGAGCCGGAACCCAATCTAATAGTTCCGACAAACGAGAAGCCAATAGAACCGGGCTGATTCTGGTTGTACGATGTCTACAGTTGCCGTGTCTGTGATGAATATAGGTTTTACGAGAGACCGTGTCTCATCGTTAAAAACTCTGCTAGAATTAATCTCACGAAATAGACAATAATCGATATTAGTCATTGAAACCGCAATATTAAACACAATGTTGAGAAACAAATGTATATAATAACTGTTTTCAGCAAACATTTCTAGTCAGATCATTGTAAATAAAAAGGTTCTAATTAATTTTCGTTTTTTTTTTTTATTTTATTCCTAAATTAAGCGGAGTACTTAGTAGTAGATTAATATTGTAAAAACAGAAGATAAGCATTGATAACTACTAACTAAACTAAAATAATTACTTAGTCTATTTTATGTATTTATTTATGGGTACCAACTAAGTGATTACCAATTGAGACATCAGCAAATTGGAAAGCTAGACGATAAATGTCTCCTCATTTATAGGCACACACGATAGTGCAATAGTTGACAAAATCTTGAAATTAAGAATAAAAATTGGAAAAACCATACACACGGAAAATTGTAAAACCCTGAATAACACGATTACAATAACACAATTTTCTTTTGTTTATTAATTTAATTATAAACCAATACGCAAGGGGATTCTACGATGAGATGCGGTAACGATGCGGGATGAATTTGGTGGTATTTTTTAAGCTATTGCATAGATTTTATTGCGGGCCTTGAGCGCGGCGGAATCATGAAATTCCGTAACGAACAAAACCTTACACCCCTCACTCCGCCTACCATGTAGCTCGCGTTCAACACATTCACACATTGCGCTTGTGTAGTGTTTGTGAATAAGCGCGTGGCGTGACGTCACACTGCATGCGCATCATGAAAAGTCTTCCCATCTCTCTCTCGCGCGGTCTAGCTTATGAGTGTGAAGGGGACAGTTAAGGTTTTGTTTTTATTAATGTTTAATATAGCGTAGTCTTGTTTTATTATTGTTTTGATATTAAATTATCATTGTCTATTATAATTGCATAAGTTGACAAAAAATGCTATGCAATAGCTTTACCGCGGCAGTTCCCGAGTGCCATACGTTTTTTTTAATTTATCTGTCGTTTAATTATACAAATACATTTTTTGGTCTGAATAATACAATACTTATACCATTTATACACATGTGAGAAAACTATTGTAGCACAGAGCACTACATCGTTTACTAATATTCGGTATAAGGTAGTATTAGGTTCATATAACTTTTTACTGTATTATTCATTCGCTTTTTTCTTTTTTCGTTTTTGACGTGATAAGGTTTTATAAATCGATGAACACCGGCTGCACGCTTGTAAAAGTGTCACATTCCGCCTGAACCTGAGCGTGCACGTGACAGCTAGGAATAAGCCATAGAGAGACACGAACGGATCAGACACATTTATCTCTCTTCTCGCGTGACGTCAGAGCTAGCAATCTATATATTAATACGTGAAGCAAAAACTTTGTATCCCTTTTTACGAAAATTGCGCGGACGGAGGAGTATGAAATTTCCCACACTTATAGAGAATATAGAGATGGAGTGCAGAATGTTAATATCTTTTAATGCATAAAAATACATTAAATCAATAAAGAAGCATTACACACACTACCGTGTATTGAACATACACACGCATGCGTACTATTTGTTTATTTTCAAACTTTTGTTCTTGACGTCTGTGGTCAAATTGAGAATAGATTAAATATTGTTTGTCTTTGTTAGTATTTTTCTATAGTGTAGTCTTTGCGTTGAAAATACAATCATAATAGTGTACACACTTACAATTCTAATTAATTATAGTCGAATTCCGACTACTGCGGGACCTCTAGTTCGAATAGTTCTGCTACTGACGTTATCACGTAAAACTATTGTCCGTAAGCCCACTTTACAGACAACCAATATTTTTTTATCGGCAAGTAAATTATAAATTTTTCAGCATGCAGATAGTTTGTGAAGCATTTCATTTTGGTCGGTGGCGATACTCGGTGCAATGTTCCGTGGGGCGATACTGTTAATTTGCGAGTATGTCATCCCGTCTGCGCTCAGTTTTGTGTCAGAGCTAACATGGGACGCTTGAATGGAAAAGTGAGAGAAAGATGATTTAGTGGATCCGGCGATCTGGAAAATGACATCAGATTATCTACTTAATTGAATCGGTATTTGGCATTCGCTTACAACTCACGGTACCAACGGCGGATCCAGGGGGGGTCATGGGGGTCATGACCCCCCCCTGAGCTAGTTCCAGGACTTGAACTAACTTGGACTAATTGAAGAACATCATGACTTATTTATTATCTATTGTTATCAAAATTAAATTATAAGTTCTTAACTTGCCCACGACTATGTGACCCCCTCCTGGCGCCAAAGCTGGATCCACCCTTGCACGGTACGCTCTTCCTAAAGGACAATGCCCATTTGTGCCCCAGAAACGCCCAGTTAAAGTATATTACAAAATTGCTCTAACAAATAAAAACTAGAATTATATTGTTATTTTTAAATCATATGAAGCACTGGATAAAAAATTTAAAAAAATAAGACTTAATATTGACATTGCAGTACGTATCATCGTTTTTTAAAGTGAAACTTCTTTAAGCGCATGAGGGTAAAATTTTTACAGAACGTCGCGCAGGTATGCAACGGAAGTGACGTCAAACTACGTCAGTAGTAGTAGTTGTTGTATTTTTCCAACTGGAAAGGCAAATGTATCATACCATATAGCCTAATATTTTATAATTTTTTTGTGAAAAGTGTTAATAGGAATTGAAACGAAATGAAAAGAATTTGGAACATTAATCAAATAGCATGAAATTAAATTAGTTCAATTGGTAAAATATAGTCATTTACAATTTAGAAATCTAAACATCATGTGACTGTCAACACTGAGGTTTGAGATTGACATTTGACAGTCTTTTTCATGCTTTATTTGTTACGGTCTGGTTGACACTATACAATGGAGACAGACTAGATATTTCCAAATAACTGACATGTTTATTTGATAGTATACAGATAAGTATTTAAAAGAACACTAATCTGGCTTAGCTTACGTGATGACCATGAAGTTCCTAGTAAAAAACGAATAGCAATGTTGTCTGTAAGCGATGAAATGTTTAAAAAACCACTATCCAATATCTTTTGAACCTGTGCTTTATATGACATTAAATCTAGATATCATATAAATACTGTTAAAAATCTATCATATGGCATAGAGCTGCAATTTGGGCATCGCAGGGCATTGTTGACTTTCAGCTCCATACTAATATGGGCATTGTCCTTTGAACAGTGAAGTAGCTTTTATTTTAAACCCTAATAACGCCTGATTATAATTTGTTCGTAGTAGAAACCAAATGTAGATTGAGTGAAATAATCGCATTTGATTGGGATTTCGTCTTCATACAGGCATTGTCTATTATCTAGAAACCTTTGTATACTTAGTGATCACATTTAGACCGTAAGCTTCGTGCCATTGCTACAAATATCGAAGTAGGAACCTATTAACAACCTTGCTAATATTGTAATATCAGTATCAACTTTCTAACCTCTAAAACTTGGTCAAGTTCAACTGGCTGTATGTACTACGAGCCAAACTACTGTATCATAAGTTTGAAGTGTTTATTATGAGTGATGATTAGTGGTCGGAGTAGGTAGATTGATTTTATATACTTGCGTCAAGATATTATAATATGGACATGCCATTTTATCCATAATGTGCGGGAAGTACGTTATATTGCGATCTTATTTTCTCTGAAATACGATGAAGAGCATTTTTTTTATTTTTTTTATTGCCTTTGTAGGCAGACGGGCGTACGGCCCACCTGATGGTGAGTGGTTACCGTCGCCCATGGACTTCAGCAATGCCAGGGGCAGAGCCAAGCCGCTGCCTACCGCTAAACGTGTTACATGTTTCATTTCAGGTAAATATCAGCGTAGATTGATATGATTAATACATTTTTCACCTTAAACACAAATTCATGCTAATTTCAAAATTCCGGAACAAATATTACAATAAATATGAAGTTCCGGTATTTTGGAGGCATATCCATATTATCTTCTTCGTTTGACGTCAACGACCTTAAATCAATCTACCTACTCCGACCTCTGGTGATGATCTATTGCTATGCCTAATTTTTTTTCACCTTGTAGCTCAGCATACGGCCCAAATGATGGTGAGTGGTTACCGTCGCCCATGGACTTTAGCAATACAAGGGGCAGAGCCAAGCCGCTGCTATCATTCAATATTCTCCATAAGTATGTCTACTTACATCTTTCATGTACTCTAGTATCTAGTAGTTACTCTATTAGGTGATTAAGAAGTTTTAAATATTTAACAAATTCCTTCCTCCTTAGGTCTTTGAGACCCGTGGAGTCTTTGTTATTTATTTTCAATTACACACCTCTATACGTCGCTGAAGAAGCACTCTCAAATGTCAGAAGCGTGACAAACAAACAGACAAATAGGCTTGTAATTGTCCATAAATAAATGAAATTCATTAAGAGCACACGATAAAGAGTCATCTTTTCTTTTTGAGGACCAGAACCCTTAGAATATATCAAGTTTTATAAACAAGAATGACTTGAATTACCGGTTAAGATAAAAATAGAAGCATGCAAGTATCAGCGATGTATCGCCATCAATAGTTATTTTTTTGTTATTATATATATTTCTAGATCATTCTATTTGATGATCAGTTAATGCTTTTAGTGGTAAACAATCAACTAACACATACAACAGAAGATATTTGAAAGATGCCTGAATCTCGCGAACTACATTTTTAAGGCTGGTGTGCTGATGTTGATTCCTACAAAAGGCTTTATGCTTTTACAATTAAAAAAATAATGAACTAATTCGGCTTTGAATGTTAGCATTACGTAGGCCACAGGATCCTATCTTTTATCTTCGTCGGATTATTCATCAGGGGCCATAGGCACCAGCTTCTGTGGAACCTACTACTGTTATATTATTCCATTGCTATAATATTGTAACGCCGGTAAGAGTAACGCCATCTATCGCTGAATAGTCGAACGAATATCGAATGATCTAGTAGCATCTAGAACGTTCGAGAATTACAACGCCATCTATTGTCAGATATGGGAAACCCAATAAACGAAATGTGTGGTATATTCTCGATAATTCTAGCGATGTGGTATATAAAAGCGTTGCAGGGATGGCACGCAGTCAGTTAGTAATCGGAACTACTCGAAGCGAAACAGCGAACGGCTCACCTGAAGCGAAACGGAAGAAGTGACTTGAGAGTTTTAAAGTGTTTGTTGAGTGTTTGTTGAGTGTTTTAAGTGTTCTAAGTGTTGAATACAGTTTTTAGTTGTACTTTGGTGGAGCCTTTATTTATTCCGAACCCCAGCGCGTAGCAATATAATCTGATCAACACACCGTGCCATTTAATAGTCCTACGTATATCTGCCCTGAAGCTTCCAAGTTTCGGGATGAGCAGGTCTAAAGCAGCCTTATTATTAAAATATTACGAAGATTTCCTTGTGTTTTTCTTTTGTTGGTATTGGAGGGATTAATTTTCCTTTCCATTTTCAACTGGAGGACTTCTTCAAGTCTCAAGATAAATTGGAGCATTGTCCCTCTAAAATAATAATGACTTTTCGTTTTGTATTCGGGAATTCAAATAGAACTACATCTTATCGAAGACCGAATGTGACGGAAGATTCCGTGTTCATAAGACTGGAAATTTCCTACACACAATAAACATTTTAGTCTCGGTCGTATGTGTGACGTGTGCATTTTGTTTTTTCCTCAAATCGAACACTTAGGTTGACGTCGATCAGATAGGGAAAAAAAGCTTTTACTGTTTAAATTTGATATTCAATAAAGCATACTCTACTTTTCTAGAAACCGGCGCCGGATCTTCTCACTGGTTAGCGATTCCGATTCGGTGGTAGATTCTTTTTTTTTTTATTGCTTTGATGGGTGGCTGAGCTCACGGCCCATCTGATGTTATGTGGTTACCGGAGCCCATAGACATATACAACGTAAATGCCCCCAGCCATCTTGAGATATGAGTTCTAAGGTCTGAGTATAGTTACAACGACTGCCCCACCCTTTAAACCGAAACGCATTACTGCTTCACGGCAAAAATAAGCAAGGATTCAGCGAAGCACTGCTCTTGCTAGGGCCAGTGTTAGCAATTCTCTCAGGTTAAGCCCAAGAGCTGACCTACTTGCCCGGGCGAAGCCCTGTCCCTTTAGGCCACCAGTGAATAGATAGAAGAAAAAAAAAAGAAACTTATTGGAGATGGAGAAGTTTGTAATGGAATTATTATTCGTTCAGCCCTTATGTTGATAAGTACACAAGTTAGAGGCAAAAGTCTCTATTTCCTCGCGTATGGTGTCGAAGAACACTGAATTAGGGAAATTGAAATTGCTTTCTTCACAAGCTTTAATAAAATATACAAAAAAATTGGTAGTTTAAATAAAAACACTTTTAATCTATTATCTCGCTTTTTTTGTATTCAGTCATCCGTGACCACGAGTCCTGTAAAGTATTCGGAACATTGGAAATAGTACATAATAATAACCAGAGGTCGGAGTAGGTAGATTGATTTAAGGTCGTTGACGTCAAACGTAGACGATAATATGGATATGCCTCTAAAATACCGGAACTTCATATTAATTGTGATATTTGTTCCGGGATTTTGAAATTAGCATGACTCTGTGTTTAAGTTGAAAAACGTATTAATAATATCAATCTACGCTGCCAGTGTTAGCTAATGGTGAAATAAATCAGTATTTTATATTATACAAAAACACCTTGGAATAGTTACACTAGTAGTATTTTGTCCCTTTTTTTGAAATTGTATCCGATGAGTATTAAAAATAATTTATTTATGTTTTTGTTTAATTAAAAATAATTGTTCATTTTTTTAATAATAATCGATTTTGTTAGCCTATCTGTATGTTTTATTTTTATTTTATTCCATAGTTCAAATCTCGGAACTTTTTCCGGTACTTCCCGCACATTATGGATAAAATGCCATGTCCATATCTTGACGCAAGTATATAAAATCAATCTACCTACTCCGACCACTAATAATAACAATAATAACCAAGGAAAAGTCACACACGGTTATCAGGTCGCAAACGGGCACTCCCTGTACTGTGAGAATCAGAGACTGATATACACACATATACATATAAGTTTAAGTATATACACATATAGGTACTCAACACCCAGACAAAGAGCAAACAAGTATGTTCATAACATGAATATTTACCCGATATGGGAATGGAAACCACGATCATAGGCGTAACAGTCAGGGCCGTTATCTACTGCACTACCGAGATAGTCAATCTTCTTCTTCTATATAAGTATGTATATATAAAACTGAATTGCTGTTCGTTAGTCTCGCTAAAACTCGAGAACGGCTGGACCGATTTGGCTAATTTTGGTCTTGAATTATTCGTGAAAGTCCAGAGAAGGTTTAAAAGGTGAAAAAAATATGAAAATGCTCGGAATTATATAAAAACAAACAATTTTGTTTTTCCTTTGTTGTGTCCCCCGTCGGACGGATTCCTTTTGTTTTTTTAAAGTTTATTTTATACAAAAGTTTAGGTCTTTTATTTATCGATTGAGGCACTACGAAGTCTTCCGGGTCAGCTAGTTTAACAATACGAAATGAGAGATTCTACGGTAAAGGAAGTTTTAATTATGTTTACGAATCTCGCAAACCTTACCCTGTACCTTATAAAAATAGTAGTAGTAGGTACTTTGTATAAATAATCGATAAACGCTGCCCAGTTACCAGTGAATTCCTTATTCTCATTTATAATAACTAGTGATCCCCCGGTAATTGAAATTCGACTATAATTAATTGAAAATATAAGTTTGTACATTATTATGATTATATTGTCAAAGACTATTATTATATTTCTGTTATACTTTTATAATCACAGATTTCGCCAAGACTATACTTTAGAACAATATTAATAAAGACAAACAATATATAGTCTATTCTCAATTTGATCACAGACTATATGCCATAAGAAAAGTTTGACAATAAACAAATAGTATGCATGCGTGTGTGTGTTCAATACACGGTAGTGTGTGTAATGCTTTTTTATTGATTTAATGTATTTTTATGCATTAGAAGATATTAACATTCTGCACTCCTTCTCTACATTCTCTATAAGTTTGGGAAATTTCATACTCCTCCGTCCGCGCAATTTTCGTAAAAAAGAATACAAAATTTTTGCTTCACGTATTAATATATAATATTAAAGTATTCTCAGTAAAAGTATTGTAAGAATAGGAAATTAAAGGTATAGTAAATTTATCTTAAAAATTGCTAGTATTAAATAGTTAGATTTATCAATTTTATATCTAGGCAACTTTTTTAATAAAGGCTACCCCTGTTTTCCACTATAACTCCTCGTCTGAATAAATTGATTCAGTTGTTTTTGGATATGGCATATTTCTAATTAATTATTCATGTATTTTTTCTTTCTTTCTGACTTTAGTGTTCTTTACAATTTCAAATCAAATTCGATTCATGTTTTTTTTAATTGAATTTTTTCAATCACACAACTTTAATTTTACAATATTTGATGTTTCGAATCCTTTTCTTGTGGTCTCACGTATGACTAAGTAGTTACTTTATTTAATCTATTTACAGAGCAGTTGAAGTTATATAACCGGTATGTCTTGTTATATATTGTAGGGTTGACAACAAAGATTTTTATGGTTCAGAACCTCGTAAAATTATAATAATATAAAATATTTGTTGTTAGATATTGATATCATAATAGAGAGGATCACTAAGTCACTAAGGCATCATCTGAGTTTCTAAGAAATTGTTTCATATGAATTTTAGTGTAGGTAATTTTGTTGGTTTTTCTAAATGTCTCGACCTAACAACTACCAGTTTCTGATTGATCAGTGGTTTTTGATAATTAATACTAATATTAGTCCCAATTACAATTCAATAATAGAAATCTGATACTGTATTTAGTCGAGAAATGCAGTTAAACACGCAACAAAAAAAAAAATTGTTTAAAAAAACTAACAAAATACGCTTTTATAGAAAAAAAACCAACTAAAAATAGAGATTAAATTTGAATTAAAAATACTGTAAAAAAAAAAAATTATTGTAAAAAAAATAGCGTGGGTTTTAATGTCATCGGTCCTTAATAAGTATACCAAATTTCGAGTTAATCCGACGTTTTGAAGGGGGTCAAAATCATGTTCAAAGATTCCGTTACATACTAACATACTGACATATGAGTCGTCTATTATCAAAGGTGGCAATCTGTGCATTTGAACAAAGTTTTTTATTGATATGTCAATACAGATTGATTTGAATATAATCGTCTCCTTCAAAGAATACGGTTCAAAACCTGCATTAAATAAAGGTTAATAGTTAACCTGTTATTTATCTAAGATGTCGTTCCGAAGAGTTTTGTGACTGCCAATGGAATACAAAGTCAATAATTCGTTTTTCTGATTTACCAATCATTGTCCAAAAGTCAGATTGCCGGCTTTGATAATAGTCGACTCACTTAATATGAGTCGTCTATTATCAAAGGTGGCAATCTGTGCATTTGGACAAAAAATTTTATTGATATGTCAATACAGATTGATTTGAATATAATCGTCTCCTTCAAAGAATACGGTTCAAAACCTGCATTAAATAAAGGTTAATAGTTAACCTGTTATTTATCTAAGATGTCGTTCCGAAGAGTTTTGTGACTGCCAATGGAATACAAAGTCAATAATTCGTTTTTCTGATTTACCAATCATTGTCCAAAAGTCAGATTGCCGGCTTTGATAATAGTCGACTCATATATGTCTGAAGCTAATAAAAGCGTATTAAAAACAGGGGCTATTGTTTTAATTGACTTTATTACAATATTTAAATGTGCATCCGTGCCAGCCCTGGGTTCTGCGTGCGGCGTAGTTGCAACATTTGTAGTGTCGTGAAGGCAATAGAACCATTCTCCGACGGAAGCCAACGAGGTGAGTCGTGTATACATTATCGTTCAGGAAATATTTTCCATCATAAGTTTCATAAAAAAATTACGAACAAAACCTCGCTATTTTTCCTCACGTGTCCTTAAATGGACATAGGTGTAATTAAAACTTAAAATAAAACAATTAAATTAGCGCAATTTTTTCCTAAATATTCTTAAACTGTTAACGATTAGCTGTGATTTATTTTGTAATGTGTGAAGAAATATGTATGTTAAAAAGATTTCTTCAGTCATAGTAATTGATTGCAATTATTATTTATTCCATTGTGTGATTTTAATTTTGCAATTTTTGCCAAATATTTTCTTTTGTATCAAGACAAACAGTGGAATAGAGGAAAAGGAAAGCGTGGTCAAATAGAGTTTTCAAGAATGCTGACCAGAATAGTATGGGAATAGTGAAAAAAAAGTATTTTGTGGCATTAGAGAAATGTGATAATCAAAATATAGATGGATTCTTTAACTTTGTCACACAAAGTACAATGTCAGTATTGTCCACGTTTTATTCCTTTCTCTCTCTCTCTCTCTCTCTCTCTCTCTCACTCTTGATTAACTTACTTTTCACTAACTTTATTTCATTATGTTCAATAAAATAGACCTACATGTTTCGAGACTTTTCTCGATTTTCCTCGCAGTGCACAAAGTGTCAGTCATATTCGTATTCTTATGAACGAACTTAAAAGTATACTAGACATACTCGCCCGCTTCGCTGCCCATTTAAAATTAACATTATTATTTATTGTCATTATTATTAGTGAGTCCAACACTCATATAAATATTAGCCTACCCATTAAGTACATGTATTTTCTACGTGGATACCAAGTTTCAAATCAATCGGATGCATGGTTCAGTAGTTATAACGGAACATCCGTAAAAACGACTGTAGATTAGTATTTAGATTAGATTATGATTTTAAAAACAAAAAAATATTCGTGAATGACTTAAAAGCCGATTTGTTAAGAGTCGGGTCTAAAACATTAAGAGCTCGCCTTGAAACAAGAGGCCACATCTTCCCTTAATGCGTAATGCCCAGTTTTGTTTTTTTAAACGATTATTTCGAATTTGGGGCGTTTTAGTTTAAGGTATAATAATATTCATTATCTCTATTAATGTGTTCGCTGGGGGAGACGATCTCGCCGTCTATCTGGTCTTATATGCCCCCACCTACTCGAAATTTGAGGTCAAAGACTCACTTGCATTGAATAGATTCTGTCCAAACATACCAACCGAAACGCATGATTGATCCGTGGTACTGTTATAGGGATTTGGCCGAAGGCCTTTTTAAAAAATTAAATTAAGAAAGAATAGATTTATTTAATTAAATTACAATAAATTGGGCTCAATTTAGGGCAAGTGTCACGCGCGCGGATGATGGTTTCAAACTGATTTAAATTATACGAGTAATTATAAAGAGATGATAAAACTGCTGACTTTGTGATTTGTAATGGGGTTCCTTAGCACTATTGTATACGGGAACCATTTATAACAGCCCCGGGGCCGAGAGTAAACTTACCCCAAAAGGGTTAAGTTTAGGAAAAAGATGTACGGAGTTTTGGCACACTAGGGGAGACGGCGGCGACTTCCGATAATTCTTCGGTTTTTTCAATATTTAATTTNAGGATATTTTACTAGAAATACAAGATAGTTCATAAATTTTACTTTCGTTTTGTTTTGTAATTGTATTTTCAATGATATTGCGTTTGTGTTTTGATATTGGATGAATGTAGACACTTGCTTGGGGCTGGTTACCCGTGTGGTCTTTGGAAATTGAATTACGGACACTTGTTTGGGGCTGGTTACCCGTGTGGTCCTTGGGAATTGAATTACGGGCACTTGTTTGGGGCTGGTTACCCGTGTGGTCCTTGGGAATTGAATTACGGGCACTTGTTTGGGGCTGGTTACCCGTGTGGTCCTTGGGAATTGAATTATGGACACTTGCTTGGGGCTGGTTACCCGTGTGGTCCTTGGGAATTGAATTATGGACACTTGTTTGGGGCTGGTTACCCGTGTGGTCCTTGGGAATTGAATTATGGACACTTGCTCGGGGCTGATTACCCATGTGGTCCTTAGATATAGAAAAGGTGTCTTTATCGTTACAGTTAGCTTGAAGTTGCGGTTTGGGCCTCACGAGACACCTTCGTGAGTCCCTTATTCGTTTAAATTCTGATTAAGATTATCTTGTGCATAATCACAACTAAACTAAACTACTAACTAGTCAAACTGTCAACTAAACAGTTTACGCGAGCAGGATTAGGTTTAATGTTTTCTTGAATTGGACGTTGTTGAAAATAGGGTTGAGGTATTTTGAATCGATTATTATTGTACTCACGTTTTTTACAGGTGTCGATTGTGTGGCCTTGGGTTTTGCAGTAACGACAGTACAGACCTTGGTTGCTTTGATTGTAAGGTCTCTGTATTTGAGGTTGAGGCCTAGGATTTCCGTTGAAGTTGGGAGGTTTGGAGATTTGGAAGGGTTTTGGGGATTGGCGTTGTGGCATGGAAGGGTTACGTTTGTTAAATAAATTTAATATTTTCTCCTCGGCAATTGCTAAATTAATAGCTTCGTTGAGGTTTAATGGATTTTTACCTCTGACTAAATTAGAAATTTCAGGCTTAAGGCCGAGTAAAAATGTATGAAGAGATAAGTCTTCCATGGCTGCTACGCGGCCGCTAAGCTCAGACTTCTTTTTATTGGATAAGGTTACTTCTGTTAATAACTTTGAGAGGCAAGTTTCTAGGCGTAGAGCAAATTGGCTGACGGGTTCACTAATACCTTGACGGCATTCTTGCAAATCGGTTAATAAATGGGCGTAATGCTTTCTTTCCCCAAATTGTGTCTTTAGAAAATCACGTAACTGGTCCCAACTACTGAATTCTTTTATTGAACAGGCTATTTCGGCTTTTCCCTCTAGTTGTGATAATATAAATTTAAAAAGAATTTCTTGTTGTGGTTCTGACGCTAATTCAATGGCATTACTACAGTTAGAAAGAAACGAATTTAATTTCTCGCGTGTTCCGTCAAATGGTTTAATAAATTTAAATAATGTAGCAATCGTTACGTTATCGGTTTTTTCTAGTTTAAATTGAGACTCTTTTTGAGACATAGCTAAAAGTAATTAATACACACAAATGAAATAGAATAAAATATAGTGAACAATGATACTATACGGTGTAATAGGCAGCCACCTAAGTAACTTGATACACAGATAGCGTTGAGTAGTTAATGCAGGTGTGGTGAGTGACAAGTATAATTCTAAGAATTGACCCGTGAGAATATAATGTTAAAAACAATATTGGCAACTTATGATTAATATTATTAAAATTATTTTCTTTTATATTATTTCTAATTCTTCAATTCGTCAAACACAGATTTTCAGTCACGATGATTCACTTTAATTACGCACTTGATTATTTTCAACTGATATTGATATGCACTTTCACTATGGAGTAAATTGGTAAATAAATTCACTTACAGGATCACGCAGCAACAGAGGTATAGGAACATGACTGGTTCACCTTGTTTTCTTTCAGGAAACGCCACACGCCTTAGGACTCGCAGATTTTCCACAGGAACAACAGGTAGGTTTGATAATTATTTTCTTTTCAGGAGCGTAACGCGTAACAAGACGAAAGCAAGCTACTTTCGTTTTTAAATAATACGTTTTTCAGGAAACTGGTATATTTTATTTTTTCAGGGTCGAGACTAAGTGTTCGCCAGGATAATGCGGCGTATTTGAGCACGAAATTCTTCTTAATTATTGGAATTGAGATGGATATGAGTTTGATGCACTTCTTGACACTCGCGGCAAGGTCACTTTAGTTTTCACTTTTAGTTTTTCACTAATTAATGAGCCCGGACGGAGACGTCCCAGGGATACCTTAACCTTCGGTATCCCACCGCTGCCACCAAATTGTTATAGGGATTTGGCCGAAGGCCTTTTTAAAAAATGAAATTAAGAAAGAATAGATTTATTTAATTAAATTACAATAAATTGGGCTCAATTTAGGGCAAGTGTCACGCGCGCGGATGATGGTTTCAAACTGATTTAAATTATACGAGTAATTATAAAGAGATGATAAAACTGCTGACTTTGTGATTTGTAATGGGGTTCCTTAGCACTATTGTATACGGGAACCATTTATAACAGTACGTACCCGCGTCGGCCTCACAACGCTTATTCGTTTGATTAAAACTTTTTAAATGACGACTCTATTTAATTTTATTAATTTCCATAGCAGTTGTCGGCTGACGTAAAAATAACGATTTTCACCGCCCTATTTTTTTTATTATATAATTAATACGTTAGTTAAACAACCGCTGTCTGATTTTCGACTTTTTTGCCTCTAACTTAAGACTCATACAATTTAATGTAGTCATTCTTGCGATATTAATAGCTTTGTTTTGTTTTATTAATCTGTATGGAATACTCTAGATGACCTTGGTTAATTTTTATCGATCAATATTCTTAACGCGTTTGTTCACTGTTGGCGGAATACGTGTTTTAATTATTTGTTTTTAATGTATAATTGGATGAATGATATTCTCACGGCCGACCTGGTGTTCAGTGACCTATAGCTTATAGGGACATCGAGGTGCATAGCGCCATCCAATTTGAGATGTGACTTCGGATGTTCAATTGTTTTGTTTTGCATAACGACTGTCTTGCCCTTCAGACCGGGATAATTGGACTTACCTGTGCGATATTAGGGTTCTAGGATGTGTGATGCGTAATATATGGTTATATAACAAGAATAACCACTTAGCCTCTCCACTCCAATCTCCACTCCCACCTACTCGCGGTGAACCCTGTTACGTCGAGTAACCTATCGTTGAGATTGCGGTATCCAATCCCTTTGGAAACGTAGGTCCACAAGCAGACGGGAGGAAAGGGGGACTCCGGTCATTTATAGATACTTTACATCGGAGGTCAGTCGTTGGCAGCAGGGCGTACTGACTACCACAACCAACATCACTGCGGCGCAGAAGGCAAGGGGAAACCACTGCGCTAGTTTTCCCAAGTAATCCTATGAAAGTGGACCAAGTACAGAATGAGATTGTATGCGATCCGGCTACCACCCGGCGCCGTGTCGAGTCCAGGTCACACGGTGTGAAATATGTTACTGGCCACCCTGCTGCGGCTCACCAGGCACAGTGCGGACAGAATGTTACTGGTGACAGAACAGCGGATCAACGAGCACAACTTCGCAAGAAGATGAAAATTGGAACCTGGAATGTCCGAGGCATGCTCCAACCCGGAAAACGAGAGATCTTAGACAAAGAGCAAGCACACTACAACTTGAAAATATTGGGAATTACGGAAACACATATGAGAGGATCGGGCTTTTATACTACCCCAAAAGGCCATACTGTGTACTTCTCAGGCCCAGAAAATGAAAGTAAGCATGGTGTAGCGTTGTCTGTAGTGGCCGATATCAACAAATCGGTGCTAGGATATAACCCAGTAAGTGATCGCATACTGACAGTGAGGATCAATACAAAACCGTGTCGTCTTAATGTGGTTGTAGTGTATGCGCCCACCTCAACGTCATCCGATGCCGACATTGATGAGTTTTATAACCAACTGGACGACACTTTAAGAAATCTGGCTAGAAGAGACATCACTTTGGTAATGGGTGATCTTAATGCTAAGGTTGGTGATACGTCCAGAGAACATCACCTTAAAGATATAGTCGGCACATACGGGCTTGGCATCAGGAACAACAGAGGTGAAAGATGGCTGCATTTCTGTGCTGAAAACTCCCTAACAATAATGAACACATGTTTCAAAAACCACCCGAGGCGACTTTATACGTGGATAATGCCAGGCGATCGAGCGCGCAATCAAATCGATTATATTGCTATCGATAAGAGATGGAGATCGTGCATTAGCAGTGCCAAGACCTATCCTGGCGCTGACTGTGGAAGTGACCACAAACTTCTGGTAGCAGACATTAGTCTCAAACTAAAGAGGTGTAAACGAACATCTCTTTCGACGCAGAGGAGGCTCGACCGCGGTGAACTGGCAATTTTCAGGGAACGTTTCGACATCAAATCGGCCAACACTATTATGGACCATAATGACATTGACGAAAACTGGAACAGATTAAAGGCCCTAATCCTATCGTCGCGTAATGATTCCCAGAAGAAATCGGCAGATGCTCCGAGGAAAGAGTGGATAACAGAGGAGACGTGGAAGGCTATCAGAGAGCGAAAGGAACTACTCATAGGCAATGTCGAATCTGCTATTACAGATTACCGCGAAGCCTCGGCAAGAGTTCAACTGCTCTGCCGTAGGGACTATAATGATTACCTTAACTCAATCTGTCAGGATATTGAAGATCATGCGCAGAAGTTTCAAACCCGAGACATATTTTTGAAAATCAAAAACATCACGAGAGAGTTTAAGGCAAAAACATGGGCTATAGAGACTGAGGAGGGCAAGCTATTGAGTGAGATAGATGAGGTAACGGAGAGGTGGCGATCGTATTGCGAAAAATTGTATGCCGTTCCTGCAGGACAGGATGGAGAATCCCGAGTGCTAGAAATAAACTACCGGGAACCGGAGATTATAGAATCCGAAATCAGAGGTGCCCTGCATAAACTTAAAACGAATAAGGCAGCTGGTAGAGACGATATTTTCGCTGAGGAATTAAAACATTTAGGAGATCGAGGAATTAAGCTGCTGCTTGATCTGTGTAACCAAGTATGGAGGACAGGCAAATGGGTCAAAGACTGGAAAGAATCTCTGCTTATTCCACTACACAAGAAAGGATCAACGCGAACATGTAGTAATTACCGAACAGTGGCATTAATATCACACGCTAGTAAAGTAATGCTTTATGTAATTAACGGAAGACTACAATCCTATATTCAGTGGCAGATCCCTAGTGAACAGGCGGGTTTTGTGAAGGGTCGAGGAACACGAGAACAAATTGTAAATGTAAGGCAAATAATTGAAAAAAGTCGGGAGTTTAACATGCCAATACTCTTGTGTTTCATAGATTACACAAAAGCTTTTGATTGTGTTCGGTGGGACTGTTTGTGGAGAATTCTGCGGGAAATGGGCGTACCTCAACATCTAGTATCATTGATCGCTAGCCTTTACCGGGATGGTGTGTCTATGGTTAGAGTGAATGACGTCATCTCGGGACCTTTTAAGCCNGGCTTTATTCTACTTATATACGCCATTGATTACCGGCGGAGTGAGGGGAGGACGTACGTATTTAATGACGCGTATACGTCGGCGTATTCCTGCACAACGGCGATAAAGTGTTGTGCAGTGGAGGCAGCGCGAATGGCGTCGCCCAAAGCGTTAACGCGCTCAAAGTTGATCGACTGAAAGAAGTCGATCGCTAAAGCGAGATTGTCGGACGCGGTCGGAGGGCAAGTCGCGGGAGAGGGACGAGTCGCGGGGGCGGGACGAATCGCGGAGGAGGGAGTTGTAGCCGTGTTCGTGTACGGCAGCGGTTTTGCCCAGGCCGAGACACTGGGCACCGCCGCCGGAACGAACGCTGGCTTAGCCTGCGACGCAGAGGGTGCCGAGGCTTTGATGTCTGGGCCGGAAGCTCGGAGGCGGTTTTGGCGGGCGACGCGGCGATTTATTTTAGGGGCTCGGGGGCAACCACGGTAATTCGCGGGGTGACCCTGTGTTCGACACAGGACGCAGCTAGGCGGTTCCGTCGCGGTTTTTTGGTCGCGAGCGCAGAGGGCCGTGGCGTGATCGCCCAAACACTTCACACATCGGGGGCGTATGGAATACTCTAGATGACCTTGGTCAATTTTTATCGATCAATATTCTTAACGCGTTTGTTTACTGTTGGTGGAATACGTGTTTTAATTATTTGTTTTTAATGTATAATTGGATGAATGATCTGACGGCCGACCTGGTGTTCAGTGACCTATAGCTTATAGGGACATCGAGGTGCATAGCGCCATCCAATTTGAGATGTGACTTCGGATTTTCAATTGTTTTGTTTTGCATAACAACTGTCTCGCCCTTCAGACCGGGATGGTTGGACTTACCCGTGCGATATTATGGAACACTTTTTTTTTCTCTAACTATGCTGATAGCCTTGAGAGGATATTTCAGCTTCTCCTTGACGCGTAGGTGAGTTCAAGGGGTCAAACTGGGTCTGTGGGTTAATTTACTCGTCGAGCCCTTCGTCGCAAGCGACGGGTTCGACGAGAACGGTGACCGGGGTTATGGATTACACTAACAACAGCTTGTACGGCTGGAGCTTATTTCCGAGAAGGAGGTTCCGTGGAGGAGGTTGTCCGTATTCTTAAACGAATACATGCCGATTCGGGAAGTGTTTTAGCCTCAGCCAAAATTATTCCTGGTTGTTTTTGACAAAATTTTTCATTACGTTTTTCTGACCGGGGCTTGAATATTTATGTTTTTAAATAATTCACAAAAATGCCTTGTATGTTCATTTATTGTTAAAAGAAAACATAAATTAGGGTTATACTAGAGGTCCCGCAGTAGTCGAAATTCGACTATAATTAATTGGAATTGTAAGTTTGTACACTATTATGATTGTACTTTATACTTCTATAATCACAAATTTCGCCAAGGCTACTCTATGAAAAAATATTAATAAAGAAAAACAATATTTTTCAATTTGACCACAGACGTCAAGAACAAAAGTTTGACAATAAATAATATGCATGCGTGTGTGCGTCAAATACACGGTATGTAGTGTGTGTAATGTTTTGTTTATGGATTTAATGTATCTTTTATGCATTATTTTAACAAAATATTAGCATTGTGCACTTCTTCCCTATATTCTCTAAAAGTGTGGAAAATTTCGTACTCCTCCGTCTGCGCAATTTTCGTAAAAAGGGATACAAAGTTTTTGCTTCACGTATTAATATATATAGATTATGGCAGAATGCCTTTGGTAGTAAACTCGACTAATTTAAGTTTTCCGTATAACAAAAATTAATAACGCGGAAAATATATCTATACTAACATTATAAAGAGGAAAGATTTGTTTGTTTGTTTGTTTCGAATAGGCTCCGAAACTACTGGACCGATTTGAAAAATTCTTTTTCCATTAGAAGCCGACATTGTCCCTGATGAACACAGGCTACTTTTTTTATTTTTTTATTTTTATTTTTTTGGTTTCATGTGTGTTTTAATGTTTCCGAAGCGAAGCGAGGGCGGGTCGCTAGTAATAAATAAATATGTAGTAAAACAATGTTTTGTTTTCGTATACATTGTTCGAAAAGTATGTGTATGATAAACTTTAATATTGCTATGATATGATAATGTCTATCTGTTTTTCTTTTGTTTTCAATGTCATACCCAGATTTTGATTTACAACCAACGATTCAAGCTTTCTCTTGTTCGGATAATATTTTTTTAGTAATTGATGTGAATTCTGGTTACGCAATAGAAAACTTAAGTAAATTTAATATTCGTCGTTAAAAATTGTGTAGGTCAGTTCGTGGAAATAGTTATATTGGGTAAAAGCTACCACTGATAATACGGTACAGCAGTGAACATAGAATATTCATTATACTGTTTACGGGAACCCCTAATTGTAGGATTCCGATATTGAGGAATATACAGTTTATTAATGGTGGTAGGACCTCTTGTGAGTTCGCACGGGTAGGTACCACCACCCCGCTTATTTCTGCCGTGAAGCGTTTCGACTTGAAGGGTGGGGCAGCCGTTGTAACTATACTGAGACCTTAGAACTTATATCTCAAGGTGGGTGACGCATTTACGTTGTAGATGTCTATGGGCTCCAGTGACCACTTAGCTCCAGGTAGTCTCGTTTCAGGGGAAGCTCTAGTATAGATTAGTAAGGTTCAGTTCACCAGTGTAATGTTTGGGTTCTTTTTGATAAATGACAAACGTTACAATCAGGCCTACATTTTTATTGTTAGTTAATCACACGCAGGTTTTAACAGCCTTCTAACATGTACGTCGTAGAGAATATGGCGGGTCAGTCAAAGAGTGTATTTCGTAGAGTGCTCATCAAAGATTAATATTATGAGAATCGATATTAGGTCGCTTATACGTTACAACAAGTAGGTAGAGGCTTGGCTATGCTATAATGTAAAAGTTAACTAAAATTTGTATGGAGATGGCACGTTTGCCTACGTTTGCCGCTAGGGGTGCTGTACCAACTCCATACAAATTTGAGTTAACTTTTACGCTATCGAGAACGTTGAAAAACTCTCACTAAGCACACCGGTATTGTTATCCACGAGCGACGCTGACCATTTGTCATCAAGTGAGTCGTATTCACGACTGTTTACGATTGCTTAAAAAAATCATAACATGAACCTTCATATTTCATTAGAGCTATTGCACTGCGCATACAGTCTAATATATTTAGAATTTAGCTTTTTTTTATTTTTTTTATTGCTTAGATGGATGGACGAGCTCACAGCCCACCTGGTGTTAAATGGTTACTGGAGCCCATAGACATCTACAACGTAAATGCGCCACCCACCTCGAGATATAAGTTCTAAGATCTCAGTATAGTTACAACGGCTACCCCACCCTTCGAACCGAAACGCATTACTGCTTCACGGCGGAAATAGGCGGGGTGGTGGTACCTACCCGTGCGGACTCCCAAGAGGTCCTACCACCAGTGATTACGCAAATTATAATTTTGCGGGTTTGATTTTTATTTACACGATGTTATTCCTTCACCGTGGAAGTCAATCGTGAACATTTGTTGAGTACGTATTTCATTAGAAAAATTGGTACCCGCCTGCGGGATTCGAACACCGGTGCATC